>OZ024937.1:76264008-76579113 GCA_964017235.1 Sabellastarte sp. h YS-2021
ATTGGTGCATACATGGTATAACGTAATATTGGCAGTAATAGTAATATAATTCCATTTAGTACAAAACATCAACATCTGGTCTTGACATTTGAATACATTTTATTATGATTCCTATAGGACTTAGTATTTATATACATTTATGTATAAACCTAATGTAACATTTTCTGTTTTGTTGCCATTAAACATTGATGACGAATTGTGAGGTGTATGATAACTTATACACACACATCCCTTGTTAAGAAGAAGTAACCCACCATTAACCCAGTATTGTGATTCATCTAAACTGCATAAAACTTAAGCCTTTTAATTAAATAAAAGGAAATCCTTTTGCAAATTCTGAAAATACCAAAACATATAAAAATAGGATATTTTCCTTTCATATTAATCTCTGATCTTGTAACACTGGGATTTACCATTTATCACATTTTAATATCAATGATGTTTATATCCAGATGATTTCTCAATGGTTCTTTGTTACCCTACCAGGTCAGTAAGCTAGAATTCCTCTTGTCAGATGCAATGGATAAGCGATACAATGACGTCATTACCATTGGGACTCCCCAATCCAATCACGTGAGAACCACCATGTTGGCTGCAAAGGAACTTGGTTTAGAGGGTCACTTTATCAGCGGACTTGAGGATCCAGTATGTAATGGCTGTTAAACACTCCATATTTCATTGCTTCCCACAAGCGCATGATGCCAAAATGTAAAAAAAAGCCAGTTCAGTTTAATATCATCTTACACTAAGCCACGATACTATGATAACGCCAACATGTCATGCACAGATGTCATTCGCATGTATACCATCCTGTCAAGCTCATGTTAACATGTCATCTCCAAATGTCACCCAAACATGTTGACCACACCATATTGACCACCAACATTTTATCTTTAACTTTCTCATCATACTGTAGCCGTGTCACCATGTCATGTTCAAATGTCAAATCTAAGGTATACTACCATGCAATGACACCATCACCATGTATACTCAAATGGTATATCAATGTCTATAACTTTGCTCTTTTGGTGCCAACTTTCCATACCCTTATACTTTAAATTATCACACATTTCACTGTGTTAAAGATTATGTTTATCTTTGCTCACTAAGATACAATCTTAATTAAAATACAAAGCCTGAAGGACTTTAATTAACAAAATAGCACACTGACCTACCTTATTCTCTCTGCTGTTTTCAACCCATGCTGATTGTGGGACAATAGGTTTTTTTTAATCTTGGATTAAAATATAAACAAAACATTTTTCCGTGTCTCTGTTGTACCCAGTAAGGCTCGTGCACTCACATATAGAGCAATCCGTTCAATCATTAACCTATCCCCAGACAATATCAATAACTTGAGGATTTTTAATGTTTTTCAGTGAATAATAGAGGTTTCGGATTAAGGCTTCTGGCATTATTAATACAGCCATCTTTGTCAGAGATAAATGGTTCATTTCAATTTGACCAAACAAGATGCTTGTGGCATAAGCCTTGAAAACTTTGATAGTTCATTTACGTGAGATAAGGGCAGTAACTGAGACATTGTTTCTCTCAACCTCACTTCTTTCATTTAAAACTTTCCACCTAACAGTACCTCTGGCCCCAATATTTCCACAGGAACTGATACAATCTTTTGGAGATGGCAACCTATTCTTCACCAGGATGAGCGGATGTAATGCTTGTTTTTGTCCAGAACCGGAATATTATGCTCTGAGTTGTCATGAACTTATGGATCAGGCAGTGCGACACATCAGGTCTGTACAAATGGAACTGTGTTTGTCAAGCATATTGTATTTTTTCAATAACAGTAAATACTATAAGCCAGTTCACACTAAACCAATCATATGCAATCTCTGATTGCACAAAGTACTCCAGTTATCAGACTGGAAAGTGAAATTGGATTAAATTTTCCTGGATAATTTACAATACTTTTCTTTTCTTTCAATATTTTAATATTTCAACGTATTTATTGCACAGGATACAGTTCACTTTGTATTTAAATATACTTCAAAACACAAATTTTAATTTACAAGATTTACATGTTCTTCACCTCATTTGTTTTACTATTTTTCAAAACTTGCCCTGTTGGAAACGTTACATAAACATGTGAAATATTTTTCAAATGTGATTGTTATGTTGCACATTTGACAAACAAATATCAAATGTCATCACCACACATATTCATTCATGTAATTTTTCTTGCTGATAAGAGTTGACAGGTATTTTTTAAAATTGGAGGAATCATGACCAAAGATATTATAGTTTATAAAGCAATAACTAATTTTCAGACAAACCACTGCTACAAGATCTCTCTTGGTGGTTCAGATGTGCTTGGAATGTATGGATACTTGGAAGTCTACCGGGAACTCCTAGAGAACAGGGTATAGGTGATCATGTAACTGATATTGGAGTGACCACAACCACTGGGGGTACACTGGCTGGACTGGCTATAGCCAATTATTTGAACGGAAACAAGATTAGGTGTGTAATTAGTATTTGCAAAAGCCAACTTCAAAGAACATACTGTAAATTACTGTGTCTCTGGTTTCACTCAAGTACCTTCCATTAACTGCAAATATACAGTTAAGCACATTGATGTAAACATATTCTTGGGCAGATATAAACAGATTAGGTGTGTATTTAGTATTTGCAAAAGTCAACTTCAAAGAACATACTGTAAGGTACTGTGTCTCTGGCGCCAGTCAAGTACCTTCCATTTAATGCAAATATACAGTTAAACACATTTATATAAACATGTTCTTGGCCAGATATAAACAGATACATCATCCCTTTCCCCATCAATGAATACTTGTCCTCAGGTCCTGCATGAATACATTATTGCCCTTAGGCTTCCGTGGCTGCATGTTCTCCTGTAAGTAAACTGTTTTCTCTGTCGGGGTCTGATCCCAAATAACAATAATAACTGCTGATAATAACTGCTAATAACTGGCCATAACACTCAGATATTGCTTACTGAAGAAACTTACACATCATTTGGATATCACTGGATGGTTGGACAAACCAGCATATGTAAATTCGTCCCAAAGGTCTGTCGGGCCATCGTACAGGAATCCCAGGAAGAGTATTTGGGATGCCCTAACTCTCCCGAGGAAGAGAAACAGATCGAGCTGAAGTCGAGAAATAGCTGTGATGGCCCCATACTGTTAGCATGATGGATGGGCAACATATCAAAGCAGTCAACAAGATCTAGGAGTGAATTCTACAACTGCAAGGGTTTATTTTCCCTGGTTCCTTTAGTCCTGGATAATGCTGCATACAGATTTCTTTGGTTAGAAGAGGGGACCAGCGGATCTTCATCAGATGCACAAACCACTGTAGGTTAAAGAAAAAGATAGAGAGTGGCACCAAGGGAGTTCCACCACCTGATCTACCGGGAGACGGAGACTCTTTTGTACTATTTCTTTCTGGTGATAATGATTTTGCCTTAAAGCAATGAAATGTGAAACCATAGTAGGGAAGAGTGAATAGCATACTACAGGATTTCCAGAGACAGGAGGGTAGTGGAGAACGTCCTACTCAGTGTACTACTCAGCGTCCTATTCAACACAAAGAAGCAAAGAAGAAAGGTGGTAGAGGCATAGTATGGACCTCTGCTGTGGTACACAACTTCCTGAGGACACATCAGAGAGGAAGAGCCTACCCACATAACCCACAGGATGACTCGCCAGCCATAAAAGAACAGATATACATGGGACAGATAAAAACTGCTGGAAATCTCTCAAGGGCAGAAAAAGCAACTGGGAGACAACCACATTGGCATTGGTGTTTGGTTGGGTAGGATGAGAGGATATGACGATGCGAGAAGGACTTATCCTGTGGAAATTACCATTTGGTATCTATCGTTCCTTTTCAGAATTTACCTTATTCTTCCAAGAGCTTTATATTAAGCTAGTTGTCAAAACAATTTTCAACAAGTTTCCAAACATTTTCCAACAAATTTCCGGTAACTTTCCAAAGAAAGGAAAGATATTTAATAGCATAGATTAAATTGAAAAAAGGTTATAAAAGAAAATTGAAAACAGAAAAAGAAAAAAATATGAATTCATTCACTAACGACCTCACTCACTCAGATCACTAATTCATATTTGTATTTGTGTGTATGAAGGGGGATAGTTTTGTGTTGGGAGAGGTTTTTTTGTGTGGGGGCTGAGGTAGCTACTGCTTTAGGGGCAGTGATGACTGTTGTGGTGGTTCTTGTTGCTCTTGTCAGTTTGTGGCTAGCTGATTATTAACAGGCTGTTCCCAGAGGGTTTTGACAGGCCTGAGATGTTATGTGCTGCTTCATGTCCCATGGCCAAGGTGAAGGGCAGTGTGTTGAATCTCCTTATTGACTTCTATCTTCCTGTTTTTCTTTCATGCCATCATAAAACAGTTACAAGTAGCTTTTTAAAAAAAAAAAACTAAAAGCCTATCAGCTGGCCAGCAATCCTAACTTCCTAACTTTGTTTCTACTTATCAGTAGCTTTTCATAAAAAAACTAAAAGCCTATCAGCTAGCCAGCAATCCTAAAATTCTAACTTTGTTTCAAAACAAAAAGACAAAGGCTTTCTCATCACTACCACTTATTATCCATTTATGTTGAAAATCCAAATGATGCATTCTACATGCCCTTTCACATTTTATAAGCACATATCCCATAACCAACAAAACGTGAGAGGAAGAAATGACCTATACCTATCCTTTACACTTATCCTTTACACTTCATGGCTTACCTGCTGCTGTCACCATGGCCTCCTGCTGTGTGTTCGAGTTGTCCTACTGTGATGAAGCTGACTCTGTGGACAAAAACTTGCATTTTCTGTTTTGACATGAAGCTACCAAATCTGGTCTTGCTTGATAAGGACAGGCCGGTAAGGCTACATAATAGTTGGTTTTGTTCAATGGCTTGTCATGGAGTGAAGTTGTGGTACTTGAACAGGACATGTTTCATATTTAACTGCCCCACCAAGTAAAGAAGGGAACCCGTAACCAACCCTACACTCAGGAAGGAAAGGTCCCAGTGGAACACCTTTCTAAGTGTGTGTAATCATGAACTACAGACAATTTATATCTCCAAATGAAGCCATAGTTATTATTATAGTACCTTCACATTTATGCCTAGTAAAAAAAATTTTTTTGTAGTTCCACATATCAGAGTATTTTTGGCGAAACCTAATCCTCAATAATACGTAGTCAGTAATTTTATTGTGCAGGATACATGGATATGCCCCAGGTCTCCAATACTCACATGACCACATCAATGAATGTTTGCAAGCTGTGGGCTTAACTGATGTCAGGTCAGAAGACATTACACAGGTGACTGACTGCAGAGGATTAGGGTATCAACTCAACACACCCGAAGAATTAGGTGAACTGAGAATGGAGATTTATAATATATTTTTTTAATATATCTAATGATAGTATCTACCTATCTACACGTATATCCTTGTTTGTTAATTGGAAAACTCATGGCACTTTTTAAGGGAAAAAACCTAATATATCCAAAGCAATGTTTTTTTTTTGCTATGAACATAATTATGTGGCAGTTATCCTGTATCTGTTGGAAGTTTTATTTTAATATAACCTTCCATTTTCACTTTTCTGTCTAGAATCTTGTTTCTCTACCGATACAGGCAGCCAGATTAATATTGCATATACACGTGCTACAAATAATGTTAAAGTCGTGTAATTCAAATCAGTAAATTTGGAGACCACCTTGGTCACAAGTCAAATGTATCTGCATTTCAGAATTCATCAAGAAGGTTTGTGCAGAAACAGGGGTGATGTTAGACACGTCTTACACCTGTAAGGCAGCCTGCAGGATGCTACATGATCTCCATACTGACCCTGGGAAGTTTAAAGGCAGAGAGATACTCTTTATACATACAGGTATACAAGAGATTCAGAATTATTTCGGGTGTGAAGTTTTTAAGTTGACAAAGGAAGACAACAATTTCCACTTGCCTAGTGGTTAGCAAGTTTGGCATCTCAACTGTCACCTCTTTTTTGGTTTGACTCCCACAAGTGTCACTCCTGAGGGCCTCTCTCTGTACAATCCTGTCCGTTGATGTATTGCCTTAATTGATGTATTGACTTACCACATTGCCTTACTTGTCCCTGTTAGATCTTGGCATTGCAAAGTAGACTGGTAACTTAACAGTAATAGATCCCCCACCCTTGTGATTGTAATGTGCCTGATTGATGATGGTGATCGTATATGTGTTATGTCTCAGCTGCCACAGACTGTCAGATCTCGGCAAAACAATAGATGGTTTCAGAAGCCAGCTAAAGATTTACTTGTTTAGGCTGGCATACCCACCCACCTTAGCTATACCCTGGCGGGCGCTTTTTAAATGTCGATCCATGCCTGTTCCTGGACTCTCCCTTCTTGGACTTAAGCGTATTAGAGGATTTGTATGAATTTTTTTTTATCTTTTATTTGTTTTTGACATGTCACAGTACAATTTTTCCAAAAACAGCTTTTTTTTCGCACTGCTAAATCTTATCAACATATAATGTAAACACATACAGATTATTGAAAACAACTCATCATATTGAACTTAACAAAAAACCAAACCTTTCATCAAACTGTATACTTTTACCCTTTGATATATATATGTATTTATCAAGACTCAGTCTGTCTTTTACTAACAACAAAAAGATGCGCAGAGAGGGGTTTTTACGGTTTGATCTACATTGGAATATATAGTACTTGCCATATATTATCAAATAATTCAACATATAGTAATATTTTTTATCTATGTAGTAAAATCCTAATAAAATTTCCAATAACGTAAACTTTATTTTGAAACCAATTGAATCCTTTAGCCACTCTTCCACATGATTCCAAAAGAAAGTAGATTCATTACAGTAAAAAAAGTAGTGCTCTAAAAGTAGTGCTCTAAATTGTCAATAAATTGAGGATTTGTATGAATTTTGTGCTCTATAAATCCAACTATAAATATGTGTTCATCTTATTCACGTTCTCTCACTCTCACAGTTAGGTCAGCCAAATTTGCATGTCCAGAAAGGGGTTCATATGTGCAACGGGGCCAGGGTATCTGAACACTGCAGGGTTTAGAATTGCAGGATAATGATATGGGGTTAGGGTTGAGCATATTAGGTAGAAAAGTTTGGTTAGGTGAGATTGTAACTGGGTTTAAATTGTACTGGTCGATCAACCTCAAGATAACATTGTGGCAGAATAAGTAAATTGAACATGTGGTTGGATTCTAGGAAAGTTGACATAATTTTGATATGGGTGTGATAATTGTCACCCTGTGTATCTAGGGCGGTTATATGGTGGTGTAAACCGCCCTTCTGTACCTGTGTATTGTAGAGTTCTAAGGTTAAAGTACCAGTGCAGATTGGATCTCAGTCAATATGGAACCAATGTAAGATGGATCATAATCGATCAGGAACCAGGGTAGGGTGGAGGGATCTCTGGTATGAACATGTAACCAGTGGTGACAAGATCAGGGATTGGATACCTCTATCTATGGGTTATGGGGTGGAGGGTGGGGGCAATTGGAAGGGGGACTAAAAAATTTCACTTTTGAACCTTTACCTATATCGAGTGTCTACAAATGGTGAGTTTTATATTCAAATAAATAAAATATTTCTACAATAAATTATATATAATTTATAACAATCTATGTTACAAATATTCTCAGTATTTTTTTTAAATGCCCTCAGTGCAGTCCTGTGCTCTAACAGTGCTTTCTAGTTGTGTGTAATTTGCATGAGGTATTAACATGAACTTGACACAGAAAAAAGTGGCAGAATTTCACAACCTTTCTTTCAACACATCGGATACATCAGACAAGAGACAAGAATGGTCAGTCTGGTCACCAGAGGCATGTGACTCTTGAATGCATGCTGAACTGTAGTCTGATAAATAATTTACAAAGTGGGTGTTCAAGATATTTGACTTCAATAATGTTGAATAATGAGTTACTGCATGGATAATGCTCAGTAACGAGCCCAGTCAGTCAACCGTCACCATTGTGGAACCAATGTGCCTTCAACCTATGCACTGGTTTCTTCCATCCTCTCAACTACTCGTCATGATATGACCTATATGATGTGTTACAAGCAATGTATATGTACCATAATCAATCTCATTAAGTGACCATTTTTTTGGTATTTTACACTGTTCTATTCACATATGTACCTCATAGGGTTTTGACACAAGTCAGTTCTTTCCTCTAGGAGACCCTTGTTACCACATGTATTATTGTATTTGTACACACAGCCTGGATTGGAGTTTAGCCATACTGTGATTGGCTCTAATTTCCTTCCCTTTTGACAGGGTAATGTCGCTTAACTATGTTTAAGTTAAACTTTAGTTATGTCAAGACCAAGAATTTGTTTTGAAAATGTGGGGTCTGGTCAATATACTACTTCACAAAAACAACATTAGATTAATGCCACCTATTCTGACGGTGAATGAGACTGTGGCCCCATTATTAATAGATCAGATCAAAATTCAGACAGTCTGGGACATTTCCCTTGATTTTGAAAATTTCAAGCTCAAAGAGATGCTAAAGTCGGCAGAAATAATGTTTATGTGGTGGCGCAAGGTATGATGAACAAAGATATTGTTGCAATTACAAAATATTGGGAGAAGAGTAGAAAACATGACAATATTGATTGTAAGTACATCTTTAGATGAAAGTAAAGTCAAAACATATAAAAAAACCAAACCCCAAACTACGGGCTGTAACCATACATGCAGTTGGTGGTCACATACCAATATGGTAACACTCCAGTAGAACACATCTATTTTGGCTCAGGTGAAGCAGAAGGTCTGGGACCTTGATGAACAAAAACAACATACGTATCAGTACAAAAATCAAATTTCAAAGCGGGAAATGTCAAGGTTATGATGTCAAATGGCCGGATGAATTTGTGTTGTCAGATGTTTATACGGTGGTATCATATGACCAATTCACTGGCTTTTGTCACACTATAAAAAGTCATACAAAATAATTATAAATTGTTGATTTTCAATTATCAATTAATTATAAACGTTGGAATACTTGGTTACTCCAATAGATGATGCAAATGACTTCTTTTGGAGAGTGACAAAGGTCAGTCACACAGTCTAGCTCTTTCAGATGGAGCAGGGGGGAATTTGGGGTTATCAAGATGTGGAAACAACAACAAATACTAATAGCACCATCACAGTATTTTCAATGCCAACATGTCAAATCAAGAAAACACTAAGAGCAACATCACAAAATTAATGATTTTACATACTATAAATAAGGCACCTGTGGTCATTGTAGGGTCACATGATACCAGACACTATATACACATTTATGCGCATCCTGGTTTTCAATCGGGGGAAATGTACAATGCAAGAATGAGAATCAAAATCAATCAAAAAAGATGAGTGTGGCCATTCTGGTCATACCTTGATTCAAATGACCTTTACAATGATGAGGAAGCTCTACAGATAATTATGATTGTGGTAACTGTGATCAAAAACACAAATATACATACAGTGGCTTATGTGGATGCATTATAAAGTAAGTGAGCTACCATCGAAGTCGGCATGTAAGATAATTATGTTCCCAGATTAAGAAAAGCAAAATAACAAAATGGTTGAACAAAAGCATACACCTGGGTATGATACAGTAAAACAAACCATTTAGTACAACAGCAGTAACAGCCAAAAAAGAGGCTTTTTACAAAATTTGTTAAAACCAATATATTAACAAAGCAAATTCATTGACAACCGAATCTGGTCACCATCACATGGTCACCGAAAATATTTGGGCAAGCAAATCTTGTAGCCTCTGCGGATGACTTGAAACAGTATGAGAGTTGGCAACAAAAAGTATCAAAACATGAAGTGTTCATAACCAACCCAGGTAAAAAATGCTCAAAATTGGCAACAAACTGTAAAAGGATTTGACATATTACAGTCTGTCATATGCGAGCAGTGCAAACAATGTCTTCAAGACACAAAGTTTTCTTTGGCGGGCAATAAAAACAAAAATTAATCTGTCTGAAAGGGACATTCCTTAGTATAGTTTCACACTACTGAATAACTGACACATGAGAAAGAAAAAAAACAAACCATTGTATCTGACAATTCAACAGAAGTAGCAAAACTAGAAACTTTTTTCCCCTGCGCAACGCAAGAACAGTGCTGGCATGGCCTAAAGTCAGCCAAATGTAAGCAATGTTAGTTATGTAAACACAAAGGGCACAATTGTTTTCATGGAAAATAAAAACGGAACTGGGTCTTCCACAAAAGGTTTGTCCTCATCACAGTATCACAATGCTAGCCATCTGACATCTGGCAAGCAAGAATTCCTGCTTTGTCATTATACTCCAACAATTCAAGTGACATTGAAGGACACTTACTTTAACAAGCAGAAACACTTACAGGCAAAAACACTGTAACACAGTATTTATCAAGTTGATAATGTGCATAGTCATGATTTGGAAAATGCTCATGATTGTATACTCTGTGAGTGCAATGATATAGCATTCAAAAAGTCCAGATGTAGTTTTAAATTATAAATTGTCACGCCATCATTAAAAAGCATACAAGGTCCTCAGTGGCCTAGTGGTTAGCAAGTTTGGCATCTAATCATAGGCTGTCACCTCTGTGGGTTCGAGTCCCACAAGTGGCAATTCTGAGGACCTGTCCCAATATGACCCTGGCTGTTGAACGGGACGTAAAACCCCAACTTTAAAAAGCATACATTTGCCAGAATGGGGATATGTTTGGGTTCATTGCTGTTACTCCCTAGAAACTTGTACTGAGGCACTGTGAAAAATATCACATTCTGTTGCAATGCATCATTTGATAAGAAAATATGGAGTACCAAATCGTTTTGGTCACAGAAACCCTGTTTAGTCACATATTAATGTACATAACTTGCTTGGACATTTAGCAGAAAACTTGGATCAACAACTTCAAGATCTGTTAACCTATAGCTTCCCATTAAACTTTGAAAGAAATCAAATTTTACAATCTACTGAGGGTAATCATGCCTCACCAGCTAATTTAGGAATTTCACACAATAGCTGGCTCTTTTATTGAGAACCCACTTAATGCACACATTTCTTCCTTCGAGACAAGGGAAAGATTATTCAGACAAAATGAGCATGCTTTACCTTCGTGGTCCAAAAGGTTTTTCTGTGAACTCTGGGATAACAGAAACATCTCTACGTGTAGGTACCTATATTCAATTGCAGTATCCATCAGTTGTCTACAATTTTCAGCTCTCATAATCTTAGGCCTAATATAAGCATAGTATTGACATGTCTGTTTTATGCAAGCAGAATATTGACACCTATGATTGACCAAGATCATTGGAACTCCCCTAAGATTCAAATAAGAAAGCTATTATGCTGACAAGTCTTTGCAATTCTGATTTCATCATGGATCCATCTTTATTCCAGAGCTGTACTAACACTATTCAATATATCATGACCAACTTGAGCTTCCATGGGCTTAAAATTATATTGACGATCTTATATATATTGTATTGTCCTCTCATTCTTATGATTCTTATCATTGTTTGACCTGTGTCCCAATAATGCCGTGAGTCAAAAATTGATTTTTCCCAGTACCTCTATGAATTGCCTTGATCCTTAACAGAACCATTTCTACTCCCCTCTGCAAAATTGAAAGAAATCACAGAAGTATGTTATTTTCGGGCAGTCATTATTGGGATCACTATTGTATGTAATGAAAGTTGTGTGTCCTGATAGATACTTCCTCAACAGAATGCTGAGCTTATTCAACACAAAATACAGAAAAAAGCCACTGACACCAGATTTCCACAGAGATTTGAATTATTTAATATATATATATGTTATAGTAAATAAGTGAAATCAGTAAATACATGTATTTGGTCAGTAAATACACATATTCCCTGAAAATTTCAGTAAATACGTGTATGTACTGTTTTTTTTTTGGTCCAGTAAATAGGCGTATTTGCTAAAATCATCATGAAGACTTTAAATTGTTAAGAGTTGGGTGTTATGTATTAATCATTATTAACTGTTATTTAAAACTTTAAATGGGTTCATCATATTCAAAGTTTGATGCTTGTTTGCAATCTAGCACTGGAATAAGTATTTTGTATCACTTTATTATTTCAAAAGTAGATACATGTGATACAAACTTGAATTATGCTCTTGTATATAAAATAGATTTCAGTGCAAATCTTCAAGTTTATACATTTCAATATAAGGATTAATACTAAATATTTGTCAAATTTTGATATTTTATTTATAAGGAATAACAATCAAGGTAATAAGATTAACACATAGGTCCTCCTGTTCAAGAACTGAATTTTCTGCAGTTTTAACAATCTAATTCTTATGCAATACTTTGACTGTTTTGCTTAAGTTGTTAATGGTCACCAATAAAATTTAGATGTATAATTAGGTTTAATAATCTCCCTTTAATGTTGTCCCTTTAATAGAGGAAGCCACCCAATAACCACAGATGCCTTAAAAGGATTAAGTCCCTTTGAAAGGCTATAATGAAATCCAATTAGGGGCTAACTGGTCTTTTCATTTTTTCTAACAAGTCTTTAATCAAGTAACCAGTATCTACATTAAAGTCCTTAATCTACCAGAAAATGGCAAAATCTTCAGCCTTGATTGAAATAAAATAAATAAACCACTTATTGAAAATATATTGTAAACAATAGATTCTCACAGAATACACATTGTTAGCATCTAAATCATTTTGTCTTAAATGATATGGTAAAATTTAATTTCTGTTGAGTGAAAGTATAGTTAAAATGTCTTAAATTGCTGAAGCTCAAATTTAAATTCATTTCTAAACTTTTATTTATTTCCAATAAAATACACTTTTTATGTCAGTCACATAAAAATGGTTAAAATTTAAATGAACTTTTATCAGTTATATGGGTGTCCTAGGTCGATAATAGCTGTGTGATTGAAAATAGTATAAGCTTAAATGAAATATCTGCCAAAAGCACATACCTTAAGTTGGTAGACATAAACATTAAAAAGCTCAGTGCTATTTTTAACATAATATCTGCATTTAATGTACTGTAAAAAAGTATGCTTAGTAAGTTACTATGGTCCAACAGTCATCATAATAAAGTAAAATGTTCTAATATAATGTATATTTTGGTTTACAGTTCAATATTATATATTAACAACCATTGAAGGGGGCTCGGTGGTGTAGCGGTTAGAGTTCTCGCCTCCAACCTCGGTTCGAATCTCGGGCTGGGTGCTTCATGTTGGAAAGTTGGTAGTTACTTGCCGATGCCCGGTGGTTTACAGTGCAGTATGCACTGGTTTCCTCCACCTGTAAACTACCCGTCGCAATATGACCCTGGCTGTTGAACGTGACATAAAGCAACAAATAAATAAATACAAATAAATACAACCATTGAACATCAAAGTTTTATTTCACATATTTACTGAAAATCAAATCAGTTTGTGAAATTTGTGAAATAAGACAGGTCATAAATCAGTAAATATGCATATTTACTAAAGATTTTAAGGAGTACGTATATTGAATGACCAGATCCTGAAGATCCTAAATACGCGTGTTTACTGATTTCACATATTTACTGTAACATATACATGTTATGACAATAAGCATGTAGAACAGACCATTTATCTAGATCAATTGCTTACAGACTTAGGTGGGACCTTTGCTTACCCCTGTCTTTGGGCTTCATGAACTGTTAATATCACTAACCTAAAAATGGGCCTATCATAGGCAAATTAGTGCAGTCACATATATTGTAACTATATGGCTGAAATCCTCTATTCTGGTAGAACTTGTGATATACTGCCTCTCACAGTGTTATCGCCAGTGCCATCCATTATCGTCATGCGCTTGAATAAACATCCAGCGATATGAAACCGTGATTTTGGCAAGAAAAGGTCAACGGTTACTAGGAAAGCAGTGGTTTGAATTTTTGGATGAACGTGACAAATTTATCATTTTCAACATTTCTCTATTCATTTCTAGATTAAAATAACCACTCATGGAAGGCAAGAAAGGAAAATACATTACAATGTTCTTGAAATATGTTACAAACCGTGGCTCAGTATATCACATTTAAATTTGTTAAACACAATAAAAACATGTACACTTCATATATCTGAGCCATATTTGTAACAATAAATGGGAGACGAAATTATGAGAATGTTTTGAGCAGGGTGTTTGCTAAACCCAATAAATTGTAATCATTGCTCAGATTATCAAAACTGACACACACATAGTATAACACATTTTATACCCATACATGCAAATATATTATAGTGAAATCATACCATATATGTAAACAATATATTTTATTGAATACAGAAGTAAAGAAAAGAAAAAATTAGGAGGAGCATCAATTAAAGGAGGCTGTTGCAACTGTTGGTCAAGGAATTTCAGTCAAACAAGCTGCATTAAAATTTGGAGTACCAAGGAGAACCGTAGGGGACCATGGGAGTGGCAAAATTCCACACTTTAATAAGTCAGGTGTACCTACAATGCTGAGTGAGAGAAAAGAACAGGCTCTGGTGGAGTACATTGAATATATGGCCAGCCATAACATGCCACTGAAAAAGAATGACTTGCTTGGGACAATTTTGGTATGTTTTCCAGTATAACTGTCACAATCTAATATCAAAAGCAATATATAATAAGTTGTCATACAAACTATACAGTTAAATACATAAAAATGTTTCTTATGAAACAGGAATTAATCAAATGCTCTGGCCCAGACCGAGTGCTGACAAGTCGATTTAATTTGTCGCATGGCCCCAGTGATGACTGGTTTCAGAAATTCTTGAAACAACATCCCAACTTGAAGTGGGCAGTGCCTCAAACCACCACCACTCAAAGACAGCACCAATCAACTGATTGCATTGTGGATGATTTTTTTCAACAAATATGGTAATACATTTCCTGTAATGTCCAAATATCAAAAGTAATGCACATGATAAAATTGAAACACATAAACCAAACATAATCAAAGTAATGGACTCACATACAAATACACAAAATAATACATCATTAACATTTCAAGCACATTTTTGTACCAGTAAATATAATTGTAATTACTCATTAATACTCATCATAGTTATATTGACTTTATCAGAGCAGTTATTGAAAAAATTGAAGCTTCAAGACAAGCCACAACAAATATACAATTGCGATGAAACCGGAATATCAGGTCATGTGGTAATGCGAGAAAAGGCCTCTGGCACCAAGGGGATACAATTGCAGCAGAAAAAGGCATGTATAATATAGGACATACAAAATGGCTTCAGCATTAAGGCAGTAGTGACTACATGTCCAATTAAGGATAATAGTTATTAATTGTGTTTAAAGGAATTGATGGTCATGTATTTACATTGACAGATCAGTAACATGGACCATATAACATCAATGATATGTGTGGGTGCCAATGGAAGGATTTTTCCAAATTTCCTCATTTATGCCAATAATTTCCCTACTGTCTCAATTAAAGAAAATCTACCCAAATCATGGATTTTTGCCGAGTCTGAAAATGGTAAGATGAGGTATTATTGTGGATCCATATAGCCCATAAATAAATTGTCATCATAATGCTCAGTCTCGATTTGTTAAAGTAACCATACAGATGACAGTATACATTCAGCATTAAAATTAGATAAAATACATGTAGCAGAACAGAGTGAAACCATTAAACATGACAAAATGGAAAGTGTTTTAAATGTAGGTAACATGGACAAGGAACTATTCAGTGTCTGGTTCAACAATTTATTTCTCAAACACTGTGGATCATCCAGACCTATATTACTTCTGCTTGACAACCATGAGAGCATGTACAGCTATTCAGTACTCAAGGCATCCAAAGAGAATGAGGTATGTTTTTCCTTATAACCTATCAATATGATAACTTGTTATATATTTATTCAAGATATTAATTAATCAAAGAAAATGTAATGATTTAATGTTTATCATTTCATATTAAGATATAAAGCAATAATTATAAAGAATTAAAGACAATTCCAATTTTAATGGCAATATATTTCAGATGACAAAGTTCTTTTATGCATGTGTTGTGCCAAAAGTCACCATCATGAATCACACTTTGGAATCAGCAACAACTTGAGGTGCACAAGGAGTTGGGTATTATGTTCATTTACATGTTACATCTGCCACATTATTGTTTCTTTGTTAATTGCAATTAAGAATTTACATGTTACAGAACCTGCAATTTAGTGGCTGCATAATTTTTTAATTGCATGGGAACTAACATATGCACCCTACATAATCATTTAATGTAATTACATCTAATTTATAAGGCATTGCAAAAAAAATATCCATTCCACATGACTTGTATTATTGAAGTATCAATTACATATTAATTTAATCTTGTAGGTGGAAATTTTAGCTTTCCCCCCACACATCACTCACATTCTCCAGCCTCTTGATATGGGTGTGTTTGGACATATCAAGAAGGTGCATAATTCAATTTGCCTCACTGCTGGCTTGAGGTCGTCCAGAAGCATCATCACAGGGAGTAACTTTCCCCTGACTTGGCGATGCAGCATTGAAAGGGGAGCCACATCTGCTATGATTAAAAATTCATTCAAAAGAAAGGGATTATATCCTTTCGATCCAACTGAAGTTGACTCCTCCAAAATAAAGAAGTCTAAGTAAGATATGTCAGGTTATCCTGCACTTATACATTTTTTTTGAATATCTGATCTTACTTCCAAATCTGTGTAGGTCATTTCACAAGTGGTATTTTCGTGGGCAGAGGAACTTAGTGCAGATAGTTAGTGAAGGCTGCGCAATGTAAATAGCTGATCATTACTGACCAACTACCAAGTTTCATGTAAATGTTATGCTTTTGATGCATTACACCTCAGAGGTCGAAAACCAGTGTAACCACTGCACCACTGTGTTCCCCATCCTGCAGTTAATTAGATCAATTTGGCAGCCTTCATATAAATTTCAATCATATAACTGGCACCATCATTGTGAAATCATTGAACATAATATTATTTAATGTTAGTTTTTCTTCACATGTCCAACACAAAGAAGTTATTGGCATGATAAGAATGACCACACTTCATCATTAATTGTAATTGCCCGGCCCAATATAACCCTAATTTGTAAGTATGACTATCACTGACTAGTGCAAATGTGACCTTTTTAGGGTGACACCAAACATGTCAGTCCTTGGTGATGCTACCATTACTAGTGTCCAGCAGTCAAATGAACCCCAAAGCTCAGTAGCTAATTGCATACATACTGAAAGTGACATGTCCAGGCATCCTGACGAGGCTGTGAGAAAGTTACCAACAGATCTAGAAGCTGCTTTCCCTATTCCATTTGAAGGCAATTGACCTGTTTCAGCCAAAAAAAAAAACAATAATTAATCCCACTGCCAGATATCTTACCGGATCCCACATGATGGATCAAGTTAAGCTCAAAGATATGGAAATGGCCAGCAAGAAAAAAACCAAAGAGGAAAGACTTTTGAAAAAGGTTCCTATGAAAAAGGTACAAAACATAAATGAAACATATGGAAATGTGATACCTAATTATATTACACACTTACACACAATATTATATTGACATACCACCTGAAATTTATACATAAAGCGCACAATTCCACAAAAAATATTCCAAGAATGAAATTACATGTATTATTTGAAGCCATGTGTAATTGCAACGCTGCAATATCAGTCCTACATGTTACATCAGAATTAGTTTACAGATATCGACAGAATCAATGACGTAACTTAATTATTTCATGTAGTAATATGTATTTTTATTAGGAACCAAAGAAAGACAGAAGGACATGCAAAGCCAAAAAAACTCGTAATATCTTCAAGTAGTGATGATGAGATAGATGTGATGGGCCTAAGAGTGGTTTGGATAATTTGCAATTTGGTAATTATTAATATTTGAAGGTCTATGGTGCTGTTTTTTGTGTAGTTCAACATCCCCTAAATACAATGAATTCATTTTGTTCACTTTTAACGAAACACATATTTCAGTATGTTTATGTTACATCAAAGTAGTTGCTGTAATGGTGTCATTACTATGTTACATACATTGCAAGTGTTTTTTGACATGTGAAATGTTAGGCTATATCCATTTTTTGACCACATACATCGACAGGACCATCTGTTGCTTCAACCCATGCTTGTGCTGATGCATCAGCATCTGGTCCTCTATCTGCAGCACATACAAGTGACATTGTTATAAGTAAGGATATATGTTACAAGTGTATGGAGAAATTTCCACCAGTGAAAGGAAAGGGCAAAAGAATAAGGAGAAAATCAAAAATAGATTGGGTTGGATGCGATGGATGTGGAAAATGGTTTCATTGTGAATGCCTAAAACTGAAAGACATTGGTGCCACATTCCTGTGTAGTGAATGCAAGGAACCAATTCACAAATAGTTTAAATATTGTGTTTTTTGGTGTTATTATTATTATTATTATGTATTTATACTCAGCGCAATATCTCCATATACTACCGGACTCAAAGCGCTATTTAACCAATCCGACTGTACAGGTACAGCCCCAACTCACAAGTAACTAACTTTCCCCTAACTGGAAGATAGAGGCTCAAGGATGACCATTTATATTTAGTTAAGTGGTGTTCTAAGTAAATAATCAAATGTTGTATTTACTTTACAAATATCAATTTCTATTTTACATGTTTACAAATATGAATATGTGTGAATATTTAGTGAAGCTGTCATGAATTCATTTTTTAGGTATTATTACAATTATTGCTGACTTTATACAAATGTTTGGATTATCATTACAAAATGGAAATATATATTTTTATGTATATATGGCTTTTAAATGTTACTGAAAAGCCTGAACTATTGCTTTTTACCCATTGACTGTGGATGCTCTAACATCAGTACAATCTTGTTTCCACCTTAAAATTTGCTGCTCATAATGAAGTTGTAGATTATGAGTAGTCTCCTATTTATTACTATGAAAGAGATTTGCAAGAGAGAGAGAGAGAGAAACAAAAAAGAAACAGATTTGCAATTTGCGTTCTATAAGCTTTGAAATTGCCTATGAATACTTAATGAAATCCAAGAATAACATATAAGTATATTTGAATGGCTGGAAAATACTATGGTGATAACATAAGTCAGAAAGTTCAGTTATTTGACCGATATTTGGGTGATTTATGCCTTAGTTTTAGGAAAATAACATGAAGTTATCTAATGAACGCAGCACATTGTGATTGTTTCCATATTTATACCAGATTCACGCTCACACAATAATCTTGATTAATTTCTTCCCTGTGTAAATCGTCGTTTACTGACGTGGGCCATGCCGATAACGCCGTGAGAGTCAGTAATACTTGCAGCATTTATAACAAATATCTGCTTGTTAACAAACATCTATGCATAGTATACATAGATAGTATCTCACTTTAGTATCTCACGAGGACATATTGTCTAGATGGACATCTATGTGAAAAAATAACTTGCAAAGCTTTTACCACAACTTGTGAGGATACGAGTTCACATTCACTTAACCTGTTTAAATTATGTTTGTTGTTGCTTTTCACAACTTCTCAGTCCAGGGAGGTCATTATTATGCATTTCAAATAATGTCAACCACAATAGAGTTTATTGTTAGAAGGCTAACCACTAATGAGCAGTGTCAGCATTTCCGGCCAAATTGTGCTTTATTTAAGCACTGTGGTGGGGTTCCCCATTACTTTGTTATGAACTTTGTGTGTGGAAAAGCTCTTTACCTTGGGTATTTTACTATTTACAAACTGGATTTTAACTTTGACTGGATTTTAATTTAATGTACTGTGAACACTTGGACTAAAAATGCCTCAAACTGCACCTAATGGTAATGTGGCAAGTTGCTCTAGATGTGGATTTAAACATGCCAGACCAGTAGGGAATCATTGTAAAAAGACTTTAAACAGCAGTGCCCCCAGGCTCAGAGATGCTCACAGTTCTGATGTGGAGGTCATGGTACAATCCAGCCAACAACTTGATACAGCAGCAAATCCAGGACAAGCCGTAGCATCTGGAGCTTCAGCAATATCAAATTCCAGCCAGTTGGCCAAAAATCAACAGATGGAAATACAACTTCAAGGGCAACGTGACAAGGTACCATCCAAATCTCATTTCTCACATAGTTCTCCAAAGAGGGCCAGTTTCCACAAATCCAGCAAGAGAAGTCGTAAAGGTCAAACTGTCAACCATGACTCGTCTGGTGAGTCTTATCCTGGGGAACTGGGTGGCACATGGCAATCTAGTGTTCACACCACTTAGATCACAGATGATGTGTTGTCGAGAAGATACGAATCCATAACATTGCACGGGCCATAGCTTCTAAACCGAGTCTGAACTCGACAAAAGGTGCCAAAAACTCAGCCAAGGAGAAAATCTGTCAGGATTTCAATGCAAACACCTGTAAACATTTCTCAGATCACATTGTGAATGGTGAAATAGTGAAACATGCATACTCTTTTTGCTACAAGGAAGTGAACAAGTTATGTTATCACAAGTTACAAGACTGTCTCAGATGGAAGGCCACTGACAGTTCAAAGGACAAAGGTCATTCAAATTAAAATGAAACTTTTAAAACTTGAATATTTGTAAAATTTACAACCTGAATAATGTTAGTTATGCAAGTAATGTTAAGAGAAAGTGATATTATAAATATTGAAGGTGTAAGTAGCATAGACAACGATTTGTATTTCTGTAATTTGTACAACAATTATACGGTTGACTTGTCTGTCTTATCTGGTCATAACCTGACATGGTCAGCAACTAAAATTTCCAATGACTTGTGTACTTGTACTGATGTAAATATGCACTGGTGTTTCATCCATAGTAAAGTGGGTGGTAAACAAAATGTACTTGTCAATAAGTGTCAAAACTTTAGGTTTATTAATCAGTGCCCTATTCAAACCACTTTGTTCAAACCCCCTACTGTTATTGAGTCTACCAACTTGAAACAATCAGCTCATTTGGCCGTTGCCTCTAGCAACTGTTTTAATTATCAAGGGACTAGGGTTAAAGTACCCACTGAATTGAATATCAGTAATTGGAGGACATCGTGTGCCAACTATGAAGATCAAGCGCTTTTAAATTACTTAGAATATGATTTCCCATTGTGAGTTGACAGAAGTAATTTTGTACATAATGTTGTTCATGTTGTTAATCACCAATCAGCTGAACAATACCCAGGTGATATAAAAGCTTACTTTGAAAGAGATTTGAAACTTAATGCTATTGTTGGCTCTTGTGATGACATACCATTCTTGGTACATTATTCACCCTTATTGTCAAGGCCTAAACTACGTCACAAGCATCGAGTGATTGTAAATCTCACTGTCCCTTATCGGGTGTCAGTCAATGATCGTATCACTAATGATCGAAATGATGGTATACCATTCAAACTGAAGTATCCCTCTGTAGAGGATATTTGTGGCTGCCATTGAACATTTTGATTTGGATGTTTTGTTGTTGCAAATTGATGTCAGTTGATCATTTAGCAACCTTCGTACTGACCCGGGTGACTTGACCTCTTAGGTCTTAGATGGGTTGGCAAGTCTTACACAGACATTAGTATCCTAATGGGGATGAAACCTTATTCGCTTTGTGTCAGCGTAACACTGATGTCATTTGGCATATCATGATGACACAAGGGGTAGCCACGTACAATTATATTGATGACATCATATGTATTCATAAACATAAAAAACCCACTGCTGAATTTGACGTATTGTTCTCCCTATTCGAGTTTCTGGGTGCCCCAGTGAACCCCAAGAAAGTCATACCTCCAAGTAGGAGTCTCACATGTATGGGGGAATAGACGTTAATGTAGATACTAAGCAACTTACTATTCCCTATGAAAAAGTCTTGGATATTTTAGACTTGCGTGAAGTGTATATCAAGGCCAAAGGAATTACAAAGAAACACCCTTAGAGTTTGTTGGGGAAATTATTTTATTCACACAGATGTGTAGCCCCAGCCAGGATTTTTGTGAACAGGCTTCTGAAAAAGCTTAGAACAGCTACTGGTCGAATTCAAATTGATGAGGATGTTGGGAAAGATTTAAGCTGGTTCATCCAATTTTTGGCACAGTTTCTTGGTACTGTAATGTTGGACAGATGTAGACCACATTATGCAGAGCAATACATTTGATAGAAACTATTGGATATAACATTAATCAGTTAGAAATGTTGAGAATGTTTGGCAAATTCCAGAAAAATCACTGCGTCAAGTTAAGAATTGACAATAAAGCTGTACTTAATGCACTACATAAAGGTAAAATCAGAGACAGTTATATGCAAGCAGTAGCTAGGTTGATCTGGTTAATTGCAGTTTCCAATGACATAAGGTTGCTGTACTCTCATATTCCAGGTGTCAACAATGTGAAGGCGGATGCCCTATCTAGGTTGTTTGAACGAGGAGTTAGTCACCAAAAACTGTTTCAAGATTTTATCTGATGGCCTGTCCATGGCGCTTACTTCTACCCTAATTTACTTGTGTAATAGCAGGTAGTGTGGCTTCCTCACTCGTCAACCAAGCCTACAACAGATTGGACTCTGCCCTCAGGCCAAGAACTACTGCAGCTTACTTATCCAAATTCAAACTATTTTTAGCTTTTGTATCCTAGTTCCAACTCCCTTAGTCCATGTGGACACTAACCTTGCTTTCCTTGAGTTTCTTACCAACAATGGCTCCACTTCCTCTTCACTCACAAGCTATGTATCCTCCCTCCGTCATAACTTCAATTTTTTTATTTTGACCTTGCCCCCTTAGATCACAGAAAGATTCACCTTTTCATCAAGTCAGTTTCTGTAAACGCCCCTTATACCTCTACGTATAAGGCTAATTTCACCATTCGTTTCCTCAGACTGGTAAAAGCTTGTGACAAATTTGCCCTTGGGTTTATATACCAAGCTGCTTTCCTCTTAGCCTACTTTGGCTTCCTACACCTTTCAAACAGTGCCCCCTCCTCCAATTATTTTGATTCTTCCCATCATTTCTGAGAGGGGACATTATTTTTGGCCCTACAGGGCCCATTTTACTGTGACGTGGGCTAAAGCGATGCAGGGTTCCCATAAACACCAAGTAATCCAAATCCCCTCCCTTCCTTCCTCACCCTGTGCCCTGTTTCTGCCCTTAAAGTCCTTCTCAGTTCAGTCCAGGTCTCTTCCTCTGCTCCCTTGTTCCTTTGCTCCCCTCCCTCCTCCCTTCCCATCTCTGCACCAATGATTTTTGCCACACTTTCTAGGATCCTGTCTTCCATTGGCCTTAACCCCTCCTGTTATGGCTTTCATGCCTTCAGAAGATCTGCTGTCTCTTGGGCATTGCACAGTTTCAAGGCTCGGGTTGGTCTTCCTCGGTCATTAATGTGTACATAAAACATACCCCAAAAGCTACATCCACAGTTGCTACCACATTCAAAAAAATAGTCACTACATAATGGGGTTTGGGTCTTTTTTGTCATTAATGTATTAGATTTTAACTCAATAATGTTACTGAAGATGTTATGCAATGTGTCTGTGTACATAAAAGACTCTTCTCCAACCCCTGGTATTGTTAATTAACTTGTTCTGTGGAGGGACTTCCCTGGACTGTGTTTGTTGTTGCTTGTCACAACTTCTCAGTCCAGGGAGGTCATTATTTTGCATTTCAAATAATGTCAACCACAATTAGTGTTTATTGTTAGAAGGTTAACCACTAATGAACAGTGTCAGCCAAATTTTGCCTTATTTAAGGACTGTACTGGGGTTCCCCATCACTTAATTCTGAACTTAGTGTGTGAAAAAGCTTCCCACCCTCCTTCCCCAGCATCTCCTCACTACACATTTTCACAGGTTATGTGGTTCACTACACCTTGTCACAGGTTATGTTTATTTATACATACCATGTTTAACCATCAACCCTCAGTTACGGGTTTATTATCCAGGTCTATTTTGTCATGTACCTCTTTTTAGTCTATTAACCTTAAAAGTTGCCGTCTCTCTTATTATGGGTACCTTTTGTAGGGGCCTTTATTGTCATTAATGTATTAGATTTTAAACCACTAATGTTACTGTAGATGTTATATAAGGTGTCTATGTAAATAAAAGGCTCTTCTCCAACCCCTGGTGTTGTTAATTAACTTGCATCTGTGGGTGGGACTTCCCTGGACTGTTATGCATAATTTGTTTCCGAGACTTTGGATCCTGCAGCCAGGTTGGCCACCAATGATGTCTTCCGAGTTACGCATGAACTAAATAAAAAGAAGGCATTAATTACTAATTACAGGAGAATGTCAAATCCATTGACAGAGATGAAAGAAATATCTGAATCACTGCACAAGAAACAGTAATCCTCTGCTTAGATTATGTTCAGCTTTGGATGTAAAAGGCTGTACTTTTAATGGGGAAAAGGACTGAAATATAAAATTTGTAAAGATGTTAGGTGTGCTATAGATTCATTATGTCTTTCACCAAGTTGCTTATTAACACTGTTAAAATTGTGAACAGTTGTTTAAATTCCTAATTCAACGGACATGATTTGTCAATAGCCGGAAACATGGCTAGATGACTATTTATATGAATAAATGAATAAATTACTTTTACTTTAAAACACATCCACGCATTTACAACAAAGAAGAACAGAAGCACAGTAATTTTGCAGTTCTAAGTCAACAACCTGTTTACGGTTATCAAGGGCGCCCTTCAGGTAGACTTTATGATATCTATTTCTCAGTAGTATCATTATCAGTGGATCAATATTTGTTTCTCAGTTCATAGTTCATTAAAGTCCTGTAGTAATAAAAACTCCTATATAACACCTTAGTAATGACATATACGCGTAGACAAAACACAAAACTGTTAAGTATCGGTTGTTGAAGCAATGTGGAACACACAATTTACTGACGTCACAATGATACATTTACTACTTAGTTAAACCTGCACCAAATGGATATAATATAAATATATGGAATATATCAGGTTTTTAAAAGAAGCTAACACGTAATATATAAAGGTATGGATCTGTTTTACTTTTAAATTATAGGTTGTGGGTTTTAACATATAAATAAGACCAGATACAGATGTGTTACCAACCACATAAAATATCTTCCACTTTTGGAACAGCAGTGGATCGACATACAGTGTGTTTTTATGAGTTATGACATAGATCTATATTATACAAAGAGAAAAAGAAAAACATTTATATATATATTTATATATACACCTTATATGAGCACAGTACTGCAATAAGTAAACATGATATGAAGGGAATTATTTATTACCAGCTTACAAAGTAAGCATCTTATTATGGATTATAATTTCCAATTACCTCAAGGCCAAGAGTAAAAATCTCACTGGGATTATATAATTTTATTTCTAACTCGGTTTTATGTGCACTTTAAGCATCACACAAAACATAAGTTGAGGCCACCTTAGATGATGGAAAAAAATATCTAAATTTTCCATAAATCTCAGTATATACATATTCACACAGCAATATGTACCTCAATGGATGCAATACCATAACACAACAAAATCGACACTGTTTTTAACACAACAACATTGATTGAACAGTTGAAAGTTTACTCAACCTTGGATAACCAAGGATTACCTATTGTATTATCCTAAATGCACCCATACTCAGGAAAAGGCATGTGTTTATAATACATTGCACTTAGGACGTGCAAATGTACACGCTGGCCATTGATAAGAACCACAGTATGAGTTTGTAAACCACCCCGAGTGTGACATTGACCAAATAATGCAATGATTACTGGCCATTGCTGCCCAAAGTTAATTCAGATATAATCACTGATGACACTTGTTGAGATGGAAAGACTGGAGTGGATCTATATCACCTACATATTTAAAACCCCAAGCCTATTCACATTCTGTACACTGAGTGAGTAGGCTGGAGACGAGTGCATCCACTGAATTCAAATGAAGGCATGTGGTAGAAAAGTAATGCGGCAAACTGATGCCCTTTGTTTTAAAGAGGCCTCATTTTTTAGCTATCTGGAGCACATCCTCACCAGTGCTTAAGGCATCAAAGGATTGTTGTGGTGTCATTTTTGTGATTGTCAAGATTATCAAGTATATGTTATCACTTATATATATTCTGTACTATCAAAGTACTTGTGTGCTATCATTTATTTCCTTGTACAAATAGTGTTTCTTCTAGACTCTCAGAAAATGTGGACAAAAAATCAACAAAGACTAGAAGAATACAAAGTCCCAGAATGGGCGAGACATCTAAAATATCAACCAAGAAACAGGGTTAAGGTAATCGGATCATTTTTTTAATATTCACGCCCAGGTAGAAACCAAGGTAGTACATTGCACAGAAATGTCACTGGGGAAAGAAAGAAAAATTCATCAAAGTATGCAAACTTCTTTAAGTAAAAATCCCTTTTTCTATTTCTTCTATAAAAACATTCTAAACACAGTTGTGATGTTGTGATCACAATAATTCCTTGGCTAACCCTGTTTAATAAATTACTCAACTTCCGATTCTTTTAAGTGAAATATATTTCTGTTTATTTAACAAGTCTGCAAGTTGATAAGTCATCAGGGAAACCTGACCTTTAAACCTTTTCATAATTTTAACCACTACTTGTAGAAATGTTAATATTTCGTCTTGATTATCGGTAAACCTGTGGACCAGCTAACAGGTCAGTCTGTCAACCAATCGCTTGGCCAATCTGTCATCCTGTTAACCAATCAACCTTACAGCTAGCCTACCTGTCAAACTATCGATCAGTCAACCTTTCGACCCATAAACCAGTCAACCCATCAGCCAGCTGTAACCTATCAATTTGTCACAGTATCACTCACTCAACTTACCCATCAGTCAATCTGTCATTCTGTGTATTATAGATTTTATTTTCTTTGAAATGAAGTATATACTCTGTTGAAATAAAAAAGATCAACAGTACTTTACTTAGAGGAACACAGTCTTTTCACTGGGTTATACGGAGAGGGTGAGAGCATTCATTGATGTCATATGTTAATTTCAGCTGGCAAATACCCCCACTCCAATCCAGTATTGGCCACTACAAGGACTTCCAGACGGTGTCAGCATGTTCATCAAAAGAGATGACATGAATGGCTGTACTCTCAGCGGAAACAAGGCAAGTCCTCCATCTCAATTTTTTTCAGTCTTTTCAGTTATTCCAGTAGTCAATCAGATTGTTAGATT
This sequence comes from Sabellastarte sp. h YS-2021, assembly GCA_964017235.1. NCBI lineage: Eukaryota > Metazoa > Annelida > Polychaeta > Sabellida > Sabellidae > Sabellastarte > Sabellastarte sp. h YS-2021. Next base: position 76,291,197 of record OZ024937.1, read on the forward strand.
AACTTCTAGTTTTTTAACCACTCTAGGTTCGCAAGCTGGAGTTTCTTCTTGCAGACGCAATTACCAAAGGCTACAAGGACATCATCACCATAGGGAATTCCCAGTCTAATCACGTGAGGACGACCATGATGGCCGCCAAAGAGGCGGGGCTGCAGGGTCATTGTATATGTTATGCCAAGGAGGTAAAGCCATATTAATTATGTTGACATTTCTACTAAATCCCATCCGTACACAAACACCTTATCCTCTTTATTTCATTGCAGGGACATAATTATTATAATCATTATCTATGAATTTAACATGCATTGAGGTTCAAATTTTAGACTTTGTTTTCAGATATAGTAATTCATAGTGATCAGTAGTTTACAGCTCAGAATCTGTTCAACACACGACATGCATTGCTTGAGATTCAAGATGGGTGGTTGTCCCACATTTAAAATTCCCACACATCCAATTATCTGCGTGCATCAGCATGAAGTTGTTCTAATGAGGACAGGCATTGGCACAAGCAGAAATAATAATTATGTTCTCATAGTCCCATTTACACTACAGGCGATACGTCCCTTGATTAAAAGTTTTTGTCAGCGATGGCACCGCCTCCAGGTTGCCCCATTTTGTCCGAGTTGTTTACACTACAGGCGGACAGCCACTGACTGGACACATTTGTTTAGCCGTCAGCAACAGTAGAGTGACAGTACTACAAACATTTGTCACTGAGAAGCAACCTTCATTAACCTTAACTTACCTTTGATAGCTGTCGGATGAGCATGTGGGGAAATGACCAACAGTGTCCTGAGATGCAACGAGATTAATAGACACCAGTGGGGTTATATAATGTTTATTACCTTTACACATATACTAACAATACACTAGATTTATTTACAAATCAGACAACTTAGGCCACCAGGGTGACCCTGAAGACAGTAACAGAGGTGGCCTTAAACTAAGACCATAAAACATCACCTTACCCTTATGGGTGATGATTAAACTAATCCCAGGGGATAGGCCCCCAGGTGAGAGACATTTAAGACCCATAACATTATACTTGAAATTACTTAAGACAGACCATGACTGGTGGAAGACCACCAGGGCCATGAACTTTACTGACTTTAAATTACTAGTCAAACTACCCCCAAGTACAGTGGGAGACCATGAGTGCACTTGGTTGACATGAACAAATGACAGTTCAACTACTGTAATTACTGATTAGCAAAGTTATGACTGGTTGGAGTTATGCTTTGCAATTGCAGTTAACTATGACTTGTAGTAACTTATAATGCTACTTGTTACACTAAGACACAAAGGGAGTTTGACTATATTGACTAGTCAGTAAGTAAGTGGTAACTTGGTTGAGTTAACCTTGAGATAGGTTGGGTTGACTTTACAAGTGGGACAGATGTTTATGGAAGTACTTAAGTACTGCTAAATGTGATAATGGAGGTGATAATTAAGTTTACCAACTAGTTAAATTACTTTACAGGTATAGTATTGAAGACCCTTTATGATGAGAACATGATCACTAAGTTAAGAGAATACTAAAACACAGTAGGATAAAAATATGCAAGATGAAGGAATTAACGTGATAATGTAACGTGATAATAGTTAACAATGTGGCAGGAATCCAAGTATCTAGCTAAAAGTAAAATAACACCTTACGGGGTCGAGCAATACGACCCTCCCTAGGGAACTAAAAAAAAACAAGTTAACCTAACCACCTAGATTTGACACCCTGCACACATCCAATTACTAGAATCAATTACATCAATGAATAGCAAGTTACAAATATGAACGCCTAATTACAGCCTGAGTTCATTCATGAATGCAATCACTTTAAAATACTAAAAGATACAAAACAGTATGAATTAAAATAGTAACACTAAAGTGCACGTTGTATAAAATGTAAAATAACCACGAGTGACAGCACATAACAAATACCATAAAATGTATAATATAGGTCAGGTTTACAGAGCGGCAATACAAGGAAGACTATTCCTTGCAGAAATCACCTAAGTGACAGTGTAACTGGGTTCAAGCCCTGTGGATTAATTAACCCAATACAATACCTTAACTCACCTTATGTTGCCGTATTACACAAAAAAGATGATCGCATCACAACCTTATGTACACCATGGACCACATTTCAGTTACCGTAGTCAGAAATTCATATAAGCGCATGCACAAAATTGTCTGCATGCTCACAATTCCAAACTCAGGGGCAGAAATTTGAAACTTTTCAAAACTTGAGTAGGACCCACAAAGAAATGGACTGCTCACCATTGACTTGCAAGGTCACATACAGATGCCACAGGGTGATCCAAGGACAGGGACGTTTCACCAAACGCGGGATACCGTGGGTGACACTGCCTGTAGTATGAATGCGGTATAAGGGACACATCCAATCAACATACAACTTCTAATGGTTTGTTTTAACGTTGGTGATCCTGATTAATTATACATTCATTACTTAATTCCTGTTTGTGCTGATTTACTGTGATGAATAATTGATGCAAACTATAGGCATTCTGAAATGTATAAGTTTGCAATGATCTTACAAGTTAAAATTCATTGTTTTTTCATTAGAATTGAAATGTCATTCAGCTGGGTGACAGTTGCAGTTCTTTTGGTGTTCATATTATTTCTCTTGCAAGTATCATTTGATTGATTGATTTGTGGTTTTACATCACTTTTAACACTGTACAGACCATATCATATGGGTAGTTTGTGGACAGAGGAAACCACTGCATACAGTTGGTCAAGGTTCTGTACTGTAAACTGCTGACCATTGATAAGCAACTACCAACTTTCCCACATAAGGTCCATGGTTTGAACCACTGACCTCAGAAGTAGGAGGGGAGTGCGTTACTACTGTGCCATCTTGGCCCCCAAGAATCATTTAAATAACATGTTAGGAGCATAAATTCCGTGCAGATAGCTTGGGCATTATGATGTGGCACTATAACACTAGACTTTAGCATCTAAAGTACCTGGTTTGAATGTTAGTAGAATATCAACGACAGTGTGCTGTTTTCATGCGTTCCCCAAAACTGTGTACTACAACTTTAATGGGGAGGTATTCACAAAAGGTCTCAAGCCCAAAATTTTAGGCGTAACAGTTGTATACAAAACAGCCAACTTTAACCAAAGCTTGTCTCAGTATGATCCTGGCTTTGGAATGGGACGCAAAACTCTAACTTTGAATATTTGTATTTATTGCAAATTTATTCAACCATATTGTGAAATGTCAGTGAACTCAAAAAAACAAGTTCTATTTAGTTCTGTTTAACCCCTGTGATGTCACTCCTAGGGCCTGGCATTTGGAGATATCCCTCAGGATGGCAACTTGTACCTGACGAAGATGAGCGGCTGCCATGGATACTTTGCCATACACAACCGACTGGCCTTCCTTAAAAACCGTGACAAAGTTTTAGACCAAATAGTGGACCACATCAGGTACTGGAGTTGGGTCGCAGTCATATAACAGGCATTATAGCATTCCATGCATTCCTGGACCACATGTGTCAAATTTTTTAAATGTTAATAAAATTTCTTCATGCAATAAGCAGTATCAGGGTCACCTACTGTAACCGTGTGACCGGCCATAATATACTAATTATGTGTGTTATCCTGTACATTTCTATGTCTCCAGTCAAGGTGTATCTTTGCTGTAATATTACTGTAACTTTACATTATCTTCTCTGCATACTTTCTCTGTCCAACCACAGTCATTGTACTCGTAAATTCTGATTCTTGCTTTAAGTTAAATCTGTTGCAAGAGGTGTGTTGCTGGGTTTCAAAAAAGACACAGCATTCCACCTCTCCTTTTTGGAGTGGCCCTTGACATTGTTTTCTTGAGCCTCAGTGTGGGGCATTTCGTGGCTGTGCTGGTAAAATGGTATTTTTTCAATGGTACCAGATGCCATTCATCCTAAAACACAGGGTATAGATTCTATTGTGGTTTGACTACGGACATTTTAGTCATCTGAATTATCTGAAAGTGCACTTTTTCACAGCACCTTTTTCAAATTTTCCATTCACAAATTATTTCTCTACTTGCTAAACATACATTAAAATAGCAATAGGTAAATCTTACAATCTCAGTATATAAGTGATTACAAATTGGCAAGTGCCTGTGTATATTATCTTGAGTATAATAAAGAATATATTAGGAATAATATGCAGTGAATTTGTTGTAGATGAATTTAAATAATTTTTTTCCATAATGACTACGACGCTTTTGTTGAATTAGTTATTATTTCTATGTTTCAGCTTACTGTTCCAATTTTTGTTATATTTTTCTGCCTCCTTGGCATGAAATTATACATAATGGGCCCAAATTCCTAGTCTTAAAATACATTCTTATTCGTAGATATTTTCAACAATAAAGTTATTGTAAGAACAAGCAAGACATTTTTGAATATACACCACCTTTCCATTGCAGGGAAACCACAGGTAGAAATTGCTACAAAATCCCTCTGGGTGGCTCTGATCTAGTGGGTGTGTTTGGGTACGTGGATGCCTACCAGGAGTTATTGGAACAAGGTCTATCAGACCACGTGACTGATGTGGTGATCACGTGTGGTACAGCCGGCTCACTGGCGGGACTGGCTATAGCTAACTACATTGTGAATGGAAGCAATATCCAGTAAGCTTGTGTAATGCTCTCATTATAATAAACGTTTGACTGTCTTAGCTATCTTGTTACTCTATTTGTAGACTTGAATTATTTAAAATGATCGGCATACAATTGTCGTCCATTTTAATTTTGACAAGTGGTAGTACTAGTTTTAAGTGATGTGCTTATATACACTTCTAAACAAACCTCTCATACTAATTACAGTTTACTTCATTACAATTCAATAGTATTTATCCGGTACTATGTTTTGATTTGTAGTGTTTTATAAGCCTACATCTGGCTGTGTTTGCTATGTAGAAGAAATATTAATGTGTATATTGCAACACAAATCACACACTTTCAATAAAGGATTATTTGCACAAACAGTAGTGTACCTCATTAAATGCTACATGAATTAATTTTTCAGTGACCAAAAAAAGCTTAAATGCTGTTTTAAAAAAGGCTGTATTTTATATTTTATTTGGGGTTTTACGTCGCTTTCAATACTGTAAAGGTCATATCACGACGGGTAGTTGGAAGGACAGAGGAAACCAGTACCTTCAGTTCGTTAGGTTTGTGTACTGTAAACTGCCGACCAACGGCAAGCAATTACCAGCTTTCCCACTTGAGGCCGTGCCGGGAATCGAACCCCGGCCTCAGAGGTGGGAGGTGAGAGTGTTACCACTCTGCCAAAAAAGGCTGTAAAAAGCTTAAATGCTAAGTAACATAAATTATCACTTAACTGCATTAATTAAGTAGAGCTGGTAGATTCTGGGAGGCCTCCCACAAACTATCCTGGTGGAATCTGATAAGCTGTGGTAGATTCTGGGAAGTACCCCAGAATCTACCTGGGTATAAAATGAAGGAGGGGTACACTTTCAGAGTTTTACACCAAGAGTATACTTTATTTTTAACAAATCAGATTGTCCTAATAGTCCGCACAGGTTATGCTATACCTTGCTATTCATCCTGCATCATCCGAACAAACTTTGACGTGATCCACCTCCCGCCCTCAAAAAAAATCTAATCATCAGATTAAGTGTGTATTATTGCACAAGGTGGAGTCTAAACACGAAAACACATAGTTGATTTGGATCTGGATTGATGATCCAAACCTATCCCTGGATCAAAAATACAACATTTGTTTATATTTTATAAGCGCAACCCATGGGGGTGGGCTTGTGTTTAAGAGGTACTGCTGGTTTAATATAGCTGTGTATTAGGTTGATATAAACTTTTGCCAAGAAGGTAATAAAACCACACATGAGTTGGAGTGTAACTGCTTGGAGTGATGGCTCAAGTGAAAGTTATATAATATACACTATGCACATTTTATACATAGATCAATATAATAAATAAAATATCTCTAATATCTCTGTCTTCAGAATACATGGCTATTCCGTGGCAATAGAACCAGAGACGGTGTACGATCAAATCAACATGTGTCTAGAAGGTCTCGGTGTGGACGGGGTCACACCTGAAGGCATTGTCACTCTAACCGACTGTAGAGGCCTGGGATATGCTCAGAACACACCAGAGGAACTAGGTGGGTATTTATGTTTTCTTTACACTAGAACTGCTAGGTCAGTTTATCCGGCCAGTTAAGATTTGGGGATTATGCAAAATAGTATCTGGGTGCATAAAAGTGTTCTATACTTTTCTAACTTTCTCATGCAAGAAATAGGGATATTATTATACTTTAATTTTGGCAGAATGTTTAACTAAGCTATTTTTGTCTGGGTTCTAAGCCATGCTGATATTGTCATGTGATGACTTAAAATTTAGACTAAGCACACGGATATCACAGAGGCCAGATTAATAGAATGATGTACATCCATGTTTGGTCTATTTTGTCCATTCTTTTTCAATAAAAAATCTCTTAGATTTGATTTATTTGAGTTTAACACCACTATCAACGCATTGTATAGATTGTATCATGACAGGTAGTTTAAAGTGCAGAAGAAACTAATATCAACAGGTATGCCACATTTGTGCACTGTAAACAGGAAGACATCGGTAATGTAAAATGTTGATAGCATTTTGAAAAACACCCAATATAAAAGTAGTTAATAAACAGTTAAGTCAAATCAGATTATTGTGTACTAGGTTGTAAATATTTTGTCGTTGTTTGTATTGTTTATATTTTGTGTTAGATCTATGTATTTTGTAATAATTATGTAAAAAAATTATGTAATTTACTAGTTTCAATATTTGGTTGACATTATTACAGCATTCATACAGCAAACTTCACAGAGTACAGGGATTTTACTGGACACATCTTACACAGGCAAAACAGCATTCAATATGATACAAGACATCAAAGAACGGCCGGATAAATTCAAAGGAAAAAACATACTCTTTATCCACACAGGTCAGTAAAGTAGCCAACTAATCTGGTTGAACCCTCTTTCAGTGTAACCTGGGTATAGTTTGGGCTAGTCTGGAATAGCCCCCAGGGTGTGATTTGGGCTAGGACATTTTAACTCCAGTGTAGCACAAGATTATGGCTCCCCTATGTTTGTCAGCCATATAAATTAACAGACCAGTCTTGCATTCAATGAATCTAGACCAAGCATTTTGCACTAACTCTGTTCTAGCTCACATAATACCTCTGTTTCTTGGTGTGTACAATATTGCTTGCAAGATATTCACCCGTCCAGAGATCACAGGGGGGGGGGGGGGGGTGCACAAAATAGCAGGATTCATTATATCCTATTGCACCGAGGTTAATTTTGGCGGCTCGAGGTTTGTCTGGAGTGTTACAAGGATTGTGTTTGGGAATTGCGCCCATGCTTATTAATTCAATCATAAAAGCAATAGAAACACAGTGTGCATACATTTTAGACAATGCTAAATACAAGGACCATTTGAAAGTTTGGAGAAAAGTGTATCTGGTTGCAATATGTAAAACTATTTTTTATGTTAAGACCACCTCTAGCAAGTGTTAGTTATGACCAAATTTGGTGACTTTTTATTATAGCCCTGAAAATCTGGTATTTGAGAACAGTGTCAAACAGTAAATTGAAATTTGAAGGAAGCTTTGTAATTAATGTTTTAGTATTGGATAGTTTTTTCAAAAAGAGATTCACAGACATTGGTTATCATTTATGCCTAATCGTAATTGATGTCCCAAAATCATCAAGAAATGTGGTTCGCATTGATAAAGATAATCTTATCTGTTTTCTTTCAGTATTTGATATATTTGTCTTAAGCATACTTTGATAAGATATACTTTTCATCAAATAACTTCTATTTATTACCTTATTATAAGTAAATAAATGATTCACTGGAAACGACAGGACATATGCATCTTTTATCTTAACAATTGTGGATTTTTATAAATGGTTTTAAAATGAAACTTAGATGACAATATAATATCATAATTATTATAGTTACAAGTGAGAATTGATGAACCAAGTTTATTGTTACCTTAGACTGATGGTATTTTGTCTTGCAGGAGGCATTTTCAAGAACCTGACTGAAGAGAAACTAAAAGAGTCTCAAAAAGCGTCACCACTGGACAAGTCAGAACAGATTTGGACAGAATGGAAACCTGACATTTAGAACCAGAATCCAGAAACATTAACATACGTGGATGGATTAAAATAACTTTATTGTGAATAAAGAAATACTGGAACACTCTTATTTTGGATAGACCAAGTTTGCTCAAAGGAAATACTTGACACAATCACTTTGGATAAACTATTTATTTATTTATTTTTTTTTTATTCACCCTTTTTTCACACAGTATTTTCCACAGATCCCGGGAGGGCGAGGGTAGCCAACCCCCCATCGGGTCTTTTGTATTTGGTATTACATATATAGATAAAACAGTAGGTAAAACCACATGAGTTTACCAAATTTTTAGTATCTTCATTACAGCAAATTTTTAGATCATTTGATTCACATTAGACACATCCAACATGTTAGATTTTGCCCTTTGTACTTTACTGGTTGTGCAATTACTACCTCTCTGGTCAAATTTCAAAAATATTTGTACTACATTTCCAGATACATTTACATACATATTTATATATTTATACCACTCAGAACATCCAGAAATATCTCTCTTGGGATTGAATATAATGATATTACTTTCTTGCTATTGCATTACTGTATAGGTTAGTTGATTATATAGTGTTCTATTATCTGCCATTGTTTGTCGAAAAGTTCCTCTTTGTGTGTTAATTTAGACAAGAATTGTTGTTCATTATAAATATTTTTTAAATGTAATCGCATCCCTTGGAAGTTTGGACTTCTCTTTTTCTTTGCGCAGTCAAATAAGTAATGCTTTGCGATTAAATAAAGAATATTATGTGATCGTTGTTTCTTATTCAGTTCACCTAGTAGTATGTGTTCTGGTTTTATGCTAACATTTTCCATTCGGTTTTTAGAGCTATAATTCCTTATATCCTCCCATAGTTTGTTTGCATGAGTACATGTAACAAAAAGGTGTTCTATGCTTTCTTCTGATTGTTGGCATAATCTACATATATTGCTATCACAATTACCCATTTTTTTTCTTAGCGATAATGTTCCAAGTATCCTATGTATGATTCGGTATTGAAGCCATACAAGGTTGTTATCTTTTATTGTGTTAAAGCATATTTTAAACATTTTTGGCCAATCCTTCTCCGTTATTACTACATTTAGTTTTTCATCCCACTTTTTAGATAAATTTTGATTTTGGCCTTTATCTTCATATGTTAGCACTATACGGAATTTCTTTGTTCCTTTTAAATGAGTCCTTATGGCCAATGCATTTGATGGGTATATTGGCCCATATCTTGTTTTTTTTCCTTCCCTTTATAAGGTTTTACACACCTGTGAACTCTCATATATTCCAAAAAATTTGGTTTAATATTATAATTTGACTCTATTTCAGCTTTCGACATTAGGCCTCCATTGAGGTTCATAATGTCTGACACAAAAGATACTCCTTTTTGCCACCAGTTGGGTAGGAAAAGTTCATGTTTAGAAATATTAGGGTTGAACCATAAGGGAACAGACTCCTTATCCTCTGGCGAAAGATTTGAGTTATACTTATTTAAATATTCAACCCATGTATTTAAAACACCATTCCAGAATGGGTTTTTGGTCTGACTTGCCCATTTTTTTGCCCATAGAGATCCAAAACATATCAGTTTCTCTTTAGAAGGGGTCGAGTATGTGCTGACCTTTTTCCACATAGGATTTTGGTCACCTACGAGTCTTTTGATCCAATTAATTTGAAGCCCTTTTATGAAACTCATTAGGTCTATCATTTCTAGACCCCCGTCTTCTTTATTTTGTACTAATTTTCTTCTACTAATTTTGTCTGGTTTTCCATCCCATATAAAACTGAACATGATTTTTGTGATTTGTTTCACTAAGTTATCTGGGGGAGGTGGTAGCGATTGGAAGAGATGAACAAATTTTGACAGAATAATAGTTTTTAAAACTATTATTTTTCCTATTGGAGATAATATTCTTTTCTTCCATGAATTAATAACTTTAGATACCCTTTGTAGAAGGGGCTCATAGTTTTTTGTTGGTATGTCATCTAGGTTTGTTGAAAATGTTATACCTAACAGTTTAAATTCTGTTTGTCCCCAAGAGAGAGTTGTGTTCTTACAAAGTTTCGCTTTTGTGTGTTTTTTTTTTCCGAACCATATTAGTTCTGATTTATCCTTATTCATTTTTAACCCAGAGTAGGTGCCAAAGATTTCTATTATGTTGAGGGTGTTTTGGAGTGAGCCCTCCATGCCATCTAGAAAGATAGTAGTGTCGTCAGCAAATTGTATTATCTTTACTTCGTCATTGCCTAATTTTATTCCTTTGACTAGTTTATTTTGGTCAATCATAACTGTAAGAAAGAAAGAACAGATGATGAAGAGGTAAGGAGCTATAGGGTCACTTTGTCTACAACCTCTGCCAATCTGAATTGGGTCTGAGAGGTAACCACATTGAAGAACGGATGCGTAAACTTCTTTGTTTAGGGTATTGATCCATCTTATAAAACCGGTGCCGAAGCCTAATATTTTTAGACATTCATTTAAAAAGCTCCATGATATTGAGTCAAAGGCTTTTTCAAAGTCCACCAGAAGGAGTAGCCCTGGGATATTTTCTTTTTCTGCATAGTACATTATATCGTAGACTAGGCGTGTACAGTCGCTTATATTTCTACCTTTTAAAAATCCTGTTTGATTATTTGGTATGATTTTTTCCAAAATCGGTTTTAATCTATTCGCTATTGTTGCAGATGCAATTTTGTACACGACTGACAGTAATGTTATTGGACGCCAGTTTTTGATGAATTCTCTTGGCTTTTGCCCTTTTGGCAAGCAAGTAATCAGACCGTGCCTTAATGTTGTAGAGAGAATTCCGTTATCGTAACTTTCATTTAATGCATGCAATATAATATATTTGAGTTTTGCCCAAAAAATCTTGTAGAATTCCGATGGGAAACCGTCTATACCTGGGGATTTTTCATTCTTCATGCGCAGTAAAGCTTCACTTATTTCTGTTAACATTAGTTTTCCTTCTAGCTTTTCCACATCTGATTCATTTAACTGCGGCAAACTGTAGTTTTCTATAGCGCTTCTCAAGTTTAATTCTTTGTTTTGACTATTCTGTTGGGCGAATAGTTTTTCGTAGAAGTTTTTAATCTCTTTTAGTATTAATTTCTGATCGTAAATATTAGTTCCATTTTCAACTTTTAGTTTCTTTATAGTTTTTTCTGTAAAATTATATTTTTCTAAATTGCAGAAAAATTTAGATGCTCGTTCTCCATCTTTTAACCAGTTTGCCCTGGATCTAATTCTGACACCATTCATTTTGTCTTCCCTTAGTTTTTCTTTGGATAAACTAAGTTTACTGTATGGAAATACTGGAATATTATTATTTTGGATAAACTGGTGTAACATGCCAAAGGTCTTGAGTTAAGCTGAAGACAAGATAAGTCGAGAAAAAAACTTTTTATCATATAACTGAACATATATTTACAAAAATATAACATGAGTGCTGGGACTGAATTGGTACAAGCACTAAAGTCACTTCCTATAAAACTAACCAGAAATTATCTAAATGAATAAAAACAAGACGTAACATAGGAAACCTACTGTCTACTAACACTCAGCCCTTGGATCATACTACATGTAAAAACACTGGTTCCATCCTTTACCAAGTACCATAGTAGATTCAGTACCTAATGAAATGAAGTGAAATGAATTCAATTAGTTATATAGGTTTATCTGCAATCATATGACTGAAATCAAATACCATTATGCACAATCAACTATATACTATTGTATTATTTCAGTCCATTCAATTCCTGCCAGGTTTTACCCTGCTAATGGAAATGAAACGTAAACTACTTCGTTATTATTTATTCAAACCTAGACAAATGCAAGAGACAGAAAAGTATTAAATGAAACCTAAACCCTTCCCTGAAATGAATAATTAAAATATCGTGATACTATAAATTCTCAAATTTCACTTGAGGTTTAACACGTTTTACCCTGAAATTAACAAAAAATATACAAAGGACATTCCTTTCTTCCTACTTAAAAATATCCAGATCCATCCTGCCATCTTGCCCTGGAATCGTAACTATCAAAATAAACACCAGGGTTTATCCTGACATCTCTGAAATGTTTCCAGTGAATTCTTATCTCTGCTAACTCTCAGACCTTGCATCATACTACATGTAAACACACTAGTTCCAGCCCTTGCCATCAGGTTTGCTCTGATGAAGTACTTGGACACTATAACTCATGATAAAGTATATCTACTGCAATGAAATACCTTGGACATTATTAACCAGGATAATCTGGGCTTGCTATAAGGAATTTGGAAAGGAATATTATTTCTTGGGCATAAACTTCATTTACTGTAAGAAAATGGTAAAAAACTTCCACTTGGGATAAACTAACTTTACTCTATGTAAGGAAATATGAAAACATCATTTCTTGGGATGAAATGATTCGAAATAACTGCATGTTAAGGCAGAACAATATGTGGTTCCAGATTTCTTCATACAAATGTGTATATTCTAAGAACTTCTGCTTTCACTGGACACACCAAGCCTGTAATAAAATTGTTTCATTTTTCACACTTTAATTAGTGGCGGCATAATTCAATGCTCTATGCAGCTACTCCCTAATATAATTATGCCTTTATTGCACCTAAATTTTTGTAAAACTACATTTTGAGGTGCTTAAAACAGAATTATTGTTCAAAATCTTTTCAGCGTTAGTTCTTAGGCCATTCCAAGTGAGTAGGTTTTAGGTCTTTACAGAGGTAGTAGCACTGAGGCTTTCAAAAGGTAACCCAATCCAGAGGAAAGGGTTGGAATGATGGGCGATAGCAGAGGCCTGATTATATTGACTTTATCTGGAGTTATACTGGCCTGTCTGACTTATGCTGTAACATACACACATTGACACTTTGCACCTCCACTAGGAGGTTAAGGTTTTGAGTGCATTCTATTATGTTATTAGGTGTGCTTGTCCCTCTTTATTCAAGATAACTCAAAAAGTTATGAACATATATTTCTAAATTTATTGTGTGGTAGGTGTAGTATTGGTTCTGCTGTGTCTCGAACTCACAGGCTTCTAATTACACACAGATATAAACACAAGTCTAGATCTTTAACCAGCTGAGTTAAAGGGGAATCCCCTGAAGCCCAGGGATTAATAGAACTGATATTCGTGAGGATATTACAGTAGGGCCTGACCAAAGGAAGAAGTGGTTTAATTTATCCAATAACGTGTATCATACTATGGAGATGAAATGATGTCTCTGCTCTATGAATGGTTTTTAGTTCTTGTTAAAAATGCACAAAACTATAAAATATTTGGTGACAGAAGTTTTGTCAAAGGTACTCAATCCAGTCAATAAGGTAAAAATTGATTTGCTCATAGAAACTTTAAGGTCACCTTAACCTTAATAATTATCTTATTCCTGGTTTCTTCTTTTTGAATCATGCAAGACTTTGATATGCTACCTTCACAGAACACCGTACACCTGTCAATGTACTCACAGGGACGTATATATTACATTGCTAGGATGCAGTCTTTTTAAGTGGAGCTCTAGTGAGGCTCACGTTTCTAGAGATTGTGGCATGAGTATCTGCCTTTTTAAATGAAGTGAAGCGGCAATGGGCTACGTAGTACTGGGATGGGTGACAGCTTCAGTGCACTACTCGTGTCTCTGATGGCATTGTGCCAAACCAATCCTGTCAAATAGGAACTAGACTCTGGCTTCTGGATTCCTTTACTCTGCAAAAAAGGGTCCGTTATTGGCCACCATTCTGGACAATTAGCATTTACAGTTATATCCAGCAATAGTAGGAAAAACTTAAACATAATATATTTCTGATCAACTCATTTTAAGACAAATACTCATCACACTAATTCACAATTCATGAAAGTCTGGAGACAGAAAAAAAGAGCTCACGCTTAAAAACAGCAAACAAGACTATAGCATACCACACTAAATATAGTTTATAATGAAGTTATTGCTCGTTACATTTGATAAGATGTCTGGACAGAAATGGTCATGCATAAAGGGTTTTTAAACATGCTTGACAAAATGGATCATGCATCAACGCTCCCAACCTTGACAAGTAAAATGATAGGACACATAAGATGTTGCTGCTCAGTGCCCCTACTGCTTGAGTATGCCCATATAAGTTAAATCATGACAACATGATACCAAGACAACATGCAGCTAAATCATGACAACATATGACAAGATAACAACAGGACTGGGATTAATACTTTTATTTTCTATTTTTCTACTGTATATGTGTACAATACTGCAGGCATCTTTCTACTAGGGTCACCTTAAGTTGAGCTAAAGTTAAGGCCACCTTAACTTGAATTACTGCATTACTGTCGATAAATAAGCTAAAGTTACTTTTGGATATACAAGGTAAGAACAAAGGTGGCCATAAAGTGAGATAAGTATTCCATCTTAATTGTTGCCAAATAAAGGTGACCCTAAATAGATAAAAGTAATATAATTACTATTTCAGAATACATGTATATATAAATGAGGTAGATGCCAACCTCCACCAATGCCCAACTAAGAGGTAGTAGGAGGAAAGAAAGTAAAGATTGGAAGACATCTGCTACTTGTTGGAAGGTGCTTGGTGGTGTAGCGGTTAGAGTTCTCGCCTCCAACCTCTGAGGCTGCCAGTTTGAATCTCATGCTGGGCATTTCATGTTGGAAAGTTGGTAGTTACTTGCCGATGCTTGGTGGTTTACAGTGCAGTATGCACTGGTTTCTTCCACCTGTAAACTACCCGTCGCAATATGACCCTGGCTGTTGAACGCGACGTAAAACAACAAATAAATCTCATCTAATCTGCTACTTGTTGGGAGGCATTCCTGAACAATATATTTCCAGACACAGTTAGATGTCCAGGTGCCATGACTCTGGATATTTTGAATAGAAACGTTGGAGTTAAAAACTAGAGTGGCACCTGAATACCTGAAGGTGTGAAGTGACATTTTTGAATTTTGGAATCCCAGCCTTGATAAAATTTGATGACAATTACACCTCGCTTTGGTGTCAGTGAGAGGTATCCTCTGAGCTTTATCATTTTTAACTTGAAACAGTGGAGTGTCTTGATTGACTGGGGACAACAAAAACAAATTTTTGAGAGCCTGGACTGGACAAAAAGATGAACCCTGTAATGATGGGAGCTTGATAAGTTTGACACTATCTCTCATTTGCATGGTCTTGCTCCACTTAATGAGCATATGGACCCCAGGTGGAGCAAAGAATATATCTCCTCTTGTTAATTGTTCTAAGGGGCAGAATGTTGCCACTGTGTGAGGTACTAGGTTCGAAATTCGAAGAAATGAGAAAAAAAGCTGTGAGATACAAAGATTTGAACACCTTACCCATCCACATAGTATCACAAACGGCAATGATATCCTTGAGTAGAGGAATATCAATGATCTTCTTGATGGTAGCTGTGAATGGTTTATTCAAGACTAAAGATTTTTGAAAATATTTAATTCTCTGGTCCTCAAATGGAAGGGCGGAGATACCATACATGGATATACTAGCTTTGACAGTAGATATGTAATTTTCTATGGCTCAGTGGGAGATACCATTTTCTGTTAAAAATTCTAGAAAAGATAGTAGAATAACTGGAGTGAGTTGACTTAGTTGAATTTGAATGAAGCAACAGTAAGCCAGAAAAATTCTGAATTTTCTGTGGTAGGAAGCCACTGTGGCTGGTCTGAAGGCTTGTTGCACTCTCCCAGCAGCCCTGGAAGTCAGATAAAGTGTTGTTTGGTGAATATCTGTCATATAGACCAATCTATGTTAGCTATCATCTAGGATGGTTGAATCCAGACATGGTTTGGGAGAAATTGTTTCAAAATTTTTTCAGGTTCTTTAATGATTTACCATCTAGATAATGTGTCTGCAATTTTGTTGTCTACCCCTAAAATATGGATTACTTGCTCGTCAATGTCATACTTAGCTGCTTCCATCATGATGTTCCGTGCTATTGCTGCTAAAGTCATATCATGAGTCTTACCTGAATTTAGTCTACTGCTTGATTATCACATTTTATGATAATATGTTTATTTGCCCAATATTGACACCAGACACGAATTGCCACCAAAATGTTTAACATTTCCAAATGCACTATTGAAAATTGAAAACAGTATTCAGGGATAGGTACCGCATATACTTGATTCATATATACTGCACCAAAACCTTGTAAACAGGCATCTAGTTCAATGGTAGCCTGGACAGGGCGGTGTACAAAAAATGCTTTACCATTAAACTGTGGCAAAAAATTTTGGAACCAATTGAGGCCCCTAGTTGTATTTGTTCCTTGCCAAAATGATTTCTTAATAAGTCCAGCATTCTGTTTAAAAAAAGGTCTAGAATGTCTAACACACTTTGTTATGTATAGTAAACATCCTAATAACGATTGTAGTTGTTTTTTGGTACAGTGAGATTTTTTACTCCAATTTTGGCACATTTCCAAAATATTACTTAATTTTTCTTCTGGGACTGCCACAGTAAATTCCTCAGTGTTAACTTCCACCCCCAGACAGGCGACTTTGGTGGCTGGGCGAACCAGTTTCTTAATACTGATATCAAAACCTAATTTTTGAAGGAGGGCTTGTAGAGCGCAAAAGGAGGTGTTTGCTGTGGACACAGTGCCAAATCCAATGACGTCATCAATATAGTTGATGACGTCATAACCCTGTGGCGACATAATAAACCTAATAGTGTCGCTTAGGTGCTGAAATATTCTGGATCCGTACCTGTATCTGAATGGTAAACAGGTGTGCAGAGAGTAATTTTGATGTTTTAAACCTAACAGGAAATAGTCCCTAGGGTCAAATGGCGAAGGTGCCCTGCTGATATCAATCTCATACAAAAGGGATCCTTAACCCAATTTTCTGACTTTACTAGTAATTAAATCGATAGAGGGAAGTGTTGACACAAAATCTGTGCCCAGGTATTGATTTTTGTCTATATTTGAGTTGACTGCCTCACCCTGGGGAAAACTGAGGTCTATTATTACTCTCCTATGGGGTGCCCCTGGTTTGTCTCTTGTCGTGAAGGGGGAAGTGTGAAAGTTGTCAAAGGGAGGATGGTCAAAAGGACCATGAATAGCACCAAATTTCTGCTCTTCCTGAATATAGGCCTCTACATCCTTGGGAAAGGCTATTGCCGACTTACGGTTTGTATCTGTTGCTGTTAATTTGGAATTTCTATCAAAGTCTAAAGGGAAACCGTATTTAATAAAATAGAGTAACTGCTGCTCCCAATAATCTGATAATAGTTCTTTCCAGACCTTTGGGTTTAACTGTGAGTGTATATAAACCTTCTTCGATCTGTTTATCGGTATCTGGTACAATAAGGGGACCTAAAGGTATAAAATCAAATTTGTCTTTATTTTGGCTGTTCCATTTTTGATGAGTGGGGTCGGATCTAGCATTGTTTAATTTTTTCTTGTTTCTATTTTTAGTTGAAGTGCCAAGTCGTATTTGTCATCCATAATAGAGGACTGAAGGAGATTTTTAGGTACTTTTTGACCATGAGTACTATCATGGTTGGACCTAGTTTCTTGATTCAATGCAGGGAGATGGCCAGTACTAGGGACAATATCAGTTTCAGTTGAATCAGATTCCTGTTTACTTGAAGAACAGTTAAGTTCCTCCATCAAGTCTCTGTCATTTTCAGTATAAAAATTCTCACTAGGAGGCAATGGTTCAAATCTGTTTTTGGTCACACAAGTGAAATGAGGTTTTGATGCATTTTTCAACAAACAATTCTATGTACAATTTTTTTGACATTTTTATCTTATTTTCAACTATCTGCACTGCACTATGGCAGTGCCCAACTCATTTTTTGACCCTTTAACCCTACAGTCGTTTGACATATGCCTATGCTCTTTTCCTACATCAAAACAGGTTGCACAAATGTGTCTATAGAACATCCCTCAGTTTCATGATCTTTTTGGGGTTGGCATGTGTCTTTCTGATAAAATTTACAGACAGCTGGTTTCAGATCAGATTTGAACCTAGTGGGAGCTGTGCTTACACTTTGAGAGGGCAGTCGCTGCGCATGTGCACGCCTTATCCTGTCAATTTTGAAGGTTCACACCATTCAACCTTGCCCTCCTCCATCCTACATAGTAAAACTGCATGGGATGCTTTGGCTGATTGCAAGCTGAAATCATTTGTGTCTTCCATTAACTCACTTAAGTAATCGAGCATGGCATTTTTGTGTCAATATTTTGCTCTCCTCTAGCTATCATAGCAAAACCTGATACCCATTGGGGTCAATTGAGATAATCATAACACAGCCTACTTTTATTATTACCACCTAACACAAAGTTTTGCGGCTAAGGGACCTGCCTTTTAACAAGAATAATATCACTTTCCCCTCTTTGGGACTTCAACTTGCCTGCTTCATTGAGGTATGTGAGGTGCCTGATGCGCCTGTCAACTTCCGACTCAATATGGGATGACCCCTGCAGAGCCGCCACAGAAGGAACCACTACCTGCTCCAACCGGCTTGAGTCACTGGTGGGTGCTGCTGCCGCCTGAGTACCACTGGCATTTGACCTCTGCTCGACCTCTTGCTGCTCTGATCTGGCCATTCTGTCTTCCAGACTCTTCAATTCTGCCAAAATCTGAACATTCAAAGCAGTACTGTCGTTTGACTGGACAGATACACCACTAAATCCTGGAACAGTTACATTTTCACTGTCAAATTCAACACTTTGTGGTGAACCAAATGGACATTTACTGTTTATACTCTTGTGCGTATCTCCACACTTTTTGCATAGAAATTCCTGTGAAGGCATGATTTTAAGCTTTGTTTATTTAATATAATATGTCTCTGGAATATAATACACAGCACCAGGTGCACTGACGAATGCGAGTTCAGATAAATGAATGAGTCTTAATTTGAATGAATTGCAAATGCTTGCCAACGAATGTTGACAAAATCACATCATAAATTAACACTTAACGATAATAGCAATAATAACAGTTTAAAAAAATATATTTAAAGCATGACTAAAATTAAAAATGTATAAAATACGAAAATTATTAAAACAAGATAAAACTCATCCCTTTATGGAGGCTCTAGCAACCCAGAGGAGAACTCGCATTTATCAAGCACTGATCCTCCTGGATCCTGTACTTCCAATAGCCACGTCAGTTCATGAGTGATGCACAGTAAAAGTCCAGTAAGTAACACACAATATAAAATAAATAGCCAGAGTACTATCCAACACTGCGGGGACTTAAAATATTAATAGTTCTGGCCAAGGTTGCATAAAAATTTTTCTTTAAGAAAAATATGTGTTGCCCTTTTGACTTTGCAGTGTCGAATGAAGGACTATGGCTTTTGCCTCCAATTCTATTGATAATGTATTGATACCCAATTGAGAGTATTGGAAAACAAGAGTATCCCTTACTGTGGTGCGCTGAATAAGGTGGGGCCTATTGCTCCACCTCCTAAACTGCATAATTGGGTATGGTCAGGATAAAAACTTTCACACGTAAAATGGGATATCATGAATTTATTGTTGGGTAGCACAAGATCCAATTTCCTTCTCAGTAAGCATGTACCCCACCACTATGATGTTGCTATGGTACTGCATGAAGGTCAAGGTGACCTCGTTTTTGGTTTTGCTACCACAGGTGTCACATCGTCCAGACAAGATAGAACTGTAAGAAATTCTGACAAATGTACCACAGAATGACACAATCAAAATGTATCAGTGGTTATTCCTGATTGCAGTTTTGATGTTGCAAAGAAAAGTGATGAGATAATGTGTTATAAAATAAATGGATTCAGTTGAAAAGGTATTTTTTGCATCTTATACTTTTCTCCATTTAAATGGACAGATTTCACAGGCATTGCCCTGGGGAAGAAACCATTCCAGAAACCAACAAGGGGCTTTATATAAATTTATTATAATTTATCATTATGCAACATTCTAAAATCCTTTTTTTGTTGTTTAAGTTAGTTTTAAACTCAGAGGCATGTAAGATACCACTATGGTATTACTTGTGACCATATGTAGTAATGTGTGATTTTTGGTACAGGGGATCCACTGGCCTAATATATCCAGTATAACGGGATAAGTTTAGAAATTTTGAAACAGGTCAAAGACCCGAAAGCCAAAGAAGAAGTCAAGGAGTAAAAGACGCCCATGGGTGAAAGAAACACTTTGTAAAATAGTATCCACACCAAAATATTTATCATAAATTTTACAATTTCATTAGAATTTAAGATTAAATTTAAACCATCACAGAAACCAACTAGTACTCAATTGGGTCCTGTGATAAACTGTGAGGCGAAAATTTCAAAGGAATAGCCCCATTTGGGGGGCTCCCAGTACACCACAGGTATTACTACACGTACAAAGAGTGTTTTGAAAAAAAGAGGAATGTGCCATATTACTCCTGCAAATAGGGTATGCATTGCCCTGCAATAGCCAAATGTCTCATTTTGAAACTGGTTGAAGTACAGGTCATCCATCAGCATAGCCTTCTAGTACAGCCATTTATCCATCCACTATGTGGACTTTCTGTTGGGCTGGACCTCTTGGCCACCACTTCCTGCAACAAACCCAATTGATTAGTTAGTGTTGAACCTTTTTCATACCTCCCCATTAGTTTTTTCAGCAGGCCGGTCTCAACTAATGACCGGGGGTGGAGGCCCTCCTCTGTTTTTACAGCCTGCCATGGAACTCTAGAGGATATATCTCTCTAGACAGGTCATGTGCTATGATAGTGTCGTCTACTGTTGGGATCTGGTGCAATGGAAAACTGGGCAAAGGTTAAACAACCTGGCTAGTGTGGCAGCGAATGTGGCTTTGACTGTGGCCTCATAGATTTTATGGTGTCTTTACAATTTTCAGAGTCCTTGTGTACTTGCTAAAAAGCCAATGTGGTCCATGACCCACTGCTTCCTCTGAATCATCTCAACTCTCCTCTGCTTGGTGTGGCTAAGCTTCCGTACACTATCCTCTGCACAGAAAACCACTACTTCAACAGCTCCATGCTGACTATGAAGACCTTTGGATCCACCCAGACTGCCCCTGTAATTATTGTGCCTGTTGTTCTACAGTGGTCATGATACTCCTTCAACCAGCACACAACTTTCTGCTCTTGTTCTTCAGTCAGACTGGCAGCAGCATTTTGTATTTCTTTACTTCTCTCTCTCTCCACAACCGTGTATCCTAGTTGTCAGTGACCTCATTGGGTGGTTTAGAATAAGCTTTGTTGCATCTGAGTCTCTGGTATGACCACGGTCTCCCACTCAGATTTGGCTTGAGTATGGCTCTGTTCATCTCCTATGGACGCTCTCCCTCAGATGTCCGGCACTTGTCTTCTTCACAATCTTTTCATCACCTTTCCCTATCTTCTTAAATGTCATCTTGATTATTTTCAAAATATCTTAAGATGATGTGAAACCCCGATGATCAAAGATGTACAAATGAATACCTCCTGTGAAAAATAGCACAAAAATCCAGGCATAAAATGGCTGCAGTTCAGAGGCGTTATGGGGATGACACTTGACATATTGAACAGTAATTCCCATCATTCCGAAAGCCCCCTCTATGTAATGGAATGGTTCAGGGAGTGAAGTGGTGGTAGTATGTGATAAACAAAGATATACAAAATGTGTTCCTTGTACATTGATAATCAATAGCAGACATACCAAATCTGAATTCATGCTTTTGGCAGACAATATATGTAGTGTCATATTTTTGAGGTTAGACATTGCAGTTAGTACTATGGTGATAACTGGCCTTATGGTTTTAGTCAGATGATGGTCCAACAATACTTTGGTCTCGGCTTGCAAATGTAAAATAGCATTAAAGATGACAGGCCTAAGTTTTCCAGGATTTCATACAATCATACAGCTAAATACTACATACCTTTTAACCTTTTAATGTGATAAGACGGCTTACTTCTTAATGAAGTGCATGTTCTGGACATTCCTCTGTGGAAAAATTGTCCTTATCTGAATACTTTTGTTAAATAAAAACACCCTAGCGCATAGTGAGTTCCAACAAAAAAATTTTCAGGTACCTTGGCTTACATTTTTCAAGATCTGTGATAATATATATGTATAATTAAAATATGATGGTTTACTTACTATTAAGTTATTGCATTTTCTAGAAACTCACATAACCAACAAGAGAAAGAATAATTTTTTTCAGTCAAAGCAACATAGAGGCAGACAGAAACCAGACGAGATTTTACACCTTGCTTTATATAATAGAAACATTGTGAGTACTTGGGTTGTAGCAGAAATGGTTTGTGATGGGTTGGGTTGTAGCAAATTTCTTAATGATAAGATTTTGGGGTTTACAATCAATATAATGGGGTATGCGAATTGATCCTGATACACCAAAAATTTTATATACGATTGTCTGCGATAGGAATATGATAGCCACCATTGATCGGGTATATGATTCTAAAAGATTAAAAAGATTGCTTAATGTCATCTTCCCAATGCCCCATGGTGTTTTCCCCAATTTCCTCATATCCTCCCTAGAACCTTATATATAGGGGTCACTGGGTAGGTCAAATCCATTGACTATTTCAACAGTGACCAAGATGGATCAAGTGGTAAATTTTCAGGGAAAATTTTGGATCTGGATAAGATGCTAATGAGGATCAGGATGAGAGCAGCAGTGGTTTGGATTAGACAGTGGCTCAAAATGCTTAAGGATAAGGATCAATGCCATAACCTTATTGTAAAACTCTACCAGAAAGACCAGCCCTCATTCAAAAAAAATCATGTGGTGCAGAGGCAGATCACCTTTTTCAGACAAACCCTAATGCCAGGCTTGCGGTTGGCCATTAGCTTAAGACATCTGGCCACATGAGAGAGCTACATCTCCATTTGGTACACCTTCTGGGTAAGGTAGTCAACCATAAACCGCATCATCCCTGAGGTTGCTATCATCAGGCAGTATAGAGACGAACTGATTGGTTGTCTCACCTGCCCTGGGGACTGGAAGGGGTTTTTAGGAGAGATGGAATGTACCCCATGCCTTTGGACCCTAGCCGGCAAGCACATAGTAATCAAATGTCCCAGATGAGCAAGGAATGAGTACTTCAACTACAAGAGATCAACTCTCTGTTCCTGCAATCCATGGTTGATACTGTTTTCAAGTTTACATAGAATGATATTGCTGCTGCTTGTTCCAGTTCTGACGCCCACATTTTTCAGTGTTGTGACATAAGGCAAAAGAGAAAAGACAACACTACTGGCTTCACCCAAGCGGAGTTACTTATGGGCCAAAGTGCACTACTTCATCCTCAGAGGCGAAACCATCCCATTGAGAACATGGCTGATGAAAACCTTCCCCTGCAGAAGCATGGATATCAGTGATCTGGTCTACGTTTACCAGATCAGATGCGGGAGAAGAGTTGTAGAGAATGCTTTGGGGTTTTGGGCCAGCAGGTTTCACATGCTGCAGTTTAGTACTTTTTGAAGATATACATCATTTTTCTTGCAATTGCATTGTATTTTATGATATTTTCAAATATGTTCATTGTATATATATATTGGTATTAATGTATTTTCTTGCGTGTGATAAAATTTTCCTTAGTTAACTTTGAAAAGGTAATAATATGTACGTACACAATGTATATTTGTTATACTGTTTACAAATTAAATACTGCATTGGCACTGTTTTTACAATTAAAATAAACATTTGTATTGTTTCAAATAAAATATACTTTCACTATAACTTTAACCTGAAATTATTTGGACTTGGCTTGAGAGACATCTGACTCGGTTCAACTCCCCTCCCATTAAACTTTTTTCGACATTGCATGACAATGTGGCAGGGTTTGAACCCTCCCGCAATACACTTGAAACATATTTAAACATAACAGAGGTGTGGCAGTGTTTGAACCCCCCATTTAACCTTGAACCTATTTAGATTTGTGTTAACAGAGGTATGTTAAGGTTTAAACCCTGGACATTTTGACTATTTATCTTTGTGGTTTTGTTGGTTAGGCCCTGTGGCCAACCATTTTAAATGGGAGAGAATGGGAAGGTTTTGAACCCTGTACCCTTTAACTATAACAGGAGAATACTTGTGTTTAGGGTGATGTATTGACTTTTTTGTGAGAGAATGTTTAGGCTTGTTTTGTATGCTTGTGGGTTTGTTGGAGACTTGGGAGGATTTTGCTAGTTTTTTATTTTTGCAATATAGTTGAATAATTGCTTTTGGTGGCCCTGAAAAGAGCCTTTAAAATATTAAACTTAAAGCTGAATGTTGGATGCTGGACAGATATTTTCTTGGTATCATGTACTGCTTATCCTCACCCCAGTTATCTTGGGTGGTGCTTGTCTATGGCTGGATGGGCTGTTGAGGTTGCTGTAGCTGTCATCTACTGAAGTGTGGGGCAAGGGGCACATGCGTAACCAAAATGAAGTGTCTGCTGAGGCTAATTAGGCTGGGTCCATAGGTGTAGGAGGCATGAGGTTGTGGCCGCTGGTCACAGTTTCTGGTGATGATAGGCGGCTTGGTCTTGGGCTCTGCCTCGGTGGATTTCGCTATTGCTGAGGAGTACTTCATAGTGGCTGCATCTGCTGTTGGATTGCTCTACTACTGTTTTACTTGTTGCTGCATCTTCTGTTGATTGATTTATTTAGACTTTAACGTCACTTTCAACAATGTATCACGACAGATAGTTTTAGGGGCAGTGGAAGCCAGACATATAGTTGGTCAAGGTTCTGTACTGTAAACTACCAACCAATGGCGTGCAACTACCAGCTTTCCAACTTGAGATCAGACTAAGATTCAAACACGGATCTCAGAGGTGGGAGGCAAGTGTGTTTCCACTGCGCCACACTCCGCCCCTAATCTGCTGTTGGACTAGTGGCTGCATCTGCTGTTGGAGGGGGGCTACATTTCCTGTTGGATGGGTTGCTGTTGCGTGGGCTGGTCCTGTGGTGTATGTGGTTGAAATGTCTGTTGTGATCAGCCCTGTGACTGATGTGAAAATAGTCTATAAGCTTCATCTCCTATTTTTGTGAAAGCAGGTGCAGCAGCTCTCTTGCCCTTTGGGTCATCCTCCTTGTCAGTACAACCTTCCCCAGGCATCTCCTGTGTAGCCTGAGACATAGTCCCCTGTTTATCCTCTTGTGTTCCCTCCTGAGTAGTCCCCTATGTAGTCTCAACCTCTGGAGCCTCCTACCAACCTCAGTCACTGGACTTTTGTGTCAGTTGCAGTAGTCTTTCATTTTTTGCTTCTTCTTTGATTGCATTGTAGATATGTTTTAAACACCCTGTGAAAATTAACTCATGAAGAATTGAGAAAAATGCCAATAAGTGATATCCAATACATAGTCTTAAGTCCCATAAAAATTTGTCCAATTTGATCACACAAGTGTCTTTACTCCTAGATTTCTTGCCATGAAATGAATGCTGAGGCCTGGATTTGGGGTTTTTTATACACTGTCGTCTATCTTTGATGTGTTCTTTTTAATCATATCCTACAGGGAAGCCATCAGAAACCTATCTTCTAAAAATAGATCTTTTCCTTTGCAAACCTTCATCTTTTGAATTGGGATGTCTTCTTTTGACATTGCAAACTTTCATTGTGTTTGTGACGGCAAACTTATTGTGGAGGTGGGTGATAACTATAAGATAGGTTGGCGAACCTTTCGATCAGTGCAATTGTGATTTATGATGAAAAAGATTGAATTCCCAACCAGAATATTTTGGGATCATATGTCGATCAAAGAGATGATCACCATAATGGAAAAGCCCTTTAAACAACATGAGTGCACATGTCTTATGTAATCTATAAATAGTACCTAATGTATTTTAAGACAACATACATACTTATGACCACAGAGGAAGTGATCAAATTGCTAAATAAACACTCAGCCACTAAGATGTTGATCAAACACAACAGGTATCAGATTCGAATGCATGCCACATTGCAAACTGAGTTTAAACCTACCAGACCATTTGATCTAGCATATACTGTGAAAGTGATCCAGTATGCAAATCAATCTCAGCCATTCTGAAACCCCATTTGCATCTCAGCTTGAATAACCGCATCGAGTGTGTTATCATTGTGGTTAGGTGGTAGGTTTAGGAAATATTTGTTTGATGTCATATACCTATATAATCAGGGCAAATATTCTGTAATAAGTTATAGTTGGTTACATAATCCATCAGACACAGGCAGGAAGTAACAACTTTCTCCCTTTAAGCCAGTGCCAGGATTTGAACCATGAGGCGAAGATGTGAGAGGCAAGTTTGTTACCCAGGACACCATACTCTTCTTCATTGGCTTTTTCTATAATAATATTTTATTGTACAGGTTCCTCGTAATTATGTTTTAACATTTAATTATATTTAACCAGAGAAACCGTTATCAGTGCTTCCACTATTGATCAACCGTTTGGGAAGTGTACAGCACAAGTTTCCAGACAAATAGCAGCCCTTTATGGAAGAGGTGGAGGTGGCACAGGTCAATATGTATTATCTTTGCTTGCATCAGTTTGTTTTTATCATCAGCGATGTTGGTTAGGTGACTGTGTATGCACATGTGTTAATTAAATCATTATTTTACCTTGGACAAAAGCTTTAATGATTTTTGAATTGGCTTAGCATCGTGGCCACTCAGATTAAAACTTCTCCATTTGTAGGAGTGCTCTCTTGAAGTCCCGACTTTCGAGGATGGCCAACACACTGTGGTATTGAGGTATGGTGATGATGAAGAGACCAAGGAGTTCTTAGACAGACATGAACAGGTCTCCCCAAAAGCAGGATGTGACAGAAGAATGGGTGGATATGTACCATAGTGTTGTTGTAGTGGTTACTTTGACTTAAATTATTTTTAAGTGTCATGTCATGAACAAAGGATGAACACCCACCACACCTTTATTGATGATAAAATATCAGCAATCAGTTGATGGGCGTATTCCTCAGTATAATAGTAAGGGTAACATGAGCAATAGACGGATATGTACTTCAGTTGTTTGTTTTAACAATGAAAGAACATGAATGATACAACTGTTGAAATGGTGAACACTAGCAATAGATGAACATATACCAGTCCACTGCTTTGCAAGCCTCAGTGGCATAGTGGTGTTACGTTTTGTCACTTTGGACATTTGCCTAGTATTTTAAAGCGTTAAGACGTTAAAATTTGTTACTTTGTGAAGTTCCCTATTATTGTAACACATCCAGCTAAGGGTAATATGAGGGGAATCCTGCCACCCTGTCTTTTATTACCCCACCTGGTAAATAGTTAAAATTTTTACTGATCTAAAGATCAAAAATCACGGCTTTGATATGCATGTCAACAGTACATATACAGATATACTCAAGAGTTAATCTGTCATAATTAACAGTTGATGCATAGATCTTATTGCCAGTAAATTTTTCTTCTGATCTTTCAAACAGTACATTTTATTTTAATTTTTTAACTGAACAAAAATTCGTTTAAGAACAGATGCCATTTTAGCAGTAAACAAACATAACCATTTTCAAATTTTACAGCAACAAATAGATTTACAGACAAGTTTATTAAATCACACAATATATATTTACATTACAGATTTAAGTCAGATTGCTAACATTGTGGTCATTAATTGCATGATATATACTATTTTTTCAAAATAAAAATATTAAATTTATAAACAAGTTTTATGAAACATTTACTTTTTCACGTTGTTAGGATAAATACAAACCCATTTACATTTCTCTAACAAGCAAACAAGCAACTTGGATTAAAATATTTATAAACATTGACATTTACATGACAGATTAACTATTATTAATCTTTTTATCAACATTTAAATTACACTTTATTTATGAAGAAGTAACCCAGTTAGCCACGGAGTGCCAGTTTAAGAGGAGGAATCTCTCTGTACACCCTGGGTAATCAAATTCCGACTAAGAAATCAAAGGCATACAAGATCAACATTCAATGACAAAGTACCAGGTCAAACAGGGGATTAGCCAATAGACATACGGATGGCAGAAGTTAGAATAATGATTGACAGGTTAACATATATACTGAGGAAGAGATGAGCTAATAATACCTAATCTTAAAACCAGCCAATCTGTCAAGTTCCAAGAGGCAGGGAGAAATCATGTAAGCAGATTTGAGACTTTTGGTGAGTTAATAACTGGTGCTGTACATTTTGTAAAGCATGCTGGAATCCCACTTACTGAGGAGGGAGACATTACCTCAGGCAACAGAGCACCACCATCATTACCATGACTATATACCATATACGTAGAAGGCAGACACAAACTGTAGCTAGAACAATCTCATGAACAATGAGTCCACTGTTCATAAATACAGCCAAGCATGTAGCAATAAGATGCAATACAAACTGATCATATACACACAGGAGAATGCATTCATATTTTAATAATTAAGCAACCAAGTGGAAACACCAACTTCCTCAGTGATATGATACAAACCATTCAGTTTGTGTTTTTCTTTCCCTTTCCCCATAATGTTGTGGTATATAGTTACCGAGTGCATCACAAACTGCTAAATGTATGTTTTGTCTCATACAACTGAGCCTTAGCTAATCCAGATCCAAAGCCTTTGCCTCGTTATGAGCACTATCAGAATAACAACAAGGCCACTGCCGCAGCATTTATCTCCCGCCTGG
Organism: Sabellastarte sp. h YS-2021; assembly: GCA_964017235.1. Classification (NCBI taxonomy): domain Eukaryota; kingdom Metazoa; phylum Annelida; class Polychaeta; order Sabellida; family Sabellidae; genus Sabellastarte; species Sabellastarte sp. h YS-2021. Next base: position 76,319,974 of record OZ024937.1, read on the forward strand.
AATCAGTAATAATGGAGAACTAAATGAGATAAGGGCTTTATAGTAAGATAACCCCACTTGACATTGAAGAATGGGTCAAAGGTAAAAGTCAGCAGTCTCAGGCCTTTACTTCCTTTAAGTTGTTTTCACATTTGGAACCCCTATTAGCAATGATAAGGGAGATATAAGGCCTTTTTAATAGGATAATCCCATTTAACATGTGATAAGACAGCCATTTTGGCTTCGAAACTAGGTCAAATTACTATCAGCTTAACTTTCCTGGCCATATATATTTTGCGCATATTTGATGAACCTAGCTGCAATATTTCACGTTTTAGAGCATCTTAATGAATTTTAAATAACTGGATATGGTGGCCATTTTGTTTTTCAAAATAAGGCCAAAATTTTTCTCAGACAAAACATTTGAAGGCCAAGAGTTTAAGTGGTCTGAACCTGTAAAAGCAATATTAGGGGAGATAGAAGGCCTCTTAAAATGTAAATTTGATGAAGCTAGCTGGAATTTTCGACATTTAGAACAACTGTATGATTTTTAAACAATTGGCTATGGCGGCCATTTTGTTTTCCAAAATGAGGCCAAAATTTTGCATAAACATTCCTTGCAAATTTGATGAAGATGTCTTTATAAATGAATAAGATATTAAGGTTTATGCTGAAACCTGACAAACGGATGCACGGACGGATGCACAAACAGATGCACACACGCATGGAAGCTGTTTACAATTTTAGACCACAGCCTTTGCTTTTCATGGTCTGTCTTTACAATCTGAAGCCACAGCACCAATGATATGGGAGAAATAAGGACGTTTTAGTGTGACGACCTTGAAGCAGGGGTCAAAGGTCAAATTCAACACATGGAAAAGATTACCAGGCCATGACTTCGTACAAGTACACATTCCGAACCTCTAGGAGCAATATTTGGGGAGATATAAGGCCTTTTTAATAGGATAATCCCGTTTGACATTAAACATGCGATATGGCGGCCATTTTGTTTTTTGAACTAGGTCAAATTTATTATCAGGCTAGCTTTTCTAGCCATATAGCTTTTGTGCAAATTTGATTAAGCTAGCTGGAATATTTCAAGATTTAGAGCATCTTTACGATTTTCAAACAATGAGCTATGGCGGCCATTTTGTTTTTCAAAATGAGGCTAATATTTTTCAGAGACAGGTTTTTATAGCCATAAACATTCCCTGCAAATTTGGTGAAGATATGCAATATTTGGGGAGATATAAGGCCTTTTTAATAGAATAACCCTGTTTGCCATTAAACATGCGATATGGCGGCCATTTTGTTTTTGAACTAGGTCAAATTTATTATCAGGCTAGCTTTTCTAGCAATATAGCTTTTGTGCAAATTTGATGAAGCTAGCTGGAATATTTCAAGATTTAGAGCGCCTTTACAATTTTCAAACAATGAGCTATGGCGGCCATTTTGTTTTTCAAAATGAGGCTAAAATTTTTCAGAGACAGCTTTTCATAGCCATAAACATTCCCTGCAAATTTGGTGAAGATATGCAATATTTGGGGAGATATAAGGCCTTTTTAATAGGATAACCCTGTTTGACATTAAACATGTGATATGGCGGCCATTTTGATTTTTGAACTAGGTCAAATTTATTATCAGGCTAGCTTTTCTAGCCATATAGCTTTTGTGCGAATTTGATGAAGCTAGGTCGAATATTTCAAGATTTAGAGCACCTTTAGGATTTTCAAACAATTAGCTATGGCGGCCATTTTGTTTTTCAAAGTGAGGCTAAAATTTTTCAGAGACAGGTTCTTATAGCCATAAACATTCCCTGCAAATTTGGTGAAGATATGTTCATAAATGAATGAGATATTAAGGTTTATGCAAAAACGTGACGAACGGACGGATGGACGGACGGACGGACGGATGGACCGACGGACGTACGTACGGAAGGCGTTTTATAATCTCCCGACCACGGCCTTCGGCCGGCGGGAGATAATAATGGCTGAAAATTTGTATAGACTCTAATGTGTGCGTACAACTTTCTAGTTTTAGGAAACAAATTTCTAGGCTTGGAAAATAATTTAAGGACAAGTCTTTATCAATGTAACACAATGTAGCAGGCATATTTCCTGATGGGTTCGATTACATCAATATACTCTTCCTTACACTTTTGCAGTGGATGGTTATTTAAAATTGTGGGTTGTCACAGTCTTTTTAGTGATGGGAAGTATAGCGTTCGCTGTTATGTCATTTCTAGCCATTCACCAGGTGCTACTAATATTAGTGTACTATCTATAGGTAATGTATTTATTACTTGTATGTTTTAATCCCTTTGATGCATCTCATATTGCAAAACTAATCTGATAAAAAATCCACACTTATTTTCATTGGAAAATCGCCTCCTCTATCTTTTTCTCTAGCTTCAATAAGCATTTCGGTGTGACCAAAAGTAAGTTTCACCTCCAAACAGTCTTCTACAACACTATGTAACTTTGCTGTCCCTACCTTTGTAACCCCAGGCTCATCCACATATGTAACATCTTTCTTATCAGTCCGGAATATTTTAAAAACAATAGTCTCATCTTCAGAGCCACGATAAAGAAGTGTAGTTTTTGTTGCACCATTTTCAATCGTCTCCCCTTTAGTTACTAACACGTGAAATCTATCTTTACACTTTTCTTTGCCTCGATAGTTAACAATTTTTTTGGCAGGATTGTGTACACCTTCATGGAATGTTCCTTTAACTTTGATGCCATATGTTGATCGAACAATGCGACTACATATGTGCATCGGGTCGTGCCCAAACATAACAGCACCTCTTATAACAGCTAACTGTGCTTCAACAGGAATCAGAACCTTAATTTCTTGTGGTACAACAGCTTGACAGGCATCTTGCAAACTTTTGCATTCTCCAAAACCTCCAACTAGAAGGAGATAGTTCAGACTTGTTAATGTCTTCTCATTCAAAAGTGTTACAATTTGGTTAACTATATGATCAATGGGTTCTGAAAAGAAACTCTTGGCCATTTCATGCTTTACTGTCAGGTACCCATTGTTGCATCTTATTCCTTGGTATTTGGACTTTTTGAAAACTTCCTCAATGTCCGACTGTGCAAATGCCAAAAAGTCTTTATCGAAAGAATATGGAAGAGGAATTTTGATAGAACATTTCCCATCAGGAATGAATGCTTTCTTGGCCCTTTCAAAATTGGTCATGAACTGCAGCCATTGTTGAGGTCGATCAGCTTTGAATTTATTGATAAAGCCACTTCCCAAAATCTGAGCTAGTGACTCAAAAAACTTTTTATCCACTTTAATACCTCCCCAAGGACCTCCTGATGGTGGTGAAATTTCCTTTACATTTCCATCAAGCAATATTTCGTGAGCAGTTATGTCTACAGTCCCACCTTGAGAAATAAAGTATGACATGGTGTAAGATTTGTGTTATTGCATGTAAAAAAATAATTCAAATCAGCTATAAATGGCCATGTATTTTAAATCATAATAACATTATTCATTCATCATAAACTATGTGTATGATTTACTCATATTCATTAAGACATAAGATGAAGTTTATTCTAATTTGTTTATACAAATGTTTCAAAAATAAGATACTGTGGATAAATATTGTCACTAGGAGTTTTTTTTTTCATTTCATGGAAGATATGACATATTATGAAATCAATATTATGGATCAGACAAAGCTATACTGACAGGTCTAGCGTTTGATACATGCACCTTTGTTTACAGAGCTTTATAATTTTATCACAAAAATCACCTCCAGCATCAATAATGAGAATCTTCTCTCCAGAACGAAATGTCAGATCTTCAGTAGAATCACATGCAAAACTGTTCACGGCAAGGGACCTGCAGAAGACAGAAGCTGCTTCTGGCTCCAGGGCTATCAGCAGCTTTGTTGAGTTTTTCTCAGAAATCAGTCCTGCCTGTGTAACAAGAACAATGACATATGTCCACCGGAGATACCATAGACTGTAGCAAGTTCAAATATCTTGGTGGAGATTTAGGCTATAGGTTCTTAATTGGTCCTATAGCCTAAAAGTATAATAAGAATATAATATAAGAATAATATATTGCTTGCCTTAAGAATGCTCTTTAAAGCCATAATCTTGTAGATTCAATAAACTTTCTTCAGAGAGAATGAACCAAGTTGAAAGGTAAGCAAGAAATTTTTTCTACATATAGAAGTAATATATACAGCTAATTCTAATTCTAATTGGACTTTTATAGCGCTTAATCTCCCAATAGGAAGGGGACTCTAAGGCGCAACAAACAAAAACAGTCAACCAATCTCAATGTCCAGGGACAGAAAAAAGTTCAGCACCACGGAGAACGCCAGGGTGAGTGAAACTAAGGAGGGCATGCCTTGGTGTAAAGGTGGGTTTTGAACCGTTTTCTGAAGGAGGCGAGAGAGGGGAACGCATGAATCTCCTCAGGAAGAGCATTCGAAATAGTGGGAGCATCGAAGGCAAAACTATGACCAAACTGTTTGACAGATTTATGGATTGAGGGTTGAAATTACCACCACTCTGGCTGCGCCTGGTACTGTAGGAGCTGCTGTAAGAGGAGATGTATGGAACAAAATACTTGGGGAAACCAGTGTGGAGAAACTTGTAGACAAGGGTAGCAGTTTTAAAGACTGAGCGATGTTCAACAGGAAGCCAATGCAGATTCTTAAGAACAGGGGTTATACTAGTGTATCTACTGGTATTTGATACGATTCTGGCTGCACTGTAATTTATGAAGATTGAACTTAGAAAGACTCCTGAAAAGTGAGTTACAGTAGTCCAACCGACTGCTTACAAGAGCATGGACAACAAGTACAGAAGTATCATGATTAAGAAACCACCTGACATGTCTAAAATCACGGAGGTGCGCAAAGCAACTTTTGCAGACATTCTGAACATGTTTGGACAAGGAAAAATCGGAATCAAACCACACACCCAGATTCTTGACTCACTCAGCAGGGCAAAGAGGACTACCCAAGATGGTGGAAAATGAACTTTCAATTTGTCCTTCTGTCTTTTTGAGCCAAATACAATAAACTCAGTTTTGTCTGGATTAAGTTTGAGTTTGCTGGCTGACATCCACTCCTTTATATCGTCTAGGCACCTGTTCAAATTTTCAAAGGCAGCAGTTGAATTCTTCTGGGATAGATGGATATAGACTTGCATGTCATCTGCGTAACAGTGAAACTTTACTCCTTTGTGTTTACCAATAACCAAACTAAGGGGGGTTGTATACAAAGAAAATAACAAAGGACCCAAGACAGAGCCTTGGGGCACACCAAACAGGAGTTTACAAAGTTCGGAGAGAGTAGAACCAATTTTTACTGACTGATAGCGCTCAGATAGGTAGGAGGTGAACCATTTAAGAACAGAACCACCAATACCAAACCAGGTCTGAAGACAATGAAGAAGGGTGGAATGATCAATCGTATCAAATGCTGCTGAGAGATCAAGCAGTACAAGAGCAGTTGGTTCGCCTCGTGACAGAGATAGATGAACTTCATTTTCTATAGAAAGAAGAGCAGTCTCAGTGGAGTGGCCTGTTTTATATGCTGATTGATATGGATTGTCTAGGCTATGAACATGAATATGTTCTAGCAGTTGCTTAGCAACCACACGTTCAACTAATTTCGACATGAAACTAAGGCCAGATACAGGACGATAGTTCTTAAAGTCGTCTGCAGGAAGAGTAGCCTTTTTAATAAGTTGACTAACTACAGCAGTTTTGAAACCATCAGGGATGCAATCCTCCATGAGTGAGCAGTTCACCAGCTTTGTTATTGATGGTAATTGTATGTCACTACACTCTTTGATGAGAAAAGTAGGCCAGGGGTCCAACAGGCAGGATTTCGTAGGTGAGTTTCTGATGATTTTATCAACAGTATCTTGAGTAACTTCAGTAAAGGTAGTAATTTTGCGGGGGTCAGAAGAAGGACGAACATCCGTTTCAATGCCAGAGGGGATGAAAGTATCTCTAATTTTTTTTTATTTTATTATGAAAATAGGAGGCAAACTGGTTCGCCAATGTCATGTCAGAATCATGAGGTGGAAGTGTCATGTCAGGGGCCCTACCCAGGGATTTACGCAGTACATGCCACAATTTTCTAGGGTCTTGACTATTTTCAGAGATAAGTTTACTATAGTAGTTTGACTTATCCTTGTTAACCAGTGAATTACATCTAGCAATTTGGCGATGAAGCCTACTTCTATTCAGTGGATTCTTGGTCCTGCGCCAAGTTCTTTCAAACTGATGTCTAAGGGATTTAGCACGTCAATAAGAATCAGACACCCAATCAGTAGAATCTTTCTTTATCAATCTGGATATCAGTGGTGCATGCTTGTCGAGAACATCTGCCAAGTCATGTACATATTGGTCATAAAGGTCTACCACAGAATCAGTGGGCAATTTCACAAAGGAAATATTTTTTCAGATCCGAGCGGAAATCGGACATGTTGATACAGTGGTACCTTCTATATTTAACCTTATTTTGAGTATGAGCAGCTTGATGAGGTAGGATAATTGAGCATTTGACAAGTGCATGGTCAGATACAAAATCACCAATTTTGACATCACTAATAGTATCCTGCTAGAGGCCTGGAATGTTTAAACAGTACTCTGCATGTAAGTGTAGCTGAATTAAATAAAAAGTAAAACGTATTCAGTGCCAAGTGAAATCATCATACTATTCAAGTTATCAGCTAAGTACTTATTTAAGTACTTGATGGGGGCTCAGTTACTCCCATCTCTGAGGTCAGTAGCTCAAACCGCTGTCATGACCCAATTTGTGGAAATATGTCAGTTGCTTACTGATGGCCACCAGTTCACATTGCAGAATCTTGACCAATTAGTATTCATATGTCTCATCTGTACCCAAACGCAGATGTCACCTGAAGATCTGGGTACATAAAAATATAAGTCCAAACTGTTAAAAATGTCACCTATGAATACAACGTATATATCATTAAATTCCACCACAACTAGTGTTATTCTTTAGTATATTGGTGTGTACAATTCTATATATTTAACCAGTAACTATTTGAATATAAATATATGCATTTTAGTCTCCAAAATGTATCTTATTTTGTCCTGGTATGTGCATAAAAGAAACGCAAGACTACTTGTTATATTCTTACCCTATAAGCGGCTTCTCGCATAAAGCTTTTTGACTCATCATTCCAGATAGCAGGAACAGTCAACACCCAACGTATATCTGAGGCCTTTGGAGGACTAAAATTAATTAAAATGTTATTTTTATTATTAATACACATTTGAGGCATTTCTTGATTCTCCACTAAAGCATAAAATGGGATATGCAGTGTGCTTACAGTTGAAGTTTAAAGTTGAATTAAATTTAGTAATTAACAACTTTGCTTTAAGAGTGAAATAATTCTTGTAAAATTGTTGTGCTTCATCATTCAATCAATTCATTAAACATGATTAATGTGATGATTTATGTTGACTTCACTTTTGATGACCTGCATTTTATTTACTGTGATATTTATTCTTATTAAATAAATAACAGAAATATAAAGCGTCATAGAGAAACATATCACAACTACATACGTTTTCAGAGCCTTCTTTATGGGATTCATTAAGTGCCCTTTCAAATATTCCAAAACCATTGCAAAAACATCTACTGCCTTTCGAATATGTCCAGATGTAGATACCACTGTGCTGCTGAGATTAACTACCTGTCATATAAATGGTAAATAAAATATTTATTTCCTTTTTGTGACTTTTTGCTAGGATATATTTTATCAATCAATGAAAATATTCACTGACCTGACTGTGCAGTAGCATTTTGAAGTTTCTATATAAATTGTATCCAGTTGGTCCTCCAATTTCATCTTCCTCAGGATCTAATTGATTGTAGTTATTTTCTGCATTGTACCCAAAACTGTGAAAGGATCCATCTGGATTGGTCATTACACAGGTTGGTGCTTTGTAAGATTCACAGCTGAGCTCAGCACCCCAATTCTTATTCATCTTTATGTCATTTGGCTTGGATTTAAAGGAAAAGGCATAACCACTATAGGTGGTTCCAAAATCTATAGCCACAACTATTAAATAGCTTTCATCCAGAGAAAGGCTTCTCATGCCATCTGTGACTGCTTCTGCCATCTTAGCTACAACGAATAAAGAAAATATAGAAAAAAAAGTGATATAAATGGAATTCATTCAACCAATTTTATTGGCTATAGGTATATCTGTATCAATAATGTAAGTCCAAACAGGCTCACCCACCTCCAAAATGCAACCTTGAAAATCAAAAGTATTAATTGCAAAACAGAGACTTTGATTTGTGTAATTAGTGCAAATTATTGTATTGTAAATAAAAGGATTGTCCAAGTTATATGGATGGAAAAACTCTTATTGAAATGGAAAGTTCTCATGCTGACTTGCCTTCTAGTGAGTCTGTTCAATATTCATAGAAGATTCATTTTAAGAATCTTAACCTATCTAAACGTTCATAAACAAATTGTCAGGAAGCTCTTGAGTTGCAAATTGCACACCAAAACAATTCAATCCAAAATCGATAAAAAATTAATATGTCTAAAATTGACCCTGAATGTAGATACATATCTATGACTGAAAAACATCCTAGAATGACAAGATTGGTGTAGACAATCAAAATGATTGGCACAACCGGATTCATATTGAGTTTCCTATAAATTTGTGATTCTCAAGAGTTTTTGATTGACAATGAGTAAAATCAAAAAGTCCAGGTAGCCTAGACGTAACCCCCAATCGTGAACATTCCACTATTTCAGAGTCTGAATTCAGAGTTCGGATCAAACGAAAACTATATTAACCCCTCTGACTCACAAAAAACATCATTTGTCACAGCAAAGATGCCAACTACACCTCACAGAGACTTCATACGTCAGCTAAGGGTACTTTTGGTTTTTATTAAGTTTAATATTTTGATTTGGATCTTGATGGAAAGGCAGCCAACACCCAACCCCTGGGTCATGCCCTGGATTCTTCAGAGACACGAAAAGGGTTGCTACAGCAACCTCCTGGCTGACCTTGTACACACAGATATCCCAGGATACCAGTATTTTGTTAAGATGCCCCCTGCCTTTTTTTACTTCATTGAGGAATGCATTCACCACCACATCAAGAAGTCAGTCACCAATTTCAAGAAGCCAGTGGAAGTTGGACTCAAACCGGCCATAACACTGAGACACCTGGCAACTGGAAAGACCGACACATCCCTGCAGTATGGTTGGTCTAGTTGGCTGGCCACACCTGCATCTACAAATTCGTACCCCAGGTCTGCTGAGCCATCCTTACTGAGTTCCAGGACAAATATCTGCTCTGATAGCCCTGATGAATGTAAATTATGGAGGAAAAGTTCAGAACCAGATGGAATGTCCCACATGCTGAATTTGCCACAGACGGGAAGCATATTGCCATGAAGAAGCACAAGAAAACCTGCATTGACTTTATAACTACAAGGGCTTCTTTTCCCTGGTTCTCCTGACCCTGATGGATGCAGAATACAAATCACTGGGGATAGACTGTGGGTCAAGTGATTCGTACTCAGATGCACATATTTTCAGCAAAAGCCTTTTGAGGGAGAAAATCGAGGACAGGAGTTTGGGGCTTTCACCACCTGAACACCATAGCGTTTGGCACATTTATTTGTGGCAAAATTTTAACATTCATTTTCTTTTGGTTATTTTTTGGGGGGAAGTCAGTTGTCCTCTGGACTGCTGATGCTGTCCTTCGCTGGCCACTTTGCTCTGCTGAGCCGGTTGGATGACCTGGCTTGAAGGTATTTGGGTCTCTGTTATGGTTAAGATGTATTCCCTTGCAGCTGGAGCTGGTTGCTGTGGCTGTTGAAATGTCTCTGGCACAAATGTTGAAGCTGCACTTGAGGTATGTGAAAGTGTCTTTTGATGTGGCTGCTGTGGCTGAAGACCGTGTTCTTCAGCCTTGCTTTGAATGTTGCTAAGGAGCTTGACAGCCTTGTTTCTAAATGTCTGAAAGTCTTTCTCCTCTAATCCCTCCACCTTCAATGTCAGGTAGTTGCAGAAGGCTGTACGTGTTGTTGTCACCTGCTTTTGCCTGAGGAATGACGAAAGCATGCTTCTCATCTGTGTGAACTCGTTCATTACATGCTGGTCAACTGAAGAGCTCCCTGAAGCTGTGGTGGGGCTGTGGTGGGCTGTAACATAGTGTCTGTTGACTGCATGCTTATCTCCATACTGTCTGTGCCAGTAGAGGCTCTGGATGGGTTGTGTGCTGTAGTAGCTGAAGCACTGGCTCGTCAGGGTTGACAACTTGCATCCCTTGTGTCTGATGTGTGACCTCAGGAATCACAGCTCATCCTGTATCCAAGTGTGATATTCCATCATCTCCTTCGGGGCCTGCCCATACTTTGACCATGTTCCTGTAACATATCCTTTGCGAGTCAAACCAGGTCATGCACACATTGTAAGACAGCTTGCAACTCTTGGCAAACTGCTCCCAGAAGACAGTCCTTCCTTGCTTTATTCTTATTTATTGTTCACTAGTCATGTCGTAGAACTTCTCATTGTCCTTCACAAAGTCCATAGCAGCCTAATTGTCAGAATCAGGGAGAAATGTGTTGGTGATGTGCCCCTTCTTGCACTGCAACTACGAAGTTCCCGCCACTTTTCCAGCAGATTTTGTTTCAGTGTCACTTCTGTCTGCCCTGGGCCTTTTTTCTGGTTGTCCCTCCTCTTGTGAGTGTGATTCCTCCTCTTGTCTCCTCCCTCCTTGCCTGCTCCTCCCTCTGTTGCTGTTGTTGTGCCTCCTCCTTCTCTCTGACCTCCCTCTCCTCCCTCCTCCTTGATATTTGCCACTGTGTTCCTCAGTTTAAATTCAGGAATACTGTCAGTGGTTACCTCTATCTTCCTACTGAATAAGCAACAGTTATTTCGTACAAAGCAAAATCCTAAAGTATAAAGTCAGCATACTTCAACTCAAAACTGCCGTAGATAATTAAAAAAAATCCTATTCTTGAAACATTGCAATCCTTAAGATTCCAGATTCCAAATTATACACTGCACAAACCAACTTCAAACTGTCCTACACATATCCTGGCTTGTCTGTGTGTAACCGGCTGGTCAGTTTTTGTTTACGACTTGTCTGTAAGAGTTCCCAGCTGGTCCTTTCGAGGTGTTACCGGCAGTACTTCTGAAGACTGGGAGACTTCTAGTCTTGACAGGAATTGTGAAAGTCGGGTCTGTTATGTTTACGACAGGCTGGTTTGCTTCCAGGTACAGGTCAGTTAGTGTAGCCAACTTGTCTGGCAGTGGAGTCCTGGTTCTGAAGGAGGACAGGATGGAAAGTTTTCAAGAAGGACAGTTACAGTGCAGGACAAGATGGGAAGCGTAACTGACAAGCCATAAAGATCCATAACAGGAACGTTTCCAGGTGGTTGGAGCCACAATCAGGGTGCAGATTGATAGAGGGTCAGTCTAATATCAAACATGTTTGATATTTTGCCGATCCACCCAAACAAACAGGGAAACTACAACTGAGCCTAACCAGGAAAGTACAACTGACCCTAACCGATTTTTGTAAACTTCTGACCCTCGTAAAAAACCCAGTTGCTGACAGGTCGGCTACAGTGGAACACCCCAGTGGAGACAAGGCCTGCAGTGATGTTTATGAGTTTATTCAAGAATCTGTGGGATGGGATATTTTCAGAGGTCTGGGATGGACAAAGAGTCCTGCAGAAAGTTGTTCCAGTCCCAGAGGAAAATATATGGGAAGTTGACAAAAAAGAAGTCAGGCCAGTAGACCTCGCGTAGACCATTTTTTAGTTAAAAACAGTCCTTCAACTAATTTACAGCCCCGTCTATAGCATTTCAGAAATATCCCCTGAAGTAGTATGCAATCACAACCTTGTCTGGCTTCGGCACACCCTGTCCACACCTGACATGCATCATGAAGAATGACACATGCCATCACAAAAATGCAACCACTGGGGGGTCTTGCTGCATTGTGGCCAGAAAGACTCGGACTCTGCTGAAAAAATACCAAAGGCAAGTGTACAGGTAAAATGACTCTTTGCCCTTAAAAGGGTCTCCAAAGCCAGTTCCAGCATGAGAAGGCATCATCAGCAAATTTGAAAAGTGTATTGTTAGGTCATCTTCAACCAACGATTTTGCTGGATGGAAATTGATTTACCTATCTTCTATCTTGCCCTGAGGTTACAAAGTAAAAATGTACTTTGCCTAGAGGCAGAGATGTACACCCATATAAATTTTTAGTCTGCATCTGCAAAGGCTAACAAAACTATAAAATGAAATTCCATGTAGCTGTGGTATTGACCAGGCCTGGGATGAATACTTTAAAAAGTATTCGAATACGAATACTTTCTAAAATTCATGAATATGAATGCATCTTTTACCAAAGTATTTGAATACGAATACTTTTGAAAAGTATTTGAATACATTTACGAATACTTTTGAAATTTATTTGAATACATTTATGAATACTTTTGAAAAGTATTTGAATACATTGATAAATACTATTTACCCTTACTATTTTCCTTACAATCACTTGTAACACATGCATTTTAACAGGAGTTTTACACTGTCCCTGTCTTTTTTACATAAGCATGTGTTTTCAGGGCAAAACGTGACGCAAATTTTATTATGGGAGGTTTAGGCCTCTGATTATATTGATGAACAATATTGAAAATTAACCCCAAATATTATATTCACAAATTAAATTCACAGTTTAATAACAGGGTTTTATTGTTATGTATACATGTAAATATAAAATAATAAAAATGTTAAAATAAGTTTATAACCATAGAGGATTGTGTATTACTTGTTAACATTGTTTGTCACTGAAGAATTATTCCCTTACAAAACATTAATAAATCTCTATTCAAATGAACATCATGTGTCTAAAAAAATAAATGAATCAATAGATTTGAAGTTGTCATTCCAGAAGTTACAGTAGTTGTGCAATGTTTATATTTTGCTCTGTATTTTACAGAAGTGTGATCTGGCATTTCAAAGTAATCAAACACTGAAGACTTTTGTTTAAAGCAAGCCATCATTCCTTTATGTTTGTAATGTTTCTAATGGAATTACCAAGATAGTTTTCACTTGTCACAATAGCTGCCACATAAACATTACTGAGACTTAATCCAGTATGACAACAAGTGACACCCATATGTATACACATGCTTCATAATCCCCTTACCTATTCTGGCAATTGTATTACTTCTTTTAACCCTTTATCTAATGCTTTTATACCTTGTTATAATTGCCAACACCTTTCAGCAAGTTAATACCTAACTCACCCCTGAGCACTTATTTTTTGTTTTATTTCTTCCAGTCAGGGTTATTTTACTATTCTTCCATGTGAGGCCTTACAATAAATTACCTTCTCACTACTGCAAACATCAATGAGAAAATTAATACCTAATTCATCCCTGGGTACCTTTTTCTGCTATTTTTGAAGTTGATCTTAAAGGACAAAATATAGTAACAACAATGAACATATACTAAATTAAGAACTTATAACTCCTAGTTTGCCTCTTGAAAAAGTGCTTCAGAATATAGCTAAAAATCTTTCCTATATGTTGATTCTTAAATTTATATTCTAACCATTACCAACCAATAGCATATGAAATGCAAAAATTCTTTTTGTATCTTTCTACATATATTCCTATGAATGCATTTATATACTATTTATGATCCCACTATTTACACCCTGATATAAAAAGTCAATGTAAAAATACAGATACACAGTACAAATATCCAACAAATGTATAGTCTATATTGGCATGCAACATTCAAGTTAAATGGTTTGACTCAAGATATATAGTCCATTGCCTATAAGGTGCCAAAGACACCACTTACCAAATGTCACAGTAAAGTAAAAGTATAAAGAAATTCAATGAAAACTTCAAACAAAATTTCAAAAGTATTTGCAAAAGTATTCATGAATACAAATAGTTTTGGAATGTATTCGAATACCAATACGAATACTTTGCATTTTTTACAAAAGTATTCGAATATGAATATGAATACTTTTAAAAATGTATTCGAATACTTATGAATGCGAATACATTTTGCCCAAGCCTGGTATTGACTGGATCCCCCTCTGAACACCTCAAGGTAAAATGTTTCCCATCAAGGGCACCTGTGACATGGTAAAGTCTCACCTCTCCCTAAGCCCAGTCTTATTCACCTTCCAATCATCATTGCTAATGACAGCATCACTTAATCAGCAAACTCCCAAATAATGATATCAAAGACATCCTGATTAACCTGCTGTTGATTGTATAGGAAAGAGTATTAGCGCCACCAGTGGTGTTGTTTTTGTTGGAAATATCTGCGTTGGTGAGTTACAATATTAAGGATATTTTTGCCACCACAGATGACAGTCCCCCCCACCCCCGGAAGTCAGAGAAAGACACAGTGGAGGAATAAATTTTATTTTGATACATACATGATAACTATAGCTAATCATATGTACAGTCCAGCAACGATATACAGTCATATATATATAACACAAGTAAAGGTTTACATTTACTACATCATATTACCTTACTAAGTGAATAAAGTTACTACGCATGTAAATATAATTAACCAGTTAAACATTACTATGTATTACTTTAGGCTGATGAATAAAACATGCAGGATTCAAACCCAGGAGACCAAAGGCAGAGGTAACCACTAGGCCAGATAGGCAACCACTAAGGCCAGAATATTGGTACAGATGGTAAATGGTAGGCCTGAGTATAAATTTGACTACTGTAATACATCAGCCCTGAATAAATATGAAATAAAATATATGTATATAATACCCTCACATGTATATATATATATAAAACCCTCAAAGGCCCAGTAGAAGTAGGGAAGCATTTATATAATCCGAGCGAAAGTCTGAGCAATTTCTTTGCCCGAGGACTTATTTTTCTGAATATAAGTCCAGACACAGTCTGAAGACCAAGAGCCGTGTTGCTTGATGGATTGTAGTGAAGCATTTGAATTATAAGCCAGAGTTGCCCCTGACCGACGGAAGGTGTGGAATGTGTATTCATTGGGGGGAAAACCTAATTTAACATTTAATTTTGCAAGTACTTTTCTAATCCTAGAGTCAATCAGTACTGACCATTTGCCAGCAGAAAACATCTGGAACAATGGGTCATGTGGGGCAGGATTGTACAAAGTCATAGCTTGCTTGAGAGCTCTAACAGGGCAAAGAATACTATATTTAAGTTGAGGAAGAGTTATAGTTTCTACCCTATTTCTAAATTGATTTGTTTTTGACCACTTTATTGACACATACATGAAGTGCTTAGAAATTTTAACGTCAGAAGGAGTAAGGTGCCTGGAAGGATCGAAGTCTCCATAAGAGTGAGGTGCCAGGTTTGAAATTCTCAAAAAACCAAAGTAAGCAATAAGAAACACAGCTGCAAAGATTTTACCATAAGGAATGAAAGAGCATGCAGCAATGAAGGAATGGAGAGTTTGAATCGACATGATAGGTCTATGGGTGACAGATAAGGGTCTAGACATTTTCATAGACTTTAGAAAATAACGTATTCTAGGGTGATCCATCAACTCATATTCCAGGCCATATACGACCAGGTTGGCTTTAATAGCAGATACATGGTTTGCAATCATATGCACAGATACTTTATTCCATGCTAGGAATTCGAGGAAAGCCATTATGACTGCTAATGATATGCATTGAATTCTGATTTTTGAACACACACAAAACCCTATAAAGTTTCTAAACAGGAGCTGATAGCACCTCTTTGTCTTAGGCCTAAATGCATCTTTCACTCTTGAGTTTGCTGCACACACGAACCCAGCGATGCGCTTCTGACCTGCAAACAAAGAGTACATCTGTTATTACCAGCTTATACAAGTTAAATGTCATTATTAATGTCTAACAGGGCTGAACTAGTGTGAATCCACACTGGGTGTGGAATAATCTCTATGAGAGCTCGCATTTGACTTGGTGCATTTCTCCATCTGGACAACAAGTCCGCTGCAGTGTTTTGCTTCCCAGGGACATGCCTATATAATAATTGAATATTGTACAGAGCTGCTGCCAGCCACACATTTCTAACACAAGCGGCCATGAAGGCATCCTTAGTTTTACCAGTATTCAGTACCTGTACTACAGCTTGATTGTCGCATTTTATCAGTACTTTTTTGTTTTGCCATGTGGGGCCAAAAATTTTGATAGCCACAAGTATGTTTATCATCTCTAGTTGGGTGATATGCAGGTTTTTATAGTGTTTTTCAATGGGGAGATGGTAGACCTTATTATCACATCTACCACCCAAACCAACTAGGCAGGCATCCAATTCCAGGACGTCTTGAATTGGCTTGTGGTCATAAAAGGCTGTCCCATTGAAATAACGCAAGAAAACCTGAAACCATCTTATATCTCTTCTGAAGTCATGATTGAGAGTGACACTTTTGGCATCATAATTTGACCTCAATAATTCTAGTATCCTGTTAACAAAGAAGCGTGACGGTCTGACGCATTTTTGAATATACATGAGATGGCCTAGCAATGACTGTAACTGGCGTATAGAACAGAAACGCTTAGTACTCCATTCATCTACCATTTCACATATGCGTTGCTATTTTTCATCAGGGATGGCAATAGTGTGTCGCACCGTGTCAATCTCAACGCCTAGACATATAGCCTTAGTACTGGGTGGACATAGCTTCTTTTGGCTAACGTCAAGGCCAAGACGACGCAATAAGTCAAGCAAACAGTGATATGACGCAGACGCGACGCTAGGCGTCCCGATCCCGACAAAATCGTCGACGTAGTTTATGACGTTGTACCCCCTCTGACACATGCCAAAACGTATGGCGTCACTTATGCGTTGGAAGATTTGCGTCCCGTGACGTGCCCCGAATGGGAGGCAAGTGTCAACGTACGTGACGTCATTCCAGGACAGACCCAACAAGTCATAATCTGACGGGTCAAGCTTGACGTGACGAAACGCCCGACTTACGTCAGTCTTGTAGAGGTGGGCACCAGTGCCCAGCCGAGTCAGCTCAGATGTAATGTGGTCAACAGAAGGAAAAGTAAGGGCAAAATCTGTGCCCAGATACGAATTTTTATCTATGCCTGCATTCACAGACAATCCCTGAGGCCATGACAGATCTACTATAACACGCCTTTTGTCAGATGCAGATTTTTCACGAGTAAGGAAAGGTGAATAGTGACATTTTTCAATGGGATTTTTTGTGAAAGGGCCCAGAATCGCCCCGTGGGCAATTTCATCTTTCAAATATGCATCTACATAATCAGGGTACTGCACAGCAGAAGCATGATTGTTTCTATCTGAAGATAGTGAAAAATTTCTGTTGTAATCTAGGGGAAAGCCAAAGGCTAAGAGTTGTATTAATTGAGTATCCCAGTAGCCCTCCAACATTTCTTGCCAGGCTTGCAAATTGAACTGTGAAGCCACAGGAATTCTACAACCCAAAAAATTCATTTGACCACTATCTTTTATGTGTTTATGTAGGCCGAATGGTTCAATCACACAATCAACCGGAATATCAGTGATAAGTAACATAATAAAGTCAGACAGGGGAACAAAGCCAAAATCAAAGTCAGATTGGGCCCGCCATTGATTGAATATCTGTACATTCGTTTCCCCTTTGACACACAATAGTTCTTCTAACTTCTTTTTACCTGTTACATTCAAAAATTTTTCATCACAACCATTGATGTCAAACAGTAACACCTTGTCCTGTTTTGACATGTCAGTTTGTTCACCATTGTTAGTGACACCAATGTTCAATTCATTTTCACCGACCTCAGCCTTTGTATTGGGATTGGGAGTAATTACACCACCACATTCTTGATGGTTTTGTACCGGTGCAACAGAGTTTTCAGACCCCCTGACCTTTCCGTCCCTTTTGTGTACACATTTCTGGACGACGGGGGAAATATCAGCATGGCTTATGACTTTATGTGCGTTTTTACTGTTGATATTTTGAACACACTTCAGAGCAGTGGTACTAGTTTCAAACCTCTTACCATGAACTTTCTTACCGTGCTGTAAGGACCTCCTCTTATTGCCTCTGGCCAGTAAGCTTTCAACATTCCTCTTACTCACCTGTGAGTTGTAAAACAGTCTCGTTTGTACCTCTTTACACTGGATAGTTTGATCTTTTGTATGCTCTCGAGTACATACTTCCCTCACCTTGGGGTAAGTCACCTCCCTACCAGCACTTACCATTGGCATATTTTGTGACACATTTAAAGTCTTGCTGCCCAGCCCTAATTTTGCTGAGCAGCCAATTGGTCGTTTTTTGCTACATTTGATTTTTTGGCAAACAAACAATCTTTTTCTGGGTGTGTTAGAATTCTGCCCTGAGCAAGACAGTGAGCACAGATGTGCCTGTGAGTTTTTCCATTATTTTCGTGATCTTTAGTGTGATAACAGGTACCCACCTGGAAAGCTTTACAAAACCAGGGTTTTTTGGCTTGATCGGTGTTTTTTTGCCAGGATTGTTTTGGTGGAGCAGTATGACGCTGAGCATGGGCACGCCTGATGCGATCAATTCTCTCAGTATTAAACCAATCTACTGAACCCCTCTCCATTTCACATAGGAGAACTGCATGGGCTGATTTGGCACTGGACCAACTGAAATCAGTCGCATCCTCCATCAAATCCCCTAAATAATGAAGCATTTTATCTTTACAATCCCTATCCTGCTCATCAATTATGTTTTTCACAAAACCTTGTATAAACTTGGTTAAGCTCAGCTGGTCATAAGTAACCCTTTGACGGGTGTGACCCCCCCAATATGTGCTCATGTGGCCATGCGACTTTTTTACTGATTACTACTTCCACAGGTCCCCCCCTTTTTGATTTTAGCTTGTGGGCATGGTCATTACCTTTGGGGATGTGGGTTGAGTCCAGATTATCAAGCGACCTATCAATCTTCTTCTGGACCAACCTTGAGGACTTTATATCAATCAAACTGGGGAAATCAGAATCATTAGATGATTCGTCTGAACACACAACCTGCTTTTTGCTTTTTGATTTACTGTCACTTTTACCATATTTACTAACAGTACTTAACTTTCGCTTGTTACTGTCCTTCTTTGATCTTGATTTCTTGGCCACTCGCTGTTCCACAACATCTAGGCGACTGTTCATTCTCTGTAATTCATGAAGAATCTTGGCTTGAACACTGCTACTTGCTTCTACTTTTTCATCTGTGTCTGTCGAATCAGCACTGGTGGATGCACTGAGGTCGCCATGACCGAGGGCACCAGGCCCACTAACAAACAAGTCCTTCTTGTGAGTGCTTCCCTTGGTGCTACACCCAGCCGAGGCCAGGCTCTTGGATACGGTTTGACACGACAGACTGTCCCGTACAACACTGCCTTCCTCCACTGTATCATTCGCTGCAGCCTTCTGTTGTTTCTCAATGTTCACAGGGCATTTTTTACCAGTCGGTGGAAAATGCTTCTTGGTACAAGTACTGCACCAGTTCTTATTTTTGCCCATTATCAAAATGTATATTAACACACACTGTACTGAAACATATAAGGGAACAACTCCCACAGAAATCTGGCTTCCACGGATTCAGAATTCACTTGGCTCAATACAACAAGGGAAAAATAAATAGGTTAGACCGTCCCTTCTGATCTGCCAAGTCAAGCCTGACGCCGTCAAGAAGACAAAAATCTGATCCACAAGCACAGTCCCGCTCAATAACATTCACTGGTCATGATAAATCAGTCCAGAGTTCATATTACATTCACTCCACATGTAGATGAATTCCAGTGACACACAATAAAATTGGTACAATATACATGTCCTATGATAAAATCAATTCGTAAAAACACTAAAACATGTTGAAAGTCAATTATTTCCAAGATTTCCATCCACCCAGTTCACAAACTTTCATAAAAGTGGAGGGAAAAAACAGTTTTGGAGGGAATACAGAGACCTGACCCCTGACCCCCAAAGGTCAGCGAATCAGAAGTAACCTTACAACATGTGCAACATTTCATAATGACAGTGGGCCCCACCAGGGCTTAAGGTAGGCAACAACAATACCTCCACAGACCCTGGCTTCCAGGGGTGGGGGACTGACAACCGTGATGCCTGGACACCACTTATGAAAAATTCACTAACACAGATGATTTTTTTCACCAACACACATGAAAACTTCACTAACACAGGTTATATTTTCGCCAACACTTATGATATTTTCACCAACACATATGAAATTTTCGACACCACAGATGATAATTTGGCCAACACAGATGATATTTTCGCCACCACAGATGAAAAATTCGCCACCACAGATGATAATTTGGCCAACACAGATGATATTTTCGCCACCACTGATATTTTCGCCACCACAGATGAAAAATTCGCCACCGCAGATGATAATTTGGCCAACACAGATGATGTTTTAGCCACCACAGATGATATTTTAGCCCCCACAGATGATATTTTCGCCAACACAGACAAAAAATTCGCCAACACAGATGAGATTTTCACCACCACAGATGATATTTTCGCCAACACAGATGAAAATATAGCCAACACAGATGATATTTTTGCCAACACAGATGAAAATACTGAATAATGGATGAGTTTATGAAATATATTTACAAGTTAAGGTGACCATAACACAAGTTTAAGTTCAATAGTTCATGATCAAGGTCACCACAATATTAATAGCAAATGAGTTAAGAGTTTGTACATCACTAATTAAGGTGACCATAACATACTTTAAGGGAATATTTAATTTTAGGGAATTTTTATGTAGCTGAAGTCATTCTGGGTTCTCCTCATTCTGATCTGGGGTATTTGGCATGATTGACTTTAGGGTCCTCTAATATCTGAGTCTGTAATAGTTCTGGCAGTTTGAGGTGACTCTAGCTTAACTTTTGTACAGTTAATTTAACATTAACACGTAAATATTCACTTGTATGTAATCATAGTCATTGTACTTGTATTGTCATTCCATTAAGGGTCAGTGACCTATATTTAATCTTTTACATATTCTGTGTGTGTATGTAGTAACTTGCACATGCCCTGATACACAGAAGTGAACTGTCCCTACTTCTGTTCAGGGCAGAACATTCTATGTACAGTAGACATTCTATTTATAGTAACTTGCAGCATTTTTGTCTGTGTTGGCGAATATAACATCTGTGTTGGGAATTCTTGGCAGATCGAAACACCCCAACCATACACACCAATCGACCTGTGGTATAACCATACCACCTCCCCGCCCACCCTCCAGCAGCAAGAGCCACCACAGCAGTCATTCCAAGCAGACATCAAAGCAGCCACTTCAGTAGCAGTAATTTTTTACTGCAATAAATGCTTCTTCTCAGGGCAAATTATATATTTAATTCCTGAAATTATTAACTTTATGTGAGTGATTGCCTCATTTTATTTATTTTTATTATTATTATTTTTTTTTTTTTGGGGGGGGGGGTGGGGTGTAAAAAAGGGCTAGGTGAAACTGGGTGAAACATTTGAGATGGGAATTGCAATTTTTGTTCTTTTAATTTTGTTAATTTATTTGTGCTAGGTGAGGTTCTTGTCATTTTTGTGAGTATGAATGCAAGAAGAACTTCTTTGTGGGTGCTGTTACTTTAGGATTTTTTGAAAAATTGTTTGAAACTTGGCAGAAATTTGTTGAAAATCTGTTGGAATTTGGTTGAAAGCCTGTTGGAAATTAGTCAAACTAAAGCTTAATAAAATTTCCTCCAACTATAGGGTAATCCCAAAAGGACTGATAGGTGCCAGCTTCTATCCATAGGGTAGGTCCTTCTCATGTTACATCATCAGTTCCTCTCATCCTGCCCAGCAAATACACCTTTGTGGTAGAAGTAAAGGGTTTCCTGCATTTTTGATCCTCCCACCAAATTACAGTTCATTTATGGCTGACAGGTCACCCTGTGGCTTAAGTGGCTGGGATAATCCTCCTTGATGAGTTCTGAAGATGTTGTGTTTTAATGCAGTTTGTAGTGTTTTTGTTGTTTGTATTTATTTTTGTGTGATAAGCCAAACTGCATTTTCTGAACACATCACTTTCCACAATCACATTCTACTTATGTTACCGAAGAATACAAAAGGACAAGCGACATGATTATAAAATAATTTTAATTGAAGTGTGAAAGTGAAGAATGTCAAACTTTCTCGACTTATTTCAATGAATTCACATTAATAATAATGTGTAAACTTATTACATTTATGAGGGGCCACGAGGGTGCAGTGGTAACACAGACAAAAGCCCCCCCCCCCAGACATCCATCCTTTTCTTCAGATGTAGGAAATAAGCCACCTTCAAATATGAGGGGGTAGGGAAAAATCCCCCCCCCCAAAAAAAAATAGAGGGGTAGGATTATTAAGTTTTTCTAATATCATTCATATTTAGTCTAATTGTAATTCATGGTATCTCTAATTAACAGATAACAGACATCGGCAGATTTAATAAGATCTGCGAGAAAGTGATTAAAGAATCAAGGTACCATGCAGCACTTTTTTGTAGGATAATATTGCAATTTATTCTTTTAATCAATAAATTGAAATAAAAATTTTGTATTTGTTTCACTGATAGGAGGGGCTTTGATTCTACAGAAGGAGCAGATTTAATCCTACAGAGGGAGGGCTTTAACCAGGTTGGGGGAGCTTATGCCCTACCCAGGTAGACCAAGGTGGCTTTTGTCGGCGGGGCTTATGTCCTACACTCCACACTCACCTCCCACCTCTAAGGTTGGTGGTTCAAACCTCGGACCTCATGTAGGAAGGGAGTTGGTAGTTGTTTACCGATGGATGGCAGCTTACAGTACAGAACCTTGAACCTAACTGTATGTACTGGTTTCCTCTGCCCACAAAACTACCCGTCGTGATATCACCTGTACAGTATTGAAAACAACGCAACATCTTAAATAAATAAATATTACATTTATGGCATCAGATATACAACCAGAATAAACATCATTACATTGTTGGTTTTAAAGATATAAAATACAATGTTCATACGCATTGAGTGTCACGCTTCACAGTTTGTCATAATAAATGTATTACCTGTTTCTGCAAAATGAGAATCTAAGCCTTTTCAAATAATATACATATTGTTTGAATTTATTTCTCACAATATATCCAAAGTATGTCTGACTCTGTTAAATCTTCGCTCTTTAATAATCTCTCAGACAAACCAATAATGTAACTAGAGGATTATATTCACGAACCCAAACTTCACTTTCATTTTGGTTATGAGACAAGATAAACTACTTATATTCAACAGTTCAGTTCACCTCAGATCAATATTGTTAGATTATATGCCTTGATCAATAATACAACATAATTCTCGTTCCACTCTGTGAGCCAATAGATCTCTTTGATCTTGTCAGGGACCTGTGAATGGAAGCATTAGCAAAATAGCAAAAAAAAAACAATACTTAACCACAATATAATGCACCCATTCTCAGTTAAATGGGACAATTATGAAAATAAGGTGTCTCAGACACATATCTGGATGTCAGTTAACTTATTCTATTTTTTTGCATCTATTTATGTAGTTTAATTTTATGATATTTGGTTTGTTATGGTTTTGATATACTTTTATTGTTGAAATTTACCATTAAAGTTCGAAAATGGCCCCAAAACACAGTGTCCAAAACCTGGCTAATAAAATTCCAATAACATTTTTTTGTCTTTAATGTGCTTCACTTGGGTTAAGTCAATACTACTTAGCTTTTAGTTAATCTCAAGCATGGAAATATTGAAAGGTCTTTTAAAATACATCAACAAAATATTATTTTTTGCCAAATTTGAAAATGTCCAAAATATTCTTGTGAATTATGTTACCATTATAAACACTTAATTTTGTTCACATTTGGTAATTGTAAAAGTAGCTTTTTAGTGCAAATAATTCCTGAATAAGTGGATTATCAGAATGTGAAAGTAATATTTCAGTAGAAGACTACAAATACAAGCAATTTAAAAAGTACCAAAAAGTGGAATTCTCTACCTTCTCATGTGAATTATGTTACCAGTCATTTTTAATTTCCTCAAGATGTGAGGGTAACAAGAGGGCTATGTATGATAAGCATATGTTGGCCCTTGTTATGTATAAGAATTATAACAATATCAACACAAGACTCTGAATTTTGTATTTGATTTAGTACAATTCAGTGAAATATGTTATCGTGAACTACATTACCCTGAACTACGAAATGGGCAATTTGCCACAAGCAGTTGACTGCAGCATATTTAAGCATTTATTACAGCATGGAGAATACCACATGAAAGAAATGACAGAGTTTAAGCATAATATTATTATAAATTCTGTTTCACACATCAGTTGTTTCAAATCAGGTACTAGGTTATGTCATAGATTATTTTTATGTACCTTGTTGCAGTATATGGTAGAAGTATGTGAGCATTAGAGCAGATATAAGCCTTTCAACCAGAGCAGTTTTAAAGATTAGTGTGCAATGAACACTTTTTAATATTGCATCTAACAAGAAGTAATGTAATTCACAAAGCAGTAATGTAATTTACTTGTATCAGTTACATCTACTTGACTTCAAATGTAGCCTAATCTGATGTTTATAAGTTCTGATAATTAATATAAAATTTTCTAGAATTGATGAGTTAATGATTCAGTACTTTATTATTGACATCAATTTGCTCTTTGACATTTATGCACTTATTAACTACAGTCAATTCTTGCAACATGGAATAAACTTGTGGAAGGGTGAGAGAGATGGAGGGTATTTACTTCAATTAGTTGTAGTTCATCTGTAATTTTGCTTGAACCTTATGAATGTATTTTTCCCTTACAAATAAAGTAAGGGATACCAGAGTAAAAATTCAAAGGTTTATTAAGAATGAAATTAGCTCAAATAGATGAAAGTAGTTACACTACAGATGCTTGGCCAAAAACAATGCCGGGGTGTGGGAGAAAAGAAGCAGAGAAGGCCAAAGAATAATGTATACTTACAAAGGACTAAAAATAGGTGATTCACGAAAAAAGTTAAAAGTTCACTGAAACATGATTTTGCATTGAAACCAGAATGTGAAGAAGACCCAGTTTTGTTGTCTGAATGCCTCTATGACCAATAAAGGGCCAGGAATGTGAAACTTCATGCTGTTGTTCAAACAGAACCATGCTATGATGGTGTCAAAAAATACATCCATCATTTGTAGTCAGAGTTTTGATGGTGGACATTTTAAGGCAATTTGTGATATCTTATAGAATACATAACTTATAAGGTAATGGTAAGTAGAATAAAGACTAGTCAAAATCAATTTCACCTACCATTCTCAGAAACTGATTTTGTAGCAGCTCAAAACAATGACTTGTGTAACATTTATTTATCAAATTTATCAAACTTTGAAATTTCACAAAAGTTAATAGTTTGCAAAATGTCAGTTGAAAGAGTGGATGTTCATTCAAATGGGCAAGAAACTGGGATCCAATATGGGTAGTGGGTAAGGCCATATTCAGTAAAGTTAGTCACTCCCACATTCCTAACTATGCACATTGACTTTACAAGTTTATTAATGCATATGCAGCTATTGCTCCTAGCTTTTTTCATGTGTACATCTATACTTATTGTGTTCTACACCACCATACAATAATAAGACACTGTTTTAATTATCTAAGAACACAGTTTGACAAAGTGCTGTTTAAGGTAATGGTAAGTAATGTGCAATGGTAATGGTAAGTAATTTGCATTTGCGAACAAAGTAAGTGAATTAATTACCATCTTATGGACATCTGCTCATTGTTTATAACAGCTTCAGATTAAATGTAATCTAAACAAAAGTTAAATAATGTCATGTGTGACATTATGTTATGAAAATTACCCCCTTAAAAAGTGATATCAACAATTTTTTTGTAATTACTGGGCAATGAATCAACAAGATATTAAATAATACATTTCTACATATAAGGGCACTCTACAAGTATTCTTTTAACAAGGACAAATTTGTAGAGTAAAACTTTGTCTTTTCCTGTTATAATTAAAAAGCAACCGTTAATTGATACCGTGTTTGCCCTGTAGACCATAACAGGAAATGGGGGTTTGATCCAACCATTCATTTAATTTTCAGAAATCATTTATTTTATTTAACATTTTTACAGTCAACATTGCTCAAAATGACTAGTGCTAAACCGTTTGCACAGTTACCTTCTATTGAGGCGCTAGACACTTTTGAAAAAAATGTTAATTGAGATAGCATATGAACTAGAGTTAAAAGTGAAAAGGTCATCACATAAATACACACTGAGAAGGGTTATTGCTGAAGTAGGTCGACAAAGACCATTTACCTGATTGTTGTTTAGAAGTGTTTCAACCTTTTTAAATGGAACGTCCTGAGCAATAGAACATCAGAGAATTAAAAATTGAAAGAATTACAACTCAAAGAATTTGCAACTTGATTTTTGAACCTCCACAGAGTAAAGAAGAGCTTCAACAATGTCAAGAAGAGCTTGAGGCTCAAAAATGTGTCCATGAGCTTCAGGTTAAACATGAATGGGAAAGGAAAGGAAATTTTTAGAACGCAATGCTTGCCAATTGTCCATGAAGAATCAATTGCTACCAAATATGATTTTAATAAAAATGTTCAACTCATACCACCTTCCAATAAATAGGAAGTTGATAAATACTTTTAACACTTTTAACAACTTTCTGAAAATTTGAAATGATCAGTGTGTTTCTTGCTGCAGAGTGTTTTGAAGCGAAAAGCCCAAGAGAAGGATGAGGCTTGGCCAATTTCTGAATGTTTATAATACAGCTGTGTGAAAACTGCTATCTTAAAAGTATATGAGTTAGTAAGAGAAACACATTCCCCCAGAAACAAATAGGCCAAGTGGGATTTAAAATAATTTATTCATATTCTAAACATGATTTGCAATAGCACAGCAACATGTATACATACTGAATAATCATTACTAAAAGTGGTGTTAAAAAGTCTGTTGAGTGTCTATTCAAACTTCAGCACTAGTTATTTAAAAGTATCTATTTAGAGATGCAAAGATTACAAGTGATTCAAATTTACATAACTTCATTGAAATTTATTGAAAAGTCTGTTTAGTGTCTATTCAAAGTTTAGCAATATTCATTCATTTAAATAACATATTTATAGATGCAAACAATTAAACATGATTCAGACTTCAGAAACTTCATTGGATTTCATCACTATTTTCAACTCTGAGCCATTACATTTTACAGCCAGCGGGGTAGAAGGGACATAAATCATTCACAAGGTCAAATAGGTCAGAGGTCACTTAAATCATGACCTTACGTCAGGCAGAGGTCAAATGCCTGAGGAAAGCAAAGGAGGAACTACATAACTGTTCCCAGAATGAATGGAGAGGTGAAAAACATGTGTCCATTCTAACCCACGGTTAAGCGATGTATATTGACTACGTGAAGTAATTTTGGTACAGATTGGTAGAAACCAGAATTGAATGTGACTCCCAAACAGCCAAACTAACTATGTAAATGTTGCCTAAAAGTTTCAGCGACAGGAGAGGAGGCATGAGGAAGTGCTTGAATGTAAGACCAAACTGCATCCGATTTCCAGGTGCCATGGGCCTGGATGTGTTCAAGCGGAACACCATGTTGGAAAGCCCATGCCGAAGCGGATCTCCTGAATGCATGGAAGGTAAGGGCTGGTTGTATTTCTAATATGTTTGAGATTTTTTTCAAGTGCTTCCTAGCCATGGAGTCTGTTAGAACAACCAGACTTCCCCGGTTATAAATTCGAACAAGGGGGTCGTTGTCTGTACCCGGATACGATGTCAGCTTAAAGCTTGGATCAGACAAAAGTCTGAGCATCCCAAATTGGGTATAGCGAGGGTACGTGTAGTTTTTCTATCTTGGATAGTTTTTGACCACTTGATGATCACTGTTGCACCTACTTGTGTAAATATAATGTCACCCCTAGCCATATGTCTAGTGATGTCAAATTGTTTTGTGGTGTGTGGCAACAAGTTTGATAAGCGCAGAAAGGAAAAGAAGGAAAAAGTATATAAAGCCACAAAAGTGAGGGGATGGTCTAACGTTTTGGATATGGAGATTATTTTTTGAAGTGTATCAAGGGTCACAACAGATGTTATCTTTGGTGAAAATGGCCTGCCAAGCTTGATGGACTTAAGAAACAGCGGGATTCTCTGGTCTCAAAATGGATCCTAGGGGAGTCCATGGATAATATGGAAGGCCCGCAATGCAGCCATATTGTTGGAAATATTGGCTTCTGACATATTAGCATTCGCCAGATATTGTAGATATGCTAGCAAAACTAATGGAGTCACCTGGAATGACGACAACCCAGCTGCCACCTGGAAGGAGAAGAAATCCTTCCACATCCTGGTGTACTGTCTTAATGTAGCAGGACGGAAACCTTCGGTCAATCTTTTGGTAGCCAGGGAAGCCAGCTGGGCCGCCGCCATGGGTAACTCTGAAATAACACAACATATATTTATATGGTATGGTTCAGCAGTAAAAGGTCAATGTGGGAATAAATCCACACATGATTGGGGCATAGGTTATGAAGTTTATCCCACTGCTGTTGTGTGCCTCTCCATCTGGACATCAAATCCGCCAGTGTGTTTTTATACCTGCAATGTGTGAAAAAGTGAATTACACATTATACAGAGAGGAAATAAGCCATATGTTTCTGGCACAAGTGGCTAACATGGCATCTCTAGCTTTACCCCTAGACAGGACTTCGACAACTGCAAGGTTATCACAAAATATCTGCACTTTTTTGTTTTCCCAGTATGAGGCCCAAACTTTACAAGCCACTAGGATGTTTAGGATTTCTAGGTGGACTATTGTATAGCCCATATATCCTCTTTCTATGGGAAGAGCATAGATCATTGAATTGTAAGCACCGCCTAACCCAGTAAGTGATGCATCCAGATAGACTTGCGCATCCACTTGAGTGGTATTATAATATGTGACCCCATTGTATGATTTCAGGAAAGTGTTGAACCAATTGAGGTCTGCAAAGAATGCCTGATCGAGTAAGATTTTCTTGATATCTGAATTTTGCCTCAGTAATGTTAGCATTCGATTCAGAAAATAACGGGCCGGCTTCACACATTTTTGTAATATAGAGCAGCGAACCGAGGAGTGATTGTAAATCACGCTTACTGCAATATGTTTTGGTGGCCCATAAGTTGCAAGTTTCAGTGATTTGTAACAATTTATGAGATGGGATGGAAATTGTGCTAGTTGGTATATCTACTAATATCCCCAGGCATGTAGCTGCAGTGGTAGGTGGGACCAACTTACTTTTGCTAATTTCTAAGCCCAAGTCTTGCAAAAGGTACTGAAGGAACTCATAAGATTTATGTATATCTTGAGGAAGACCAACATATATAAGATCGTCAATATAGTTGTATAGACGATGAAAGCCATGTTGCTGCATGATAAAGCGTATCGCGTCCGAGCAGCGCTGGCAAAATAATGATCCGTGCCTGAACCCAAATGGCAGAGATCCATCGATAAAGCACACATTATGTTTGATTCCCAATAAATCTATGTCCCCTGGGTCTATGCGTAGATGGCGAAAGGCCCTACTAATATCCACTTTATATATGAGGGCATTCGGGCCTAGTTCACATAGAGCTTGTGTAATGAGGTCAACAGATGGATAACGGAGTATAAAGTATGTTTGTAGATATGTGTTTCTAGGAACTCCATCATTGACCGAAGAACCTTTTGGCCAACTTAGGTCAATAATTGTACGCTTTTTGTCTGATTTCTTTTTATCCCTAACCATAAGAGGGGACATGTGTGCTGTGAAAGGGATTTGTTTCAAAGGGGCCATAAATGGCACCATATGATAATTCCTCAGAGATACAATGAGCAACATGCTGTGGATTTTCTAATGCCGATGTGTGATTTTTATCTGTGGAACAAAGTGGTTGGCGTCGGTCAAAATCTAAAGGGAATCCAAACTGGATCAAGTCTGGTAGTTGCTTATCCCAATGTTATTTTAAGTGATAATGCCATCTGCACGGTTTTAGTTGGGACTTTACTGGAATTCTGGCACCCAAAAAATTGGGTAATCCCGACTCCCTAATAATGTGGTGAGCATGAATAGTGTCTGGAGTGGAATCCCATTTCACCGAATCACCATTATATAACTGCAGGGGTGTTAAAGGTACAAAACCAAATTGTTGTATACATGCTCTATAGTCATTGTATTTGTGTCTATTTTTTAGGACATGGTCTGGAATAGACTTTGTCAATTCACCAGAACTATTAAGGTCTTGTATTGTCTCATGACAACTCTGTTGTACATAATTACTTGCCTTGCTGTGTTCCATGCCTATCGGCATAACATCTTCTTGTTTAGCTTCCCGAATATATTTGTGCCCCTGATAAGTGATACCCTTGTGAAAAGACCCAATTCTGTTTCTATTCCCCACCAAATTAAAATTTGCTTCCACAGTACATGGGGTAAAGTCGGGGGTTTCTTGAGCAGGGTAATGAGCTATACTTTGCATTTTTGGTGGTACTTTTGAATGGCCCACACATTCTGAAATGCTATGACCCAACGCCTGTATGTTGTTTTCACGTTCTGGGTTACTTTCTGATATATCTGAATCCTCTGTACTAATATTGACATTGTCGGGTTGTTGTAATGGTTGAAACCGAAAATACAATCCAAGAGTTTCATGTTGTACTGCACGTGTCCTGTTAGATTTGTTGATTGAATTTTGGGAATTATTTTTGCACGTGGTCTTAGCTGAAATGTTATCAGGTGCTTTCCTGATAATGTTTAGTTTGGGACGAAGGCCCGGTTTGGTACCAGCAGCGCTGTTCACAGTATCTGTATATGGTAAACTTCTCTGTGGTGGCTTTTGCAATGCTTCTGCATACGAAAGTTTATTACAAGTTTGCCGAAACATTCTCTGCGCATGAAACCATTGTAATGCCAAAGCCTTGTCAGCCTCGATTTCTTGTCTACATGTAGGAAAACCAACATTTGTGCCATACAGTACACATGTACAGAAACCCTGGGTGTGTGTACGATGACCCACACCCAAGGTTACTCGTTTCTTGCTTGTTTTTTATTTTTGTTTCGGCATTCAATCTCGGAATGAGGGAATGTTCTTCCTGTGGCAGCAAAGCATGAGGAGCAAATATGTTTATAAAGCGTACCACGTGTTTCATGTGACTTTTGATGTGAACATGATCCCTGGTTGAAAAATTGACATGGCATTGATTTGGTTACTTTTGAGCCAAATTTCTTGAATGTCGAATTTTGTAGAGATGACGATGGTTGTGGTATGTGCCTTTGAGCATTTGCCCGCCTAATACGTTCAATTTTGTCTGTCTGAGTGTAGTTTTTAACCTCCCCCTGTTCCATTCTACACAAAAGTACCGCGTGGCTGGCCTTTGCCGGATCCCAACTGAAATCGTTTGCATCATCCATAAGGGAAATTAAATAGTCTAACATGGACTTTTGAATGTCTGAATTTTGTTCTTCCCTCATGATGCGGCAAAAACCAGCCACACATTGTGTGATCGAAAGGTGGTCATAGGAGATACGCTCCTTATGTGATCCGGACAATACATATTCATGGGGGCATTTTACTCTGTTAGGGACCAGAACTTCGACAGGACCCCCTCTTAAAGATTTTTGTTTGATACCTGTCTTTTCAATCTCTGCTAATTCCTTGAGTCGCTTGTCAACTTGTTCTTGTATCAGCAGATTTTGCCTAAGAGCATTCAAATCTGGTAAATCTTGTTTAAGAGGGGTTGTGTCATTGATTTTATTTGCCTGAGTGGATGTACCAGCATTTTCATTCAGTGTTGTGGAAAGTGGGGCCGGCTTATCAGTATCCACCTTTTTGGATTTTTTGGTTTTTATTTTCTTTACATCGGTTGTCTTTTTGCACTTACTGCTTTCAATTTTTGTCAATCTCTGACTTATGTTGGTCAGTTGAGAGAGAATTTGAGCATTTATCATATCTTGTGTGATACTGGCACTAGTTTGCTCATTGCCCACATCCTTAGAAGCATTGGTTCCGGTTTCTTCGGTTTCCTCTACATCCAAATCTTTAACTACGTCACTGCAGTTTAATTCCGAATCCGACGAACTGTCATCCGATTCTTTGGCTTTGTGAGCTTGTTTGTTTGCCTGCAGCAATTTTGAAAGGAACTCTGTATCATCCGAAATTTGTAATTGAATTGGTACCTGCAGAGAGTCAGATTTTGCAGAGCATAGGTTGTAATTCGAACTAGTTTCTGACATAATGGCTCAGTATTTACACAATGCAACCATGAACTTTCTTTATAAATTACCTCTGACTACCAGCACATGTAATACTACTTTTTCAAATATACATATCACACACATGTGTAGAAACACTATAATATTATAGTAAACACATGAGAGATAATGGTACTATGAATTATATGTTGATATGTGGTATGCACATGTGCGGTAACGGTATCTCATTTAATATCATTCATATAAATACAATACACATGTGCATTAACGGAAATTAAAAGCACACAATTAATATACTATACAAAACATATGTGCGGTAACGGTAATCTATACCATATATAAAACGTTTCTACACATATGCACTAACGGTAATCAACATTCACTTGGTTAAAATCTATTTACTAAAAGACAAATAAAAGAATAAGTTGCAAAGTATAAAATAAATTCCTGTGACTAGATGAATCAAAATGTCTGCTTTCTTCAATGTGACCCCTTTGAATGCTGAAGTCTAAATGACAAGGACAGGAATTTTCCTCTATCCAATGAAGTGTGACCAATCAAAATTATACAAAAACTGTGGCAGTGGTATATGATAGAATAGATTTGTTTCCTCAGGAATGACCTTCCCCACACCCAAATGTGGGCCCGAATACTGTCAAAAGTTACTATAAACAAGAAAAGTCAAATTCATGTTGAATCTGACTATGTGAAAGAAGCATACTTTAACAAGTGGCAGAGAAGTTTATAGGGACTTTGCAAAGGTTAGACAAGTCACTTTGATTGAAGAGTTTGAAATGTATGTTCGTGATGACATTAAAACCTGTCGGGATAAACAGAAAGTAGAAGAGTTGCAAAAAGCAGCTGCTTATGCTGATGATAATAAATTGACTTACAAGTCAACTCTTAGCAAAATAGATCCTCTGATTACACCAAGAAGTCTTATCCTGCAGTAGGAAAGAAATCTGAAAATGTAGCTCCAGAAACGAGTTCAGATAAAGTTCAGTCAACAAATCAGACTATGGGTAAGGGTTGGAAACACGGATCCTTTACTCCTGTACTCAATTACAATTTTTTATTTTTTGCAAAACTTACTGGCATTCAAATCCCCACAGAGGAGAATCACTACTTTTGGAAGTTGCATGGCCATTGAGTCTAAGCACTTTTACTGGTGAGGGTATTTTTGCTCAGGTATCGAAGGAGGTTTTGTGAATATTTCCCTTGGTAAGATTAGTTTAGTATAAAACCTAATTACTGGTTCTGTTGTGGTGGGTACCAGGTTTACTTTGTCCATTAAAGGGGTATCTTTGCTGTTGGGAAGTGATTTGGCAGATGACAAGGTGAATCGGGCCCATTCCATTAATTACTCATGAAGTATCAGTCAATATTTCCTGGGGAGGATTTCACATAAGGTCTTAGCCCGGTCTCAGGCTCAAACTTGAGACTTTTGTCTCAAATTATTGAAACATTTTACTTGAGCCCATGTGCTCAGCCTTAATGGATTCACAAAAGGTCTCAGTCTCAGCTTTAGCTGAGCCACTGGCTCAAATGTTGAGACTGATACAATATCGGCTTAAGTTTTGTAAAAAAAGGCTCAAATATGGCCGCCATAATTCTTTCTTCACTTCAAAATTTGAAATGGCTGAAGATAGGGTAGAAGTATATAAAACAACCACCTGAAGTAGTCTTTGGGTGTTTTTACATGTTTACTAGGTTTCCCATTGCAGAATGGTATTTAACCAGAGATATTATATGCCATCAGTATAATATTTTGACTACAAAAAATTGTCACATGACACAGAAAACCACAGTGGTTATTTAATAAGCTTGGTTTCAACTGAGACCCCATCTGTGAAAACCATTTGAGGCAAAGACTTATCTGAGCCAAAAGACTTAGATTTGAGCCAGTGGCTTAGCCTGAGACTGGGCTAAATCTGAGACCTTTCATGCAATCCGCCCATGATGTCCCTAACAAGACAAATGAACTCATGCATGATGTTCATGTTGGAAATGCCGGTCCTGTTAAACAGCATCTATACCATGTAAACCCAGTCAAACTTTAAAAAGTAAGACCACAAGTGCAATACATATTGGAAAAAGATTCAATTGAACCAAGCCAAAGTAGTTGGCCTCTTGTTGTGTTTTTGTCTCAAAACCAGAAAGTTCAATCAGACACAGACAATAGAAAGCTCAGTGTTTTAAACAAAACTTATTCACTTTTCATTCTAACAATTAAAGACTGTATTCATCAGATTGGTAAAGCCAAACAAGACACAGTGTGATTTAGTGAAAGAAAGATAAACAAATATCAGCCTTCTTAACTCCCGATTACCGAGTACAAGGAAATACTATTTAGCATTAAAAAATGGTGAAAAGTTTATAAAAATTGGTCGTCATTCACTGCTACACTTACTTAGCAACTGAAAAAGTGAAATATCAGTGGTCTGAGGCTCGTCAAGAAGGATTTGATAACTAATTGCAATCTGATAATAAAGGTATTGAACTTCCTGTTTGTTATTTTTCAAAGAAATGTAATGTACATGCACATACAGGGGGGGTCATGTTAGCGAATGGGACAGCCATAGCGAACGGCAATCTACCGTGGGATTTAAAACAATGGACAGCACGGGGACGGGGTTCACCAGTGATTAGACGATCATTTCTTCTTTCATATTTTAAAATAAGTGGGGTGTTGGAACCCTGTGCCCCTGCTGTCTATCTTTTAATGTTATAGTAGGTTGCCGTTCGCTATGGCTGTCCCGTTCGCTAACGTGACCCCCTGTAACTACTCCACAATAGAAAGGAATGTTTAGCCCTTATCATAGCCATTTCACACCTTGAAATCTAAAAATCTATATATCCAAACTATTGTTTAGACAGATCATAACTCTTCAATCTTATTGCAAAAATTAAGAAAAATAAAAACATTATGTTAAATGAATTAGAGATTGATTTTGAAAAAAAAAATACATTTTACGAGCAGAGCAGTTAAAGGAAAGGATAAAATCTGCACTGATGCCTTTTCCAGAAACTGTAAAGCTGACTTTGTGTATTGATGATTGGAATTCAAATTTCTAGTTGTATTTGTCGGTCTAAAGTGTACACTTCAAAAAGGTGTTTTTTGTAGAATTTTCTGTTTTTCTACATCTCAGGAAAGCACAAATTAAAAAGATGGCGATAAAAAATTTAAAAAGGCAATGCACAGCTTAAAAATCAAGTTACTATTTAAACTGAACTTATTATACCTTAGGTCTCTGCTTCAAAATTCGCTAAGATAAAACAAAAATTTTTTTGTCAATGCTGTCTCATTTTATCAGTAATAGAATACACTTTTGTTCAAGCAAATTGAAGAAAACTTGTAGATATTCACCTACTTTCATACAGGTGTAATTATTTAAAAAAACAAGTATAAATGGTTGATAAATTGGGAAGACATTCATTGATAAACAAAAACTGGTTCTGATAACATATCATTATTTACACATCATGTGTTAATTCACACACCATGGACAATATATTCACAATCATATTTTCAGCAACAGTAGCAAGGTGTCCAATCATGGATATAATGAAAGATACTTGGTTAAATACAATCACAATGTAAGTTATTTCTGTGTCAGAAAAGTGATGCAAGGAAGCTATACATTTTTTATGTTTAGTAGCTCATAATAAGTACAATGTTATTCACTTTCAAAATAACTATCCATGTTAAATTATTTTTTTAGACCAGAGACCATATTTTCTAGCATTTTTAATCTTATACTCTTATCCTTATTCTTTTAATTGTAAAGTAGATATCATTTTGTTTATTCAGACTGGTGTTACACCTCTCCAACCTGGCCTGTAATGCCTGTCAGTATGGTACAGAGTACAGGGGTCAGTGTGAGTGCTGGACTGGATACAAGGAGGCTGACTGCTCTGTGTATGACTCCAGCCTGTGAGTCAATCGTTCCATTCTTCATTTGCTAAATGAAAAAAACATGTCCATGTTGAATTACTTTTCTGTGTACAACTCCAGTTCTGTAAATCAATCATTTTATATTCTGATAACTTTTATGAAGACCGACTTGGTGCCTGGTTGATGTGATAATAGCCCACTTTCCTTTCACCTCTTAGGCCATTGAGTTTAAATCTCAGGCCAGCTCTAAGACAAAAAGTCAAGGCACATTGGCAATGGTTTGATAACCTACTGTTACTGGAATTCTCACTAATTTTGGCTCTGAATATTTCAAACCAACCCACTTGATTACCACGATTGAGCTTTAGATTAGTGAAAAACAGAAATATCACTTCATTTTGATTTTTAATCCTTTGATTGAGCAGTTCCTGTTTTTTCCTGTATATGGTGTGGTTCTCATACAGCTATGTAGGATTCTATCTATATTGCTTTTTGTCCTTTACATCTTAACTTTACTTTCAATCAAGATATATTTCATGAACTTTGAGCGAAGGCATAGAATCTATCTTAATGTTCTTGATATTGTTGCAAAATGTTATAGTTTTTCTTGCACTTATGTACTTAATAAAGGTATGCACTCAAAATTCTTTATAACTCTCATTGGTTTTAGAACAATTTTCTCACATTATTACTCTCTACAACATACCAAAATGTTACTTGTGGAAGGTTACGTGAATTAGTCATGTATCTTATGGATGCTGTTTCAGACTGCCAAATCTGAACTCTCGGAGTGCCATGAACCTGGCTGGGGTGGTTTACTGGGGCACACAGTGGACGTTTGTGGATGTGATGCAGACTGCAATGTGGTGGGTGACACAAAGAACTGATAGCGGTGACTGGAATACCAATGAACATCACCTGATCCCCTGGAGGGAAGATGGTTATCCACAATATCTACCTGAAGGTTGAACCTCTGCTGTTTTATGACACCTTAGTTTCTGTGCACAAAAATCAGTCAAATCTTTTTGGAACCATTTTTAAAACTCACCTCTTCAGCTCAAGTTTCCCAACCTAAATTTAGCTTCATCATATCTTTAGTCTGGACAAAAATAGTCACGCTCATGTTTTTAAACATGCTTAAAAACGGGGTATGCGTTCACACTCACGACCTGAAGCATGAAATGGTTGTTTACACAGAAGTTTGCCCCTATCCACAAAATTTGGGTGATTAGGCGACAAACTCATGTATGTTAAACATATTTATTTTGATTGCCTGGCAAAACAATATCTTGTGTTTTTTTCACTCAGCAAACATGCGCCTCACCACCCTGGTGTTGAGAGACAACCCCTGGGCACCTGCCGGACGCTACGTGGTCTTGTATGAAGGTCAAGGTGACCTATTATTTGGATTCTCTGCCACAGAGGTGTCACGTGGTCCAGGCAGAATAGAACTGGATGTTGTTCCTGAAAACAGTGGGATTAAGATGGAGCTGACAAATGTAGACCAGAATGACCCAATCAGAAATGTACGAGTGATTATGCCTGGTGAGTTATTGTTGTATTGTTGCATCACATTGTGGGATAAATTTAATTTAAGCTCCCATCTATCTTAATGTTCACACTTGCCCAACCTATCCTAAGTTAAAAGTTCAATCTTGTTTGTCATTATGTTTTTGCAAAGGCATATTCCCATTTATTTACCATTACACTTGCCCAACCATTTACCATTTCACACTTGCCCAACCTATCCTAAGTTAAAAGTTCAATCTTGTTTGTCATTATGTTTTTGCAAAGGCATATTCCCATTTATTTACCATTACATGCCTAGGCAGTGCTATGCAGTTTCTGTATGTTACTGTTTAAAATGAACTTGATTCGACTGATAAAATAAACATTACAGCAGATAAATTTACATCAAAATATATTCCCCTTCATTTATTTTGACAGATTTCACAATGACTTACACCCTTCCTTTTTGAAAACTTGTACACAACTAATGCTCTGTAAATCTTTTCTGTTACCTATAGTTACATCCTGTTCAATACCGTTCTTAGTTGCAAGTTAGTAATGTAAAGTTTAGAAGAATGTAAGAGTTCATACAACAACTTCTATGCTGCATTAAAATACTCTTGTCTGTCTTTGTATCATATTTTTTCTCTGGGTAATTATACCTATGTGTTCAGGGTTTGAGGACAGGTATGAACAGTTCCCCTTCCATCCCACACTGCTGGAGTTTGTAAGAAAGTTGAATGTGATCAGATACATGGACTGGGGGAATACCAATAACTACGTATGTATGGCACAATAAGCATCAAACATTCTGTATTCTGATACAATCACTTTCAAACAGGAGAAAATCGTGATCACATATTTAAAACAGAACAGTAAGCAATGTAAGTAGAATCATATGGTATGTGCTAATGATACTTCTGGAGATTTGATCAAACTTTGAGACTTTTTAAAATTGCCACAAGAGTGTGAGGTGTATACAGGCAGGGAATGGCATGCATTGTATCTCATCCACTAATACTCTATTTTATCATCATCAGTTCATAATGTGCCTTAATACATATAAAATATGTTGGTTGTATTGTATTTTAACAAGATGGCCTTGTCTTCCCTTTTTACCATATAATCAGCCCAGTCGATGTTAGGTCTTTCAATCAAACTTTCAGATGGTATGGACAAAGAAAGGCCTCAAATCTTCAGAATTGGTAGCACATGATTACACATTATAAAAATAAGCTCACTCAGTTTTGTGAAAGTGTTTACTCCCCAATAAATTACTTATTCTGAAACTTGGCATAGCCAACGAAATGAAGAATGAATAAGATATTTTTAGCCAGAAAACATCACATGGGCAGACAGAAAGCAGATGACATTTTACACCCAAGCTGATGGACCAGAGAGGAGAGGTGTGAGCTATGAGTACATGGTACATCTGTCTAATATAGCAGGTAAATGGGATGAGTACATGGTACATCTGTCTAATATAGCAGGCAAATGGGATGATTACATGATACATCTGTCTAATATAGTCGATAAATGGGATGAGAACATGGTACATCTGTCTAATATAGTCGATAAATGGGATGAGAACATGGTACATCTGTCTAATATGGCAGGTAAATGCGATGAGTACATGGTACATCTGTCTAATATAGTAGATTACTGTTATGAGTACAAGGTACAAATGTCTAATATAGCAGGTAAATGGGAACACTTTTTGGTACATCTGTCTAATAAAGCAGATACCTCTAATATAGCAGGTATATAGGACATTGAGCACATAGTCCACCTGCTTATTTAACAGGTAAATAGTACATGTAGATGGTGCATCTTTCTAATATAACATGTAGAAAGTGTGAGTACTTGGTGCAGCTGTCTCACAGAACAACTTCATAGTATGAATATATAGTAAACCTGTCTCATGGAAAATGTAAATACGGGAGCACAAAGAGCACTTGTCTTATATAACATCCAAAGTGTAAAAGTATTTATACAACACAATAAAACTTGTTTACATTAAACCCATTACAGGTGCTTCTCCTTGGATAAATATCCCTCATGCTGCAGATGACGAGTATGTGACAAATATGGCCACACTGTTCCGGGACAACTTGAGGCCTGATCTCAGGGTACTTCTAACTACTATATTACCTCTTTTATTTCACACTGAAAGCACTATTTCGTAAATGTAACACAAACAGAACAAAGTTAATAAGAAATAGAGCACAATGACTTTTGCTAATTTTTTTGTATATATGAAAATGTTCTTTTCCCGGTTGATGTGCAAATTTTTATGTCCCGTAACAGGACTTTATTTATTATTAGTTTCCAATGCACTCAATGCTACATACTTAGTTTCCTCCTTGGAGGGCCAACATATGCATGTGAGGATGTGATTGTCTAGGGTTTTCATATGCATAAACAGACTGATTTTAATTTACATTTATATTGCTAGATATCAAATACTATTTTATTTAAATGGTTGGCATTGTAACCACCACAATATGAAATATTTTTACTGTAGAGAAAATAAATAAAATGTGTTTTATTTATTTTTCAATGTAGAATTAGAAAATGCCTTACATTGTGCAGACCTCTTCCACACAGCCAATTCCCATCCCTACCTTTTCCGCCTCTGGATCATAGCATCGGGAATTTCTAGGATATCAGGATTAACCTTAGGTGCATTGTGGACACTATTGTGACCAAGCATTGTAATGATGTATTTTGGAGGGATATACATTTGTACATATACTAAAAATGACCCTTTATTGCCAGGATAAAAGATCCATCAAAACTTTCTGGATCATAGCAGTGATCTGGATTATCACAAGAATTGGATAATCCGTTCCCTGTGCCATGGGGATCATTTCATGAAAATTTTAAAATACATGGGTTTTGTTTGATTTTCAACCAACGAACAAACCAACATCCCCAAAAACATATCACCCCTGGTGGAAGTGAAAATTGGTATATGTAGATTGATATAGTTGTTAAGAGAAGTGTGGCCACACTAAAAGTAACTTAAATTTAACCTTGAAAATGTCTGTTTGGCAGTGTGCACATTAGCTTTTTTGTAAATATCTAAATTAATAATAATAGTGGTAGATATTTAAATCAAATACATGGGTGTAGGTAGATTGGGCAAAGTGATTCTAAATCCTTTAATTTTAACACAAGAAGTTTTTTTTTTTTTTGATGGAAGGGCTGGTTGCTCTTCACAGGTTCAAATTAATGTAAAATGCCTTGGTGGTTTTCCAGGGTGGTTGCTCCTTGCAGGTGGTTGCTCTTTGCAGGTGGTTGCTCGAGCAGGTTAGACTGTATTATTATGGATCCAGTGGTCTGTCCCAAGAGTTGTGTGCATGCATTGGTGTAATTTCAAGGTTTTAATTAGCACTTATTGGTGTAATTAGCACTTATTGTGTCTTTGCAACAGCTGCTGAATTTATTTGTCTAGTGTTTTATGTCATGCCTAGTACCGTATCAGTTATATGGTGACGTGTAGTTTGGAAGGGCAGAGGGGAAAGTAGTACTTACATTAGGTCAAGGTTCTGTACTGTAAAGGGCTGACCAACGGCAAGCAACTACCAGCTTTCTCACTAGAGGTCAGGCCAGCATTTGATCTTTGATCTTAGAGGTGGGAGGCGAGTATGTTACCACTGCACCACATGAGCATTGGCTGTTGCGTGGAATAAGCTTATGAGAATCACCAGGATGCATTGAATGGTTGCAGAAACCATCTGAAGACTTTTGGATGTTTATAATGTGTTTTACTAGATCTATGTAGAATACTCCAATGAAGTGTGGAACAGTCAGTTCACACAGAACCAGTACGCAGGACAGAAAGGTATAGAACTTAACTTCACCAGTCCTGACACTCCCTGGGAAGGTGCCTGGAAGTACACATCCTACAGATCTGTGCAGATATTTGACATCTTCAAAACGGTTAAGTACCATTTTTGCAGTGTTTCAAATTAACAACTAATGTTTGAACTTGGTTACACTTCCATTAGGCATCAGATAATCATTTGCAACAAGCAAAAGTCTACATTATTTACATTTTTATATAATTCATATAAATAATCTGTCTTTGTATGACTATTTGTATGATTTGTCTTTGCATAGGTATAACCTGGCTATGTCCTTTCGATTAAAATTAACTGCCTTGCCTTATGTTCAGATGCGCCTTAGAGTCCATCCATCAGCACTATAAAAGTCCACATTAGATTCGATTAGTTTGTACTTCATATTCTGCGAAAATATAGAGCTCATTATACTTCAGTGAAAGGAACTTTTTTATTGTTTTTTAAATATTTTTTCCATTAACTTTTTGTGATGCAGGTATTTGGGGAGTCTGAGAGACACAGACTGGAGCTAATTCTTCCCACTCAGAAAGCCAACCCTTATGTGACCAGGCAGATCGTGTCCTTCCAGGATGCTTACC
Organism: Sabellastarte sp. h YS-2021; assembly: GCA_964017235.1. NCBI lineage: Eukaryota > Metazoa > Annelida > Polychaeta > Sabellida > Sabellidae > Sabellastarte > Sabellastarte sp. h YS-2021. The sequence goes on from OZ024937.1 coordinate 76,362,055, forward strand.
AACACGCAGACACCATTGCTCTCACTGCATACTTCTGTGGACACCTGGGAAATGAAGCCATGGTAGGTTAATGGATATCCTAACCATTTTGAGAATTAATGGTGGATTAATGGATATCCTAACCATTTTGAGGGTTAATGGATATCCTAACCAATATGGATAGCCTAAGACAATTTCATAGTTTATTGATTGTAAATATTGTAAATATTAGACATTTAAGTGAAAGACATTGAAAAATAAGAAAATATCGTTAGGTGTCTCAGTACAACGTCGCAAATCTACACAGAGGTTTATGTTTTATGTTTGTTATGGATAAAAACAGTATATATAAATCATCAGAAACACCGGTCACAGGCAATAACTATCAACTTTATTCCCTCAGTTCAAGGCCACAAATTAAACAAAGGTGGTGGTAGGAGGTTACGAAGAACTCCATCATACCCGATGTCATAAGGTTGTAAACTTTCATTGTAAATTTGTTCAGTACACATTTTGTTGTATTTTTGATCAGAGAGACTTTGTCAGTGCTTCCACCATTGATCAGCTGTTTGACAATTGTACAGCGACATTCCCAGAGGAACAGCAGACCTTTATTGAACAACTGGAAGTAGCACAGGTCAGTATATACAATATCGAGACAAACTTCGGGTGACAGCTTTGATGAATAATTTACTTGGGTGACGAAATTGTGAAAGAAGCCTACCATTTAGTCACGTGATCAACCTGTATTGGGCCATTTTTTAGGAGTTTGGGCTGGAAGTCCTGACATACGAGGCAGGCCAACACATTGTGGTGGTGAGGTATGATGACGAGGAAAACACCAACAAGTTCATAGAAATGAACAGGTCTCCCAGGATGCAGGATGTGATGGAAGAATGGATGAGCATGTACCATAGCACTGTTGTGGAGGTAATATTCACAATATATGTGGATATTTATCACATCACTGTTGTACATGTATCTTAATGCACTTGAAGGTATGACATTAGAAATGGATCAACATCCATAAAGTACACTTGTAGATATGACATTAGCAATAGATACGTATGTACCTCAGTACACTTGTAGATATGACATCAGCAATACATGTGCATGTACCCCAGTACACTCGTAGGTATGGCATTAGCAATAGATGGACACATATTCTTGTGCACTAGTAGACATGATATTAGCAATAGATGTACATGTACCTCCTTACACTTGTAGATATGACATCAGCAAATAGATGGACGTGTACACTAGTACACTTGTAGATATAACATTAGCAATAAAAATGTTTCTATCATTCCACCATTTTCCTTTCATAATAAACCACATGGTTCGACATTTTCCTAAAGTATAAAAGAGACCATCTATAAAAGGTGCCCATTCAATTTTGACTTGCATCATTTCTGAAAGGATTTAATGCTCTCTTTGTCCGTTTTTTTTGCTGGCAGGATTACTAAAGTACTACCGGTTGGAACTATTGGTTCTTGACCACTACAACTCTCTCTTCAAAAGTCTGTCCAGATTCAATTTATTCAAAACACACTCTCTAAGATTGTCACAAATTGTAATAGATATACACTGGAATATCCTGTTCTCAAACAACTCTATTGCTTGACAGTCAAATTTCACTGTATCTTCAAAACTGCCACTTTAGTTTATAGGTTTCTTGACCCAGCTTTTCAGGAAGAAATGGCACAAGATACAACTGTCCACATAAAAGGTTCCTGAACTGTCTTCAATATTACCTATCTGTACATAAATTGAAAAAGCACTTCCACATAGCTTTGCTATTGATGCTGCCACAGTTAGAACGATTTACCTGATGATGTTTGTTCTTCCCCAACTCTTGCCTGTCCCAGAAAAAAGCTAAACTCTTATCTTTTCAAAGAGGCTTTTCCACCTTAGCATAAAACCTCTCTGGTATCTCTGTGGCATGAACCTGGCTATGTCTATGGAATGATGATTATTGATTGATTCTGGAGTCGTGCTTTAGAGTTTGCTTTGCAGAGATTAAGCGCTATAAAAGTACAAAACAAAATAAAATCACTGAATAAAAATCTGGATTTTTCCATTTTCTTATTATTACGTGCGTTGGTGGGGGTCTGTTCTCCCCGAGTGCTCTTGTTTTGTTTGGTAATATGAAATAAGGAAAATCTGTCCTTATAAATAGAAAATACATAGTAAATGCTGCTGATATGTAATAACAGCCAGCAACATTAATACATCATTTGTCATTTTAGAATGAAATTAACCAGGAATTCCCAGCAGGCCTTTGGGCACAGTTCAGCTCAGTTTTACAGCCAGGTAAGAACTGAATGCAAAAAACATTGATCAGTCACTTGCATACTTTATTTCTGTGACCCGTACTTCTTTTAAAACTAGAGTGTATTTGTGTCTAAAATATGATAATCTTGCATTGACACTGCACAGTCAAGTAAGCTTGATCTTTTGATCTGACCCGAATGTTTTTTGGTCCAAACTTGATCTAAACAGCAGCAATACAACTTGAACTTGTCACACATAGGTCGTGAATGAAATTTGCAGGGACAAGAGCTTGAACTCTAATTACCAATCGTGCTGAATGTAGTTGACAGTGGTTCTTGTTCTCAAGAACACTGTAGAATAACTTGTCATGTCAATTTTAACCTTGCTGGTGATTTGAGCTTGATTGCCTTTTAATGCACAAGGTCAAAGAATATCTATGAATTAGTTTTCACCCTGGTGGGACTGTCAAGTCAAATACCTTGTTAAAATCTCTCAACAGTCTTCGAATTATTAAGATTTTTGCTTTACAGTGGTATTTTCATTACATTTTGGAGTTTGAAGTCATTGTACAGTGACCTTTCTTTGTTGTGATCTGGCTGAGATGTTTATGCACCTGTGATAAGGTGGCATTTGCATTGTTCAGTATGGAATATTATTTCGGCTTTGTTGAACTTAGCTGGGCAATAATGGAGTTTACTTTATAAGACTTATGGGGTCGCAGGTCAGCATGGTTGACCTTGTCTTTCAAGTTACTTGACCTCACAGAGGGCTGTGTCACTTGGGTGTAAAACATATTAAACTTACATTTTTGGGTTTCGGGTACTCTAGCAGGTGTAATATTCACTCAGAATACGGATGTTGATTGACTTAGGCGTGCTGTGGGGAAATAATGTTATCTATTATTTTGCTGTTAAAACAAGCAACCTTATCCCACCAGAAGAGAAGTCTTATCAGCATCCTGGTGAATCTTCCTTGGTCTACTAGAATGACATTAACTTGTGTTTTTACTTATCATCTTTACCTGCACTGACCATAATACTTATCATTTTACTTGTGGGACTTATCTTTCCAGTTGTCATATACAAAAAAATTAAATTGGTAACTGACATTTTCCCACCTTTTTACCAGGAGTTCTTACGCTAACTTGTGAATGTTGAACAGTCACACAAAGGAAATCAAGACAGTAACATAAATACTCTTTATCAGTTAAATTAATACTGTTTATTTTTTAATTAAAGGTTAAATTATAGGCCATGTCACCACAGTCTCCCATTAAATACCACATTTTGTAATGACGTGGTTAAACAATACACCAGTTCACCACTCAGCCACCAATGCCTTTAAACATACGTAAAAGAAGTATATGTAAGAAAGTAAGCTTTTGTTTATCCTATGAAGTATATTGAATCATTCTGGGGGTAGTTTCACAAAAGGACTTAGCCTGGCTTAGACCTAAACTCAAGACCTTTGTCTTAAATTTTAACTAAGACTATGGTCTTGCCCTTAATAGATTTCACAAAGCATAAAAGGCTAAGTCTTGGACTCAAAGTTAGGTCTATCTGGGAATGGGCTTAATTTTGGTGAACACAGATTCTGATGTGGCAGCCACAAATTTTTCTCTGTGTTAAAATTTGAAGTGACTGAAAGTAAAGTATTAAAAATTGAACATAGTGGTCTTTGGGAGTCTTTTTATATGACTACAAGGTTTGCCATTGCAAAATAGATTTTTTTCCTTTGATAGCATATGCGCTCAACAAAGAATATATGTTATAAGTAGAATATTTCAACTAGAAATAAAGAGCTACCTGACATAGAAAACCACAGTGGTTATTTGATCTGATCTTGGTCTTTGCTATGTCACTCTTTGGCAAACTTAGTTAAGCACAAGATTAAACTGAGACAAAAGGCTAAGAAAAGTCCCTGATTTTGTCAGAAACGTTGCTAAGGAATTTTGTGAAACCAGCCCTTATAGTTTTAAAATCAATACATATATACATTCATTTTGTATGGACATTATCATAATGGTGATACTACCAGACCATGTTTCAACATCCAGGTGTATCAGGATCCTGGGGGATACTGGAGTACACCACACAGGATCAGTACGCAGCACCAAAGTATTTAGCTGTACATGAGTACCTCAACAGGTCAGAGTTATCTACTGATCTATAAGCTAAAATTTGGGACTTGATGTTTCCCATAATAGTTAATGTACCGATATGACCTATAGCTTATCCATTGATCTAACCAAGAGAAAATTTATTAATCCAAAACCACTCAATTTTTCCAATCTAATTCCCAGTCGGTTAACAACTGTCTCACCTAATGCAATACAATGTAATTATAAGAAATGTAGAATTTTTAACAGTTTGTCAAATTTAATAGTGAATAAACCGCCTGCTATTTCTCTACTTGTGAGAAATTCATCATATAGTTGTGATTTTTGTGACTTCATTAGGCCATAATCATTGATTACTTTGTTTTACATTCGAAGAGTAAATCCATACTACCTAATAACAATGTCTGCTTGTTTGAAGAAAGTAATGTATTGTCACTAAGCTCAAAAAATAAGAAGCAAGCAATATTCTGTTGTTTCCAGATTCACTTCAAGCTATGACGGACCCCGCTGTTCATTTGTGGATACTTCAGGTCCTGATGCTTTTGGCTGCTACAGACTCAATGAAGGTGATCCGTATGGATGTTACTGGACACAAACCAATGGACAAGAATGGACTGTAAGTTATCAATATAACTCACTCCAGACATTGCTTTTGCATGAAGTGAGGGGGGATTTCCTCTCTGGTCAATTTGACATTATGCTTTCAAATTATCCACAATACTTCTACTGCATCTTCATTCCGGGTTCTTCTGATTTACACGCATAAATAAATAAATGCAATTGCATATCTTTATAAGGTACACCTAAAGGTGCAGCTTATCCATGCTGCCTCAGTGTGGCCCAGAAGCCCTCAACTTAACCCACAATGCCTCGCCCAGGTCTAGTGCACACATAAAGAAAATAAGTACAAATCCACCGCTTTGTCAGTTGCCATTTTTCTATTAAAAGTTTGGAGCTTATTGATTGTTAAAAGAGCTAAAGTAATTAACTTAATTAGGCCATCATATTAAGATAGTTCATCAGCTTATACATGTAAAAACTTGTTATAATGGTTTGGTTACACTAAGCCATTTTTACAAGTTGAAATAACTATGATAAACCTTGCCTATACACACCAATGACAATACAATATGCTACATCTTGGAATGGAATCACACACATTTATGTTACATTTGCAAAAAAAATACCAATAACCCAGTTCCACTTAGCTTGTCCCTCAATTGTTTGCACCTCTACGTAAATCACGTGTTTTACCAGTTACCCTGCCCTTTTTTTGCAACAGGGCCAGTCATAGTAGCTTCCAGGATTATAAATTTGGGAGGTCTTATGATACATGCTATAGAAGAAATTACAGCATCACAATTGATAATGATTTTTGAAAAATCTTGTATTGACCTGGTAAGCCTATAAAAGAGTAAGATAATGATATATTTGGCATAATATCAAAGATCAAAGATGATATTAAAGATCTCACAGAGAAAATGAGAATGTTTTTTTAGTATAGACGAGTTTAAAACTTGATCACCAGTTAGATCACTTTTGTGCTGTGTCTTTATGTAACTCATGGGGCGTTATCTGTGAGTTGTAATTATGATGTTTGCTGTAACTGGTCATTTCCATTTGTCTGTAAAATATTTTATACAAGCAATATGTAACCATGCATCATATTTTTTTTTAATTTGTGCATGTTTAACATTATGTATTATGTGTACAGATTTGAAATAATAATAACATGGTACTGGGATGTAACAGGCTGCTGTAACAGTAAGACAGAGAGGTGTATTTGATATACTTGTTTCCCCAGGCACTCCCAGACCCACCAGATCCAGATTATCTGTACATCACCCTTGATGCTGTAAACACTGAAGTGTTACAAGTGTTTGTTAGGGCAGTGAACAGGCTGGACATCACTACCTATTACACCATATATATTGGTGATATGGTGTGGTCACAGTGAGTAGAAAGCAAATGGGGTTTTTTTGTGATTGGATATAATCTGGTCAAACTAAAATTTAAATTAAAAACCAAGATTTTATGAAAAGAAGTATTCACCTCTTTATTCACACCAATAATGATCAGACTTGATGTGTATTAGAATTGACGATGACTCCAAATGTCTTGTGGTAAGTTTTTACTACCACCATCCCCCACCCCCACCCCAACCACCACCACCCCATCTCAAGGAATTTTTGTCCCAAGTGGTTTTGCAAAATATCCCTTGGCGCAATTATTGAAAGTTAATGTGTAAAACAACTGTAAACATATAATAATATTATGACGTGCTAAAATAAATGAAAACATAAATACCCTTAAACATCATTAAACTTCAGTGTGCTATTTTAAATAATTTCATTTTGTCAGTATCAATGTCCATTCAATATCTGTGATGTCAAAACAAAATATTACTATTTTTGAGGCTCAATACTGATGTCAGAAGAATCATCTTTGCTACTACTTGCAGTGTAGAAGTCATACATTTTCTTTGGAGCAGTTGTTTATTTTGTTTCAGAATATCAGCCGCAGATTATTATAACAACATATACTTGCTACCAGAGAACACTACCTACAGTCTGCCTTCTGGAGTGACCAATGGATTGGATACTGAGGCTTACTTTTGCCCATAGCACTGTCACTGACAATTTGTAACACATATTATGGTAAAAAAAAATAAAAAATTGATATTAAGGTAACACATTCTCATGTGTGTAAAACACAGAACAAATGTCAAGTTTGTCATTGACCCATCAGTGGTTGAGTGGAGTCCTCAAGGGAATCCTACAAGTAATCCTCACTTTGGAAAGCATCACTCATTGCCTTGAAGAAAAGGCGTAACTACCTTAGGACCAAAATGATTGTTTGCGAGTAAATGGCACAGAAATGTTCACTTACAAAGGTGTTCAAGCTTATTTTTTTAAAAACTTCCTGGCAACCACCCCTATTTTTCTCCCAGATAAGATAAGGCATAGAACCAATGCGCTTATACCTCTGACTTCATTTTTGGAGGGTTTGTGCGGCAAAGATTCAAATCCCCAGAAATATGCAATATCTCAGGAACACTAGAAGAACAGTAAAACGCATTTGGGATAATGTTATTTGCAGCATCAAGTGTTGAAAGAAATTGGTTAAAAATATTGAAATTTTAATGAAATTACCCCATATGGCTAAATTAACACTTTATACCACATGGATACACTCATCATACCATAGAGGTCAGTAATATCATATACCATAAGGCAATACTTAGCCTTGTGTAAGGCTCAAATTTGCACCATGTCTGTTTGAAACATGAACACAGATATTTTGCATTCATGTAACAATGACGTGTTCAGAGATGTAAGTTCATCAGACTCTGCCTTAGCAGTGTATTGATGCAAGTAAAACCCATCATATGTAAGAGTACATTGTATAAACTACTAAAAAGTTATTATCTGAACTAAAGTTAACCCTAGTTAAATTATATTACAGTCAGGGGGACGGGGGTACAAACACAAAATGTGCAGGATAAATTTTATTATAATACAACAATAGTATATGGTTACAATAAAATACTAGAAATATATAATGGACTATACTACTAGTATATTCCAGCAGCCGATTACACAAGTGAATGAAACTGCAGACTAAGCGATGTTAATGTAGGAATAAAAGACATATTCGAGTGCTTAAAGCCCCAATTCCATATATGCGTGATGCGGTATACGGCATGCGGTATGCGGCTATTCAAAGTACTAGAAGCCTGATGGGTTCTACATAAAGTATAAGTACCGGATCTGCATACCGCACACGCATATATAGAAACACCTCTTACATTTTTATTGTAAAGTTAAAATAGCCGCATATCGCATGCCGTATACCGCATGCCGGATCACGCGTATATGTAAATGGGGCTTTATGGTGGTTTTCAACTATCGATCGGCTGAATATTAAAGTCACGAAGTCCGAAGGGCTGAGTGCTTTCTCATCAAAGAAGTATACTTTACAGTGAATTTGTCATTCATGAAGATCAGATATGTCGTCATTTTGTGAATTTTAAAGTATAAATTTATTAAAATACATTTTTAACTGATAAATATGGAGCTTGTACAAGTTGCAACTTGTACAGGTCCAAAATTTGTACATGTTGCAACTTGTACAAGTCAACATGTACAGGTTGCAACTTGTACAAGCTGTTTGTACAAATTGCAATTTGCACAAGCTGTGTGTACAAGTTGCAACTTGTACAGATTTCTTGCACGAGTTGCATGTTGTACAAAGTCTCAACTTGTACATAATATGTATATAAACATAGATAACTTCTTTTCAAAATCTTCATTAGCTGTCTTTTTTTCTATGTTGCCAAAAGAAAGCCACTGTCATAGTATGTCACAAATAATGAACCGTAGCCATAGAGCTACTTGGAATGCACCTTGTTCAATAATTTTGTCATCAACTGCAATAAAAAGTATGGACATTTAACACATTGAATCTTAGAAATGTGAATCCAGGGCTAGAAATTTATGAGCAAAATAAAGTGAAAATAAACATTTCATTTGATATCATCAATCATATGTCAGTCTCTTATAACCTGATTAATCTGAAAATCATAATGATGATGACATCTTGCTGTGGTTAATGTTTACATTTTGAAGGGTTGGTTTATGTAACTATGAGACTGGCTGGTTGGTTGAGTGAGTGAGTGAGTCAGTCAGTCAGTCAGTCACTGAGTAGGCATTGCCCTGAACATATTGAATAACTCGTCACAACCGGTAGTTGGGGGATTGGAGGAAAGCAATGTGCACAAGTTGGCCAAGATTCTTCACTGAACATCAGCTACTAACATTCCAACTTCAAGTTGGACAGGAAATAGAACCTAGGGCTTGAGAGGTAGTGGATGATGTGTAGTCATACTGAAAAGGTAAATTTAGTGCATATGCAAAAAATCTACAACGAAAGAAGACATATGCCAAAATCATGGATACATGAAAGAATTGTGATGTTTTGATAGTGACGACTAAGGAAAACAGGCTGAGAAATAAGAGAGTCATTTCAAAGGAAGCTTAAAGCTAATATTATTGTTGTACAAGTACCAACAGAACATATCTAAAGCCCACGTAAAACCCATGAAAATCCTTTAGCCTGAAAAGCCTGTATGGATCTCATTTACAGCTCAGTAATATCCAACAGAACCTAAAAGATCTTGACAATCTCCGTATTTTATTGACAAGATCAGGCTGTAATTGACTACCCTTTCTCAAAGTTGAATACTCACAGTATCAGCCCTTATACCCGCGTATTTATGGAATTACGATTAACTGGTGACCAGTTTATAGATTCTTACCACTGTGTGACGTTTTATGCAATGTGACGTAATATACACTGACGTAATATGAATAGCGTCTGTTTGTTTTGTTTGGGTTTGCCGGACCATTTGTGTGTACTAAAAGAATGTCAGCCTTAGTTAATAAGTGTGGTTACAAGTATAGTGTGGTTTTAAACATAACAAATGGCGACGAGGATAAACTTCAAGTGTGTGGAGTTTTGTTTGCTTGTGTTTCCAATGTGTATCCTGTTGGAACTGTGCTATAAATAGGCATCACAGTGACTGATAAAAAAAAATGCAGTGAACATTTTCTTTCTTCAGTGCAGGGGAAGAAAACCTATTGTGAAGTGTTTGTGATGTGTACAGTACTTAGCCTTGGCAGGAACTCTTTTTAGCTACAAAGCAGTGAACTTTGTATTGTTGTTAAAATGGCTACATTGGGAAAATTGCCTGAATTCCATGATGGGGAGGACTGGCGTGAGTTTATTGAAAGGTTGGATGCATATTTCTTTGCAAATACTATTACTGGAAATGAAGCAGAAGAAAAGAAGAGGGCCATATTGTTGACTGTGTGTGGCTCTAAAACTTATAGCCTTATGAAAAATCTTCTAGCACCAAGGAAACCCACAGAAAAAACTTACAAAGAGTTAGTGGATTTGATAGCAAGTCATTTATCTCCAAAACCCCTGGTAATTGTGGAGAGGTTCAAGTTTTACAGACGAGACCAAAAACCGCATGAGTCAATCAATGACTATGTTGCAGCTTTAAGAAAAGCAGCTGAAAATTGTGAATTTGGGACAACACTGGAGGACATGCTACGTGATCGGTTAGTCTGTGGAGTAAGGACCCAAAACATTCAAAGAAAACTCCTGGAAAAGGCAGACCTAACCTTAAACACTGCCATAAGTTCAGCGTGCTCAATGGAGATAGCCACAGCCCAGGCTGCAGAGTTGCAACCAAGTGACATACCAGTGGTCAAGAAAGTCACAGCTAGTGTCAAACCAAAAAAAGTAAGCAAGGAAGCTTGTTGGAGGTGTGGAAGAGGGGGACATTCTCCACATGAGTGTAGATTCAAAGACAGTGTTTGTTATAATTGCAACAAAAAAGGTCATTTGAAATCTCAGTGTCGGGGAAAAAGACAGTTGAAGGTAGGCAAGCAAAGTGCAAGTAAAGATAAAGCCCAGGGCAACCTTCATGCAGTGTCAGCTACAGATTCAGATGCACCAACACATGGAGAACCTGAACAGTTTCGTTATCCGCTTCTGCACTTGAATCTCCCGGACAAAAGAACTGGCCCATATAAAGTACCAGTTGTGATTGAAAATCATGAGATCATGATGGAAATTGACACTGGTGCAGCAATTAGCATCATGTCTTCAACTGAGTACAGTAACTACTTGGCACATGTGAAGCTTCTACCCTGTGAGACAAGGTTGAAAACGTACACTGGAGAAGCAGTTGAGACTGTTGGCGAAATAGTTGTCAAAGTTGCTTACGGAAATCAGTTGAAGGAATTGCCTTTGGTCATTGTGCAAGGTCAAGGCCCCAGTTTACTTGGTAGAAACTGGTTAAATGCATTGAAACTTAACTGGCAAAGCATTAAGGCTTTAAAGCTTGGTACAGGTCAGGGCCAAGTGGACCTCTTAAAGCAAGAATATAAGCATCTTTTCAAGGGGTCACTGGGGAAGTTAAAAGGGGTAGTGGTAGACTTGGAGGTTAAAGAAGGGGCAAAACCGAAGTTCTTTAAGCCAAGACCCATGGCATTTGCCATTAAGGAAAAGGTAGAGGGGGAGCTGAAGCGGTTGGAGGATCTGGGGGTTATTGAGAAAGTAAAGTACAGTGATTGGGCCTCCCCAATTGTCCCGGTGTCCAAACCCAATGGCTCTATCCGAATATGTGGGGACTTTAAGGTGACAATAAATCCCTGGTTGAAGGTACCTGATTATCCCTTTCCCACAGTGGAAGAATTATTTGCAACTTTAAATGGTGGACAAAAGTTCACAAAGCTTGACCTTACCCAGGCCTATCAACAAATGGAACTAGATGAATCTAGTCGAAACTTAGTTTGCATCAACACCCATGTAGGTTTATATAGGTATACAAGAATGCCATATGGTATTTCAAGCGCTCCGGCCAAGTGCCAAGAAACTATGGATAAGGTTCTTCAAGGTCTGAATAAGGTGGGGTGCATTATGGATGATATTATTATCACCGGTGCTTCAACTGAGGAACATTTATCAAATTTGAGAGCAGTTTTAGATCGTTTGTCTGAGTACAACATCCAATTAAATGAAAAAAGTGTTCCTTTTTGGCAGACAGCGTTGAGTATTTTGCATTCAGGGTGGATAAGGAGGGAATTCATCCAACTGATGAAAAAGTCAAGGCCATGATAACAGCTCCTGTCCCTGTGAATAAGGAACAACTGAAATCTTGGTTGGGGTTGATCAACTACTATAGGCGTTTTATTCCAAATTTGGCAACCCTGGTCAGTGATCTGAATGAACTGTTGAAGGAAAAGGTTAAATGGCACTGGGGGAGTAAACAAAACAGGGCTTTCTCAAAGGTCAAGGAACTTTTGTCATCTGCCTCTGTGTTGACACATTTTGACCCCAATTTACCTATTGTAGTAGCCAGTGATGCAAGTCCTACAGGTTTGGGTGCCATAATTTCCCATATTTTCCCAGATAGGACAGAACGACCTATAGCTTTTGCTTCCAGAACACTAAGCCCGGCGGAGCGTAACTATTCTCAGATTGAGAGAGAAGCATTGGGAATTATCTTTGCAATCCAAAGGTTCCATATCTATTTGTATGGAAGGGATTTCATTTTGGAAACTGATAACCAACCTTTGAGTTTCATTTTTCGCCCTGATAGAGCAATTCCAGCAGTGGCAGCTTCTCGCATTCAGAGGTGGGCTATTCAGCTTTCAGGATATCAGTATGAAATAAGGTGTAAGAAATCACATGAAAATGCTGTAGCAGATGGCCTTTCAAGATTACCCATGGCAAATACTGAACATGGTGAGGCGTTTGGTATTTTCAACTTAGCAGAAATAACAGATTTCCACTTAGCACAACTTAACAAAGGTCCAATCAATAGCCAACAAATAGCCAGGTGCACTCAAAAAGATCCCTTGTTAGCAAAGGTACATCATTATATTTGCACCAACTGGGAAGGTGAAGGTCATATTGGGACAGAACTAGCACCATATTTTAGGTGTAGAAATGAACTAACAATAGAACAAAACTGTATTCTCAAGGGAATCCGGGTGGTAATTCCGGCAAAGTTGCAAGGGGAGGTTTTGAGTGAGCTACATGCATTCCACGAAGGTGTGGTTAAGATGAAGTCAAGAGCTAGAGGTTACTGTTGGTGGCCATCTATAGACACAGATCTTGAAAGTATGTTGGCTGACTGTGAGTCATGTAGAACAGTATTACCAGCCCCAGCAACCAAGACTCAGACATGGGTATGGCCAACTAAACCATGGCAACGACTTCACGCAGATTTTTGTGGTCCAATTGAGGGAAAGATGTTTCTACTGGTAATTGATGCACATTCAAAATGGTTGGAAGCTGTTCCCATGACAACAACAACTTCCACTCAAACAATTGCAGCACTGAAAAACATTTTTGCAACTCATGGATTGCCAGTTAGTTTGGTAACTGATAACGGACCCCAGTTCACCAGTGAAGAGTTTGAGACTTATATGAAATTTTGTGGTATAAAGCATGTGAAGTCTCCACCATATCATCCGCAGTCGAACGGTGAGGCCGAACGGGTGGTAAGAACATTCAAAAACGGTATCAAGAAAACTTTTGTGCACACAAAAGACCTTCACAGCTGTGTGGCAAATTTTCTGCTAGGATATAGAACATCTCAACATTCCACCACCGGTTCTTCACCAGCAGAATTACTGATGGGACGGAAATTGAAAACACGTCTAGATCACATGTTGATCTCACATAATGAGACCATTAATCAAAGGAAGTGTGACAGTCTCAAGAAGCCAAGACAGTACACGATGGGTCAGAAGGTGTTTGTGAGAGACTACCGGAGGGAAAAACCTAAATGGACATGTGGAACTGTTGTGAAAGAGCTAGGACCTGTCTCTTACCGAGTACAGACACCTGAGGGCTTCTTATGGAAAAGACACTCTGATCAAATGCGTAATGGAACAACCACTACTAGTGAGCCAGCCCATGGTGACAGTGAATCTGACGACCTTAGACCCATACATTACCGTGACCAACAACCAACGGTGTCAACAGAACCAGTTATAGTGAATGTGGAACAGCCTGATAATTGTGGTGTGGAATCTGCAACAACGGACAAAACATGTGCAGATAATAGTGTCCCATCTCTAGGCAGCAGATACCCCTCACGTCAAAGGCATCGTCCACACCGGCTTATTGAGGAATGTTAAACAGACATTTTTGTAGTTAGGGAACCGACTGGTAAAGAGTCGGGTTGAGGATGATGTGCTAGCAACCTCTCTCCTCATAGTATAAGTTCATTGGTTTAGTTAAATAAATAAAAGACTCTAGGTATTAACTCCTATCTAAAAAAAATAGTAGACATTTTCAAGTTTCTTTTGAGTAATTGAAGACACTAGAGCAATACCATTTCTTAATTGAGTTACATTATATTACCTTCTCTTGAAATAAAGAAAGGGGAGGATTGTGACGTTTTATGCAATGTGACGTAATATACACTGACGTAATATGAATAGCGTCTGTTTGTTTTGTTTGGGTTTGCCGGACCATTTGTGTGTACTAAAAGAATGTCAGCCTTAGTTAATAAGTGTGGTTACAAGTATAGTGTGGTTTTAAACATAACACATTGTGTACACACTTTCGGGGGATTTCTTTACAAAAATCAATGGATAGATTACAGGCATGTTTGATTGACCGTTCCATAGGCCACGCCCACTTCCTGGTTTACGGTATTTTAGTTGTCTCCATGTCAGACCTTGTCTGACAAACAAATGGCGAAAATGGCGGGAAATCAAACATAAACATTGAGTATTTCTAGATATAAGAGAAATAACACGCATTTTAAATGATTGGATGTAGCATATAATTAGAAATTATGTAATAAAGTATATTTGCTTTATTGTGACAAAAATTATAAAATAAATAAATAAACAATTTATTGATCAAAACAAATCCTCGTGAATTGCAGTAAAATATAAACAATGGCAGCTTGGGAATATATGTATGCATTGCGGACATTTTAAAGTAGGTAGGATTGATGATATAATTTTTTTATGAAATTACACTGTGGTTTCTTTTTGTTCCATTGTCAGAAAGCAATAATATTTACAAATATGTCCCTAAAAATGGCCACGTTTTTGTGATTCAAAATGGCGCCGATGAAAATCGGAGGAAATGATTGGTTGTTGCCATTGTAGTAAACAGGATATATGCCGATTTGCGGTATTTTGATTGACACTGTGGAAAGGTCCATTCTGTGAGGCCAAAACTTATAACTTAAACTTAAAAGTGTGTTTTGATCATAATTTTCAACATGGGTACTCAACATAATATTTATAAGGTATTAGGTTTCCTGCATATTTATGATAACTTAAGCTAGGTAAATATACTGGCCTTCGTTATATTGAATTTGTAATATAATTTCTGTGAGAGGTGAGATACATGAATGAGTTGTTCAATAAGAGTTTGAGGCATGCTATGGCAGAATACACAGGTTCAGAATGACAAATATGGACATGTACTTCATATTATATGCACATTCAACTTTAATACTAGCATAATAATGGTTTATAATTGAAGCACTGCTAGGTAGTGAGTCAGTACTGGAGTGCTGGCAATAATATGGATTTGTGAATATTTGTAACACTCGTGTAAAGATATCATTTGAATCCATAGAAAAATCTCAATGAAGTGCATAATATACTCTAGATTTCAAACACGGGAATTTAGATAAACATATTTTCTACAAGGGTAAGTAGATATATGCTTTAAATTTTCTATGTATCATTTCTCCATTTTGAAAGATATATTTGAGTAGAGTTATATAATTTGCACATTAATAGAATGTGCTTTACATTTATCTATACATTAATTCTTCATTGATTCTCTAACAGGAAAATCATTCTCTCAGAAACTGGGTCGTTGTTCACTTGGCCGCATTAAACATGTTTTAGATGTAAGAATAATATAGAAATGTTTATTGGAAGTATAACTAGTGATTCTCAGAATTCCTCACAGTTTCTGACAGTTTTTTTTGTTTGTTTTGTTGTTGTTGTAAAAACGTAACCGCCTTAAGGTGCGGTACAGGACAAAGCTCAGAGCAAGTGAAATATCAAATACTAGTATTCATAAGAATTGCAGAAAATAGCATAAAATAATTGAGAAACATGAATATGTTTCAAATATTGAAAATTGTTTACATTTCAAATGTAGAAAATTATGAGTACTATAAACCATAATAAACGCATATAAGAGATGAATGCAGACGCAAATAAGCTGTTAACATCACAGTTAATAAGTTATACTTCTACCTCCCTTTCAACAACTAAGGGTAGGCTCTTAGTTCATCCAATACACATCAAAACAGAGTTGCAATCCAACTGAAAAACTTCCAAACTTTCTGATCTCTCTAGACCAGTGAGGACTTCACAGAAGAGGAATAAAACTTCATTTATATCGCACAGTACATTGTGCATAGAGATTGAAGATGGGAGGTGGAATGGTGATGTGATACATTGGTGACTTATAATTCAGCATATGCAATAATATAGCAAAAACAAAGCAGGAAGCAAATCGCAGGTGTAGACTTGTACCAACTGCAGGGGGGCCAAAGTGGCGCAGTGGTAACAGACTCATCTCCCACCTCTGACGTCCGCGGTTCAAACTCCGAATCCTATGTGGGAAAGAGGGTAGTTTCTTACTGATGGTCATCAGTTTACAGTACAGAACCTTGACCAACTGTATGTACTGGTTTCCTCTGCCCATAAAAATCACCTGTCATGATATAACCTATACAGTGTTGAAAGTGACGTAAAACCCCAAATTAATAAATGTACCAATTGCATGGTATTATTGATATGAAATATAGGTCCAATTATAAGAAAAGTTTGTAAATACCAGTACATCTGTCATTCCTTGTTTGACAAGGGTATCATATATACCTTTGTATACTAATACACATATATGATTCATTTGGATACTATATGATCTTTCATATACATGTACTTATACATTTATGACTTGCTTTAGATAATATATTTGAATACATTTTTCTTTTTATATTATTACATCTACCATTTTTTCAGATAATAAATACTTGTATGATTTCAGCACATCCCCAATAATGGCTGTACACAGAGAGGACTGGATAGACAAACTCAACAAAAGGTTCATTCCCAAGGGGATTAAACAGCAGGAATGGAATGAGATGAGCATACCACAGCAGATGAAGATGACCTTGGAACGTATGCATATTTACTCATTAATAAGTAGTTATTGAGTAACTTTTCTGATATCTAATCACAGGACTTTATTTATAAATACAGTTATTATACATCAATCCTAAACAGCAGTTGATAGGATGGAATCAACAGTGTATATACTAGCTTGTCAAATTTCTGCATTGTAAACCTGTAGTGAACTACCACCAGATTCAAACCCACAATCTCAGGAGTCACCCATAATAGTTTGAATAACATTTGCAACCCTCCAGTCAATTCATGTGTCACCATTATATTAAATGAAAGCATAAGGAAATTGCATGTGTTCATGTAACGTGGTTGTATTAAATAGCATTGTTTATTGTATTCAAGCTTTGTCATTGAGGTTTCAGTGATCCAGCAGTAAAGAAATTTGACAGTCCTTTGGAAGTTATGGATTTGATCCATTCTCTTAGTAGCGGTACTAATATGACCTAGGCTGTTATAAGAGGCTTACAGATCTCAACTCCCCAATTATTTTGGTAATTTCAAAGTGGAAGACAAAGTTTTGAATCACAGAATTCACATATGACTGAGACATAATAGCTTATCATGTACTCAATGGCATTGACACAATAGGTAGACATATGTAAACGAATGTTACATTATATGGGTTATCCATTTTTCAGAAATACCTGTGATATGATTTTGTGGTGGGTAATACTTTAGCTGTATTACCAAAATGTAACTTTCATTAATAACTGAGCTATTAAATGTGAGGCTAATCTGTACAGTTATATGAAACAGTTGAACGAAAAAAAATTTGATTCAACATAGAACGACCTCTGCATTAACTGATCAGGTTCTGAAACAATTTTTCCACACTCAAGATACAACATGCATAATGTCAACACACACACAACAGACTCTAATTTTGACTTTATTGCAAACATGCCTATCTAATAATATCCTTAATTCCTGGAGAATAACATCTATTTTATTAAGAGAAACTGCAGTACAGTAATATCATTTAATTTACCAAATGTTATTTCAGCATTCTAAAATGCTGAATACTGACTTTATAATTTCCATTTTAGAAATCCATCTCATAGTTTCTTTTGTGATGCAGTTTTTGACTATTCCAGGAGACTCTCTGAACCTCGCCACAAATCCATGGTTATCTAGACTCGGTACAGTATTTGTATGGGCATCAACCCTCACTTATCTCTACGTCATTGTCAGGTCAGTTTTCTGCAGGATAAATGTTTTGAGAACACTTTGCAAAATATTAATAAATTAATCATAGAAAATAAATCATTGCAATTGTGGCGTAATGTGTTTCAAAATTGATATTACATGATGTACAACAACTGGTTTCAAATCTACATTTCCTTTGTTTTATTTATTTGTTTTCTAGCCAATTCATTTAAAACATTCTGCATTGCGTATTATTCAACATGGTCTTTTATGAAAAAGTGGCATTATTGGCCAACTGGAACCATAACGGTATTGAAATTATCACTAGTGGTGGTGGCATCAAATCCTGCAAATGTAAACTCTAATACTTACAGGCTACCTTTATCTGATCCACTGTGAAAAGTAAAAAAGCAAAGTTTGATGGATTGTCCAAAAAATGTTTTCCAGAGATTTTGCAAGTTAAACACCCTTGTTCCTCCACATGGTCCAAATGAGAGAGGAATAGATTTTTTTTTCCAAATGGACAATTCTAAAACTTTAGCCATTTAATTAAATTATTTTAAACGTAATTGTTCATAAATATATCATGTTTCATCCAAAATGTATTTAATATCACTTAAGTTTCAAAAATTTCAGAAATGCTTAATACATTCTTTACCTGTATTTCCAGGTACATTATTCCGGAATATTTTGAACATTACAGTGAGAGCTTTCAGTTTTACATGAAGGTGTTCTTCTGTTTTATGGTGACACAAGCACTTGTGAACTGGTTGTGTATGTATTTCTGCACCTCAGTCTTCAGGGGATCCACAGATCATGCAGCTGAAGATGTTCTTACTCCAGTGTCTTTAAAAACTACCAAAGACTATATACTGGAAAAAGAAGAACAGTGTCATGGTCAAAAAGAATCTTTGGTAGATTGTCATGGACAAACTCCAAACAACCATGTGACTACTAAGATTCTCATGGAAGACACTTACAGCAGTAAGACTGGTTTACTTTGGGAATATTGTGAGAAATGCAAGCTTGCTAAACCACCCCGGGCACACCACTGTAAGGTATGCAATGTCTGTATACTGAAGCGTGATCACCACTGTTTCTTCGCAAATACCTGCATTGGATATTATAACCAGCGGTACTTTGTGGTGTTCTTATTTTATATGACCTTAGGCTGCTGTGTGGGACTATGGTTAGAGACAGAATATATCAGGTGGAAAATGGCTGAAGCCTCTTGGTGGGAATTTCCATTGCCAATGACACTGTACAAGTATTTTACAGGCCAAATACCTCTATATTTTCTCTTTATTATGTGTCACATGCACTCCTTTTTTCCTGTGGGTTTCTTGTGCTTGGGTTTATTTGTTTCTCAAATATGGGTGATATCTATGGGCAAGACCTCATATGAAGTCCGTAAAAAATTACGTATTAAGTCAGTCAGAGATCCTATGTACAATTTCCAGTCAGTGTTTGGAGCTTTCTGGTTAATTAATTTCATATTTCCTGCTGTAATTGCATTCAGACAGCCAGGTAATGGTAAACACTGGGAGGATATCAAGAGGTATTAGCACATGTTATTGATACAGCTTGTGTGTGTTTCTCTGTCTGGATTTTCAGCAATAATAAATTATGTAAATATCTTCTAGCTTCAGAGATTTATCACCCCAACTGACAAATCACCCTTAATTTGTAAAAGTGAAATCGTCACTGGTTCTAGCTTAAAGTACTTAAACTAGGTAGATTATTCTACAAATTTTGAACAAGTTACACATTTATCATATGTTATGTATTTTACTGTGAATATAATAATTCGAGTCCCTTGTTGGATGTTGCTCCAATTAGAAATCAGGACAACTGGGGTCGCATTCCATCTGGACGCCATTGTGACTACATGAGAATTTTAACCCAAAACTGTACCACTTGAGCAACTTCTTAATGCCCCTGTTCCACCAAAGGATTAAGCCCCGATCCTGTCTGGGACCCTTAATCGTGGGTAGTCTTGGAAAAAATGGAAAAAAAATTGACCAATGGGGTGGAAGACAGAATCGGTATGAAGGTCTGGGATAAACTACAGATCGGCCTCAGGACGCCCCAGGAGGCCCCAGACTGTCCCCAACTGGTCTGGGACTAAGAACCGATTAAGCCATTTTTCTAGTCGTAGACAAACCGACTGGGTCCCAGGACGCCTCAGGCCTCCTGGGACTAAGCCCCGACTAACCCAGGATTAAGTCCCGACCCCACAAGGTGTCCTGAGGCGTCCCCAGGCGTCCCCAGACCAGGATCGCCGATTTTTGTTTGGCAATGGGACTAAGGGTCGCAGGAAGCCTGGGACTAAGTGATAGAGGTCTGGGACTAAGGGTCGGGGACTAAGGGTCGCAGGCGGCCTGGGACAGCATAGGACTGTGTAATTTTGGTCTGAGGAGGCCTGAGGAAGCCTGGGACTGTACATTTTGTTTATGGCGGGAAAAAATAATCGGTTGGGGTCGGGAGAAATATCAAACATGTTTGATATTTCACACGGCCCCAACCGACCACAACCGACCCTTACAGGACGCCTGGGACTAAGCATATTTCTGAAACCGACCCTCAAAAACCCTTAATCGGGAGCCTTAGTCGTGTGGTGGAACACCCACATTAGATCTGATTTAGGTGAAACCTAACCTTCGCTTTCAAGTAATGAGTGGGACCCCTTCAGTCTTAACCCAACTTTAGGGAGGTCTCTTTGAATCGATGTAACTTATTACAGATCAGGGTTTTCTGGGTGACTTGTCAAACATGCGTATTCAAACTCAGGCCCATCCCACCTAGGAACATCCAGATACTGTGGCACAGGGTCAAGGCAGGACCTGGCTGAACAAGGTAACCTCCTACCAATTTTGACTTAAAATTACATCATGGATTTACCCCCACGAGGGACGTCTCTTTTGATTGATGTGGCAGTTCTGATCTTGGGTATTTTTCGTTCAGAACCCATTTAGGGTAGTTGACTGATGACCAGTCCCATGAACCATGCTTGACCCGGTGGACCTGGTGCTCCCCCTCTCAAATTGGCTGAGATCATACTCAGATCTGGACAGTTGCCTAAACAACCTTTATTTGACCTGTGTGACATTGACAAACTCTGACTTTGACTATAGACAGTATACAATTAAATCTGTGATATCTAAATGTGATGTTTACGCCAGATGGTATTTTACTTGTTTATGTTTACCACTGTGATCCCCCTTCTGTGTTAGGGGCTTTTAAAATATGACACTGTAGCATTTTCAAGCTTTAAACTCTTTTAGTACTAAAATGTAACCAAAAAATTCTCGAATCCAAAATTTTAATTGGTAGTGGATTTGACCTTGATATGACCATGGAGGCTCCAGGATGACAAGCTGTGACTTGTATTAATTCATATATGCAGCAACAATGTTAATAATTACTCATAATGACATAATATCAGTTCATGCAATACACAAACACACCTATTTACAGAATACAGACATAAAGTAAGTCAATTCTCACTTACTCAAAATACAAGATAAATGTAATTATACTTATGTTAATTCCAGTACAATACTTAAGGCCACCTTGGCTCATAGCCAAGGTGGACATATCAGGTTAAGTTTTATCTTGCCTAAGAAATGCACTTTACTACCACATTGGTTAAGATGCATATGAATTTAGTAACTTGATATTGATCTAATTTAATTGGGCTTCAGTATTAAAAATATTTATTGGTATGAGTAATGTACCCAAATGTACCATTTACATATGTAAAAGCTGTTGATGGTTTACTTTTTAGTGTGAAACCTTGGTACCACGCTTTTGAAATTCTTTAACATAGCCCCAGTTCAAGCCAGATGTAAAAGTTGCAAGTAATGAAATATCCCAGTGGAGATACATAGGTATTTTATTATACAAAATAACTAAATCTAATTTTTATACACAGTTACAAAGATGAATTTAAGTTATATTACAATTTGAGGCCACCTTAAATAAATGGAATCATAATGATTAATGCACGGTGTGGGGTGGCCCCAGTTGTAAGGATAGAACAAAATATTTTACCAAGACAGGTCCCATTGTAGAAAATATAAAACACTAAAAGCTAAAATATACACCTGAGAACATGATAAATGAGAGTTAACAAGGAGTAAGTAGACACTTGGAAATCGATGTTTTAGATAGCAAGCTGACCAGCGTTATGATTATCCATTGCCCTAGAACAGGCAACTCATGAAATAATATTTCTACATTTAAGCAAGGGGTTGACAATGTTTAACAAATTATTTAGAAATCAAACCCCAAGTATTAGTTATAGTACTAAAATTTAAGAAGATATGAACCTGCGGATATTACTGATAACTCAGTTATTGATGAAGGAAGTTGCCATGTTGACCGGTATGCACAGGTAAAGCAATTGATGAAATAAATATACACAGTTAAGCAATGTTTTGAACATTTTTATCACAGGTTATTTTACGAATCAAACCCAGTATAAAGTTAGAGTACTAAAATTTAAAAGATATAAACCTACAAATATTACTGATAGCTCCGTTTTTCATATAGTAAGAGGTCACTTGGCCAAAATACTCAGGTAGGCAGTTACAGAATACTAAGATGTTCAAGTCATGTCAACTACCTGCAAAGATAATAGATTGCAGAAATGTTAGATAAGTGATGAGGTATTTACAATTGTGATGATAAAATAGTGAACACATGGAGCAGGCTAAATCTAGGAGTACACAATCAGTAGAATGATATGGGTACAGTATGAACCCAATGGAAATGTGGCATTGTTATCACATATTGGGAACTATGTGCCAATGGTACAACATGACTTGGAAACCAGTTACGAAAGTAAAGTACCTCAATTACTTTTATGAAAGTATTAATTATAAAATACACTATACATGATTTCTATAACCATTTCTATGTACAAGAGTACCAGGTGTGATGTAACCATACATTTATAATAATGACTAGTAAACTGTTTATACATGATTTGCACTTGTGATGCCGTACATAAATATGATTGAACTGTATCATCCTAATAAGTGTTAACATTATAACAATGATGTAAAGATTCAGTTTACAACTTTAACCAAAGTTAACACACATCTTATTTATGTGAATAAAACACAACAAAGACAATCAGATCTAATATAATACAAGATAAACTGCCCAAAGTTGACTATTAAATGGTATTTCTAACGCAAACCTGTTTGCAGCAAATCATAGATCAATTGTTTACACAATTAAACGGTAGTTAAATAAACTGAAGTATATACAATAAAATGTAAAAGGAATTTAAGTTTCTCTACAAATATGGACTTTTGAGAAGATGAAGCCATGCCAGATTGGAAGCATAGTACAATATCCATTACGTCACTCCAATTGTTGAAATAAATTACAATGAATAGTATGCAAATGAGCAAAGATATTTATAGTTGCAACACAGGAAATCCCAAAGCTTGAGGCAAGTATAATTTAAAATGAAAACTGGAATAACAAAAGTTGAAAAAATGATATTATTTAATTATAAACCAATCATCACAAAAGAAACCGATTATCTAGAGGTGACCATTAATGGCAAAACCTACAAGAAGCATTTACCGTTTCATGAAACAGAATTGTGGGTTTCAAACTTTAAAAGGGTGAATTACTTTTAATTTGAAATTTTAAGTTAACCATTTTTAACAATTAATGCGAAAAGCTACATAAGTTATTTTACCATTTCATAAAACAAATGGTGGTTTTTAAAACTATAAGAGGTGAATTACTTTTATTTTATACTTGTCCATTTTAACCAGTAAAGGCTGGCCCACAAAGGAAACAGTGATAGGCACTAACATCATGCTTGGTAGAGTGTTTCAATCATATTTGACTGGCATGTCAGAAAAAGGTTTTTGATTTCATTCATTATCATTTTTCATTCATTATCACTAAAAATACCATGGTCCAATTTTGACCTGGCTAATTTATTTATTTATGGTTTTACGTCGCTTTCGACACTGTACAGGTCATATCATGACGGGTAGTTGGAAGGGCAGAGGAAACCAGTACATACAGTTCATCAGGGTTCTGTACTGTAAACTGCCGACCAACAGCAAGCAACTACCAGCTTTCCCACATGAGGCCTTGACCTGGGTAAGGACTTTTGTCCATATACAGGTGAAAAACACGGTATTGAATCGTCATTGTTGAAAGTTTGTTGCACACTGTTGGGTATTTTGACTCCCAGGGGATGGGTGTATTGTGACCTGCACTGTAACTTAGACGCCTGAAACAGTCACAGGACTATGGGTTGGGGACCCATGAAGAGTTCTGACTTTTAAGGTAGGCTACTAAAGGGTTTGAGGTTCTGCAGGCTCTTGAAAACCCTGCACCCAATCAAAAGGTCAGCTTTTATTCATCAAATTCATTCATTTCATCTGAGCTAGATTCAAATAAAGGGAAAATTCATAGTTTCAGATTCAGATCTGGGTAATTAGTTTTCAGATGGATGAATCCCGGTTCCTCCGTCAATTAAGCCAGTTGGAACATCCCTACCTTAGCTGATTGGGTTTTAACACATGGTGGGTTTTTGAGAGGTAAGGGTTTTGGGGGTATAATTTACAGGGAGTTTCATGGGCTACTTATCTTAAATGTTCAGTAATCCTGGATAAACATGTGGCATTAATGTATTTATAACAAAATTTCATTATCATGCCACTTGTTTTATATATTTGTATTTATAGTTTGAAATAATTTTTAGCCCTGACAGTTATTTAATTTAGCCTGAACTTCTGTTGTAACCTGCATTTTCATAATATATTTCATAAATTAGTACTTATGTAAAGCTTTAATTATCGCTCAAGAAATGTAATTTAAGTTATAGTACTGAAACTAATGTTTAACTGATTAAATACTCCGTGAATATAAGCTAATAAATAATTAACAAGTACTGATGAAATAATAATTTGTAAGAAGTTAATGTGACATATTTGTGCTGTCGAAATTTGTCAGTTCATATCAAGTACAAACTTGGCTCTGGCTAATTCCTGTTTTACCTGGGTGATTTATTTCTATATTTGTTAAACTATGTAACCCATTAATATCCTTTAGTGGTAATAATAGTTTCTGATTATTATCGATTTCTTAATTTCTGTGGTTGTGGTTCTTCTATTCCTTATTAAATAATATTTAATTTCACACACATTGTTAATAACTTTTTGTTTCCATGGTTGATGTGTCTAATTATCATTTGAGGTTTTCGTTCTTGCACTTTCTTATAAATCATTATTTAATATATTACACACACATACTTACTTTTTGTTTCTATAAGTTGATTTGTCTTAACTATTTCACCATGTGTACTAGTTTTTATGATTATGTGTGGGCATATATTGAGTGTGTGTTTTCTCTATTTACTTACTCAAAATAAATTACTTCAAAATAAATATCAATAGGTTTTATAATTTTATACATTGTGTTTTCATTAACATGTGTTATGAATCATAGCCATTTAAGTTACAAGTTAGGGTCAAATCTCAGCACTTTGCCTGCAGAGATTTCATCTTGCTTATTCTAATTATAATAGTATTTTTATAGTGCTTAACCTTTATCTAAAGACAGACTCTAGGTGCACCAAACAGAAAAAGCAGAAAACTACAATCATTAGCCTAAGACATAGCAAGTGTCAGTATCACTGAGACAAACCAGAAAAAGGAGAAATTAGGGTGGATATGGTTGTGCAAAGAGATAGGTCTTGTACTGCTTTCTCAATGAGTGGAGAGAAGTGGCTGATAGTACATCATCAGGCAAACCATTTCAAAGCTTTGAAGCATTATAAGTAAAGCTGAGACCAAAATGCTTAGAGGACCTATATACAGAAGGGGCAAAGTGTGGGACCTCAAGGAACACACCATCAGCTTGGCTTTTATGTGTGTTAGAGACACTATGTCTAGGTTTAAGGAAAGGTACAAAAAATATTGGATAACCATTATGTAGGAACTTGTACACCAGTAAGGCAGTCTTGAATATGGAACGGTGTTCAATAGGCAACCAATAGAGAGTCTTCCGAACATGAGTGATGTGTAAATACTTAGTGGTGTTGGTAGCAATTCTAGCCAGACTATATTATACACATTGCAGCTTATGAAGATCAAGAGCTGAGAGAATCCTAAACAAGGAATTACAGTAGTCAAGTCTACTCCCAACCAAAGCATTCGCAGCCATAAGAGTAGCATGACGTGTCAGATAACCTCTGCGATGCTTAAGATCCCTGATTTGAGCAAAGCAGGACTATACTGGACATGCCTCGAAAAGGAAAAATCACTTTCAAACCATATGCCAAGGTTCTTGACTGCCCCTACAGGAGAGAATATTTACTGGAAAAGATATGTTGAGTTTTTCACATAATTTTGAACCAAAAATGATGAATTCAGTTTAATCTGGGTTTAGATTCAGCTTATTTGCAGACTACCACTTTTTGACATCATCCAAGCAACTTTTCAATCTGTCAAAAGCATGAGCCACATTCTTATGTGTGAGATGGACATATAGGTGCGTATTGTCTGCGTAAAAGTGAAAACATATGCCAGTATGATTTTGAATGACTTTGCTGAGGGGAGTAGTATACAAGGCAAGGAGTATTGGACCTAGGACAGAGCCCTGAGGCACACCAAAAAAGAGCTTCCTTGCATCAGACTGGATAGAGCCAAACATACTGCAAACGATCAGAAAGGTGGGACTTGAACCAGTCCAAAACGACACTACCAACACCAAACCAAGAATCAGACAATATAGGAGTGTGCCATGGTCAATGGTATCAAATGCTGCTGATGGGTCAAGCAGCACAATAGCGATGGCCTCACCTCTGGCCAGAGCAAGATGGACATCATTTTTAATCAACGGCAGCACAGTTTTGGTCAACTGACCTAACTTACTAGCCAACTGTTTGACATTCTCAAGTCCATTAGAACAGACACAGTCATTTAATTGGGAGGCAACAACTCACTCAACAAGTTTCGAGATAAAGCACAAGCCTGACACAGGTCAGTGGTTATTGAAATTGGCAGGTGGTAGTGTGGCTTTTTTGATCAGTGGAGTAACAACAGCGTTTTTGAAATCAGCAGGAACAACACCTTCAGACAGGGAACCGAGTTGGTGAGTGAGGGCAGAAGAATATCTAAACACTCCTTAACCAAAAAGGTAGGCCACAGATCCAACAAACAAGATTTTGTTGATGATTTCATAATTGCCTTATGAATTTCTTCATCAGAAACTGTTTTAAATGAGTCAAAATTAGGTAGGTCCAGAGGAGCAGGTAGTCTGGAAGAGTCTGTGCTGGAAAACGAGTCCATTATCTTGGTAATTTTGTCTGAGAAAAAAGTCACAGAACAGTTAGCAAGACATTCCTGGGACTCATGAGAAGGGAGTACACTTTCGGGATCGGAATGTAATGCAGAACGTAAGACCTGCCACAATTTCTTTAAATCATGAGCATTTTCGCTGACAAGATTTCTGTGGTAATTGGATTTATCCTTGTTTACTAATGAATTACAATGGGCAATCTGCTTATGCAGTCTAGCTCGATTTTGTGGTGATTTATCCTTGTGCCATATGCGTTCGAACTGGCACCTGACAGCCTTTGTCAGCAAATAAGAATCTGAGAGCCATTTAGCAGGACCTTTGATTAAAGTGCAAGACACCTTAGGCACAAGTTTGTCAAGCAGATCATTTAGGTCATTTATATATTGCTTGTAGAGAACACTAGCAGTATTACCAGGGCATTTAACAAATCAACATTTGGCTAGATCACTCCTCAAACTGTCCATTTTTATCTTTTGATACCTCTGAAAGGTAACATTTTTTATTTGGTTATGGGAAGTTTGGTAAAATCAAGATGACCCAGCACCAGGGCATGGTCAGAGATGAATTCACTGACCTGAACATTTGAAACAACACTGGAATCATCTGGAGTGAGGATGAGATCAAGAATGTGTGCATGTAGGTGGGTAGGTTTATGAACAAGTTCATTAATATTGCATGTCTCAAGACAATTCAGAAACTTTTCACTATCCTTGGAGGTTGTATCCACATGTATCTTAAAATCACCACATATCAAGCAATTTTGGCTTACTGAAGACAGGTACTCAAATAGATTGAAAAATTCATCGCAGAATGCATGAGAGCATGAACCAGGCAGCCGATAAACACAAGCTATCACAAAAACATATATTCTCTTACTCTACAATACTTGTCTTTGTCACGCTACTTGTATTGAGATTCACATTTGAATTAAATCTCGGGTTGAATCTAGGGTTCTGACAATAGTTTGGCCTTTACATGGTCAGGGTAAATTTGTTTTGATAGCCTGGTTGAGCCATGGTTCAACCTGGTGACAGTCTACCTTGTGATAAATGGTCAGAGCCTTCTGGTCAAAATATTAAAATAACAAGACCGAAAGGTGTTTCGGGCCCCTAATGCAAGCGCAAAGCCATCAGACACACAAGTAGTGTACTAGAATTGACAAAAGTCTGGTGATACAAAGAAATTCCAACTCAGACACATTCCACAGCTGATCTAGTACTCAGACAGTCCAAGTACTAACATAGCCCATTGCCGCTTAACTTCAGTGAGCAAATAGTCATAACGTCATGTCACAATTCATGAAAGTCCGGAGACAAACAAAAAACAAAGAATGTAGATTAACAATAATTTAAAATGTTAGTTAGTTGTTTTATAGAATAATTCTTAAGTTTAATGTATATAATAAAATTATAAGTACGTTCTGCACTCTTGTATATTACTAAATTCTTCCCCGACCACTGTTGAGCCAAAGGGGATTCCCCAAAAGTCTAGTCGTTAGTGATAATCTTACAGTCTTATTATAGAGACCTAAAAAGTATGATGTAACACACTTGAACTATAACCAAGATAATAAAGTGACAATAGTTAAAAGTGAAAAAAGCTTTTAATAGATTAGGAAATATAAATTAAATGCAATGATATTAAATTATAAACCTTTTGGCAGATGAGATGTGTATTAAAATGGTATGGTGGATATATTTTGTGTTATTACTACTTACTCAGCAATCAGGTAACACCTTCTGTCAACTTACAATCATGTTACAAATGTAATGAAATATGCTAAATGTAACATTAAAATTACATTTATATGTTTATAAATTATGTAGAATCCAGGAAGTTAAACCGTTATAAACAGTTTATATGAGTTTTTGTTTTAAGTTTTTTTTGGCTTGATGTATAAGTATAAATTATTTTAGTCGTAAATTTCAGAAAGAGTCTGTGATTAAAATATAAACAAAACTTTTGTCCATAAGTATAATACATGGAAGGATACTTTTTAGTTCTGTAATTAATTATTTATTGAACAATTTTACTATAAATAAAACTTTGTCAAAGATAAATCATAATGCACCCTTCAATTATGCTTGATTTTTACTAATTCTATATTCTATTTACATTACTACTCTCACACAGTTTTGTTTTTAATCTTTTGAATTTGTCATATATTGAAAACTAAATTTTTTCAGCTCTAGCGAGGAGATAGATAACTTTTTTTTGTTTTCTTTTTGTCTCTGAGCTTTCATGAATTGTGGCGTGGCCACAATGACTGTCTTTACAGAAGTTAAGTGGCAAGTAGTACTGGGATGGGTTCAGTACATTAGTCGTGTTTCTTATGGCTTTGTGCTCACACTAGTGGACTGAAACCCCTTTCGGTCTTGTTCATCATTGACAGTTCCCAAGAAGTTAAGGAAAATTTAAAGAAAGAGCAACATGGGATTATTATTTTATTTTAATTTATATCTACCTGATCTTAACCAGGCACATTATTTAAAATATTTATAAAATGTATATGGTTTTTTGTATACCTTAGCTGACCAAATAACCCACCGAGCTAATGAAACATGTATATAACCTTTAACCGAAGGTCAGCTACAAGATGAAAGCCTGACCTTCAACTTGTGAAGGTCAAGATCACATGACAAGGTCACCGAAAAGCAAGCAGCCTGGGCAGTGATGAATTAATTACATTTCTAAAGTCCTTTGGTTCTATAAACTGTCCAAGCTGCCAGCCAATCGAGCAGCAATCGTGCAAAGACAAGAAAAGTTATGCCAGGTCAAAGCAAGACCTCCAAGGTCAAACAGAGCTCAAATTCCAAGCTGACAAACGTGGCAGGGTAAGGCAATATGGCCAGCAACTAAAGTTAGTGTATTCTAAATTTCTGATCCTAATGGATGTTAATTTGACATTTAAAAAGTTACTATTTGTGTAAAATTGATATCATGTATAAGCAATGTACAGGGTGAAGAGAGAAGGTACCCAAACCCCAGTAGAGTTAGGGACGTAAAGCCTGTTGAAATGCAAGGGCAACAGGAGATACAGCAGTGACAGCAGAGGAAAGGTAGGTCCAGATAGCATCCGATTTCCAGGTACCATGTTTCATAATGTGCTCTAGAGGCACCCCATGTTGAAAGGCCCAAGCAGCCCCACCCCTTCAGAAATCATGAAAAGTAAGTGGTATATCCAGACCTAGTGACCTGCAAATATCTTTTAAATGTTTACGAGCTACTGAGTTAGTTAGTGGAACCAGACCTGTTGGTCTGGGGATTACAAAAACTGGAGAATTGTCAGACCCTGGAAATCTCTGAAACATTACTTTCAAAGCCATGACTGGACACAAATGAGAGCCAGCTAGATCAGGAAGGGATATAGTTACAAAATCTCTTCTATTCTGCATGGTTTTGGACCATTTAATCAGTAAGACGGCCCCAGAGGTCCCAAAAATGACATCTGCTCTAGCCAACTGTCTAGTGTAATCAAATTTTGCAATAGAATGAGGCAATACATTTGACAATCAAAGAAAGGAAAAGAACATGAGCAGGTACAATGACTTGAAAACTACAGGAAATTGAAATTTCTGACACTGCATTATTAAGTGATCAAGCAAAGAAATGTTTAGGTGAGCCAAAACCCTAGGGTTAAAAGCTCTCTGAATCCTAGAAGCCTTTAAGAAAAGAGACAACCACTCATCTTTGAATGATAAAGTTTCCAGGCCATTGACTATATGCATAGCCCTAATGGCTGTTAAGTAATTCTGCAACTGACCAGAGCTGATATGGTTACGCTGGAGATATTCCAGAAAGGATAACAGAATTTTTACAGTTACCTGATAAGCTAGCAGCCCAGCTGCCACTTGGAAGCCTATAAAATCCAACCACATTCTGTGATACTGACGCAGGGTGGAGGGACGAAAGCCAGACAATAATTTTTTGGTAGCAGAAGTGGCCAGCTGGGCCGCTCTTCCCATATCATCTACAAAACAACATTATACAGAATAGTTTAACAATGTAAGATTCAAATGTGTAGGAACCCAAATGGGGTTAGACAACAATTGGAGCAAAGCCTCATGATTTTCAGAAAAACTGTCATCTGGAAAGCAGATCTGCCAGGACATTACTTCTACCTGGAATATGCAATACTGTTATGTGGATATTGAACATGGCACAAATGAGCCATATATTTCTTGCCAGTAATGCCAAGGTATTATCTCTAGCCCTACCATTACATAATACTTCCACCACTGCCATATTATCGCAGTGAACTTTGATTCATTTATTGGCCCAATATTGGGCCCAAGCCTTAAGGGCCACCACAATATTCAAAATTTCCAGATGTGCAATATTATAATTCATATAACCCTTTCGTATAGGTAGTGCATACACCATGGATTCATAACTGGCACCCAGGCCTGTAAGACAAGCGCCAAGGTGGACTTCAGAGTGGCAATGCTTTTGCTCATAATAAGTGACCCCATTATAGTGTGTTAGAAAAGAATTAAACCATGCTAGGTCCTTGCGAAACTCAGATGTAATTAAAATCTTTGTATTGCATAATTTTGTTTTAACAATGTCAACATTCTGGAAACGTATAATAGGGACCCAAGTAAGGATTGTAAGTCTCTCTTGCCACAATATGTTTTTGTGGTCCATTGTTTACATAACTGTGTAATTTCTGCAAGCTTTTCCTGTGGAATTGAAACTGTTTTCTGAATAGAATCTATAAGAATGCCTAAACACGTGACTGAAGTAGCTGAAGGCACTAATTTTTTAGGGCTGATTTCTAGACCTAAGTCTGTTAAAAGGTCCTTAAGAAAGTTGAAACAGGCGTCCATTTTTGAAGGCAAACCAGTATATATTAGGTCATCTATATAGTTAAATAACGGGGGATAACCATGTTCAGCCATGATATAACGAATGGTATCTGTACAACGTTGAAAAATTAAGGAACCATGACGAACTCTGAACGCTAAGGATCGATCCAGAAAGTACTTATTTTCAAACTTTATACCTAATAAGTCAATATCGCCAGGGTCGACTTTGATATGACGAAATGCTCTACTTATATCAATCTTAAACATTTGAACTGAAGGACCAAGATTTCGCAATGAATTTGTTATACAACTGATGGAAACTTCAATTCATAATGGGTACCTAAGTATAATGTCCTTGGACACTCCATTGTTTACAGATGCACCCTTAGGCCAACTGAGATCCATAATGGTCCTTTTTGTACTTGAATTTTGTTTATCTCTTACTAATAGTGGAGATATATGCATATCAATAGGTTTATCACTAAAGGGGCCTAGTATTGCTTTATGTTCCAGTTCTTTCTCCAAGAACTTAGCAATGTGACTTTTGTTTTCATTGGCAGAAGTGTGGTTTTGTTCCACAGAATTTAAGAAACATTTTCTATCAAAGTCGAGAGGAAAGCCATATTCTAAAAGGTCACACAATTGTTGATCCCAATAGTTGGCCAAATAATGCCTCCATTTTTCAATATTCAAACCCGAGTCTACTGGTATGCCACAACCTAAATAATTGGGCAATTTACTGTCTTCCAGTTTATGCGCCTGTAATATATCTGGAGCATTGTCCTAATTAACTGGAGGTCCTTTATACAAGTGAAGGGACGACCTAGGTATGGAACCAAAATGTTTCATGTTTTATTGCAACTCTAATTGCTCAAACATATGGTCATATGGTGCATCATATTCTAGACTAGTGGATGACTCCAAGGTAATCTCTTGATATAGAGGTTCTGAGTTTCCAGTTTGAATATGGTCAATAATTAGCTTGTGCATGCTGAGACTATCAGTGGTTGTGCCTTGTTTTTCATTACTTATATCTTTAGTGTTGCATTGAAGTGTAGAGTCCCCTTCCAAAGACCCAGTTTTCTTTTTTTTCACCAATTTATTTTTGGACTGCATAGCCAACAAGGGCTGATCAGTGCAACCTGGTTGCTGAGATATGGCAATTTTTGGCACGCAACCCCTAGTACATTGCTTTTGTGTGGTGATGATGTTGCTGACATTTTTAAAATCCCCTTGCAATTGCCCAATTTCGTTTTTTTCCCATGAAAATATTTTTAGTCTGATCAGTCAACCTGGACTGGGAAGAGCAGACATCATCAGCACTATTGATTAGCAATAGAGGTTGAAATCTGTTAGTTAATTGCACTGGGCTCATGGCCTCAGCTGCCCCGATCACACTGCCACCAGTCACAGTTTTCGGATAATTTTTATAATTCCCATCACGTTCTACTGGAACCGAGCCTTCATTATTGATTTGAGGTTTCTGCGAGCTGTTTTGGTTGCTACAAGATGTCTTGGCAAACTTGCTACCAGCAGCATGAAAGATATTTTTGTCTTTGCCAATGGTTTTACTTTGAGGTTGCAGAACCTTTTTGCATTTAAACTTGGATTCATTCAAGTTACATGACAGTGCATATGATTTATTTTCAACTATTTTCAAAAGCTTTCAAGGTTTTGAACCAATGAACAGCAGTGTTTTTATCAGTCTACAACTCAGATTCACTGGACGAGAAGTGAGAGTTATATAGATACCTAGATGAAAATATTTGGGTGGGAGCAGATTTTTTAATCCGGACAATACAAATTCTTGGGGCCACTTAACCCGATTTGGGACCACTACATCAACAGGACCCCCCCTAAGAGATTTAATTTTTGTACCTGCGTTATCGGAATTTGTCAGTTCTTTAAGTCTCTGGTCCACCTGACTCTGTATGAAAGCATCCTGTCTGATACTCTGCAGATTTGGCATAGTCAAAGACGGGCACTGGTGTTGTGGAAGTGTGACCGGGGCAGCATGTGTGTCAGTTTTCTTTTTAACAGAAGCTTTCTTCTTTTTCGGATCTGAATCTTTTTTAACATCTTTCTTTTCAAGAGTATTCAATCTATCACTGATTGATGAGAGCTGTGCAAGAATCTGAACATTAATCGCCTGCTGAGTGGCAACATCCGACAATGCACTTGTCCCTGGTAACATACTCGAAGTACTTGAAGTACTTTGTATGTTTTGACCACAGGGAATCTGTTCATCATCCGAGCTCTCTACTAATGCACTGCAATTAAGATCTGAAATTTCTGATTCATCTGCATCCGAATTTTGTTGATTTTTGGACAGTTTGGACAAAAATTCCGTATCACTAGCCATATGTATTTGTACTGGTAACTGTACTGAATCTGACACAGAACGTAAATTGTACTGTCGCTTGCCTTTCTCTGCCATTTTGTTAATTTACACAAAATTTACAATGTACTTGTTGTGCCACAACATATAACGTTTTATCACAATAATGTCAGTATATAAGTACTCGATGAAAATATCACAAGTGCCACTAATCACAATAGATTAAAATATAAAACTTTAAAATAAGAGTCACATAAAATAAAGTAAAATAAGCAAATAAAACCACTTAAGTTGCATCGAAGTTGTGTGAAGTCTTCTGTAAATGTCACTTCAAATTTTCAGTGTTGCTTCGTGTACTTCCAACTTCAAAATGGCAGAGTGAAGGAGGGTTCAAAAGCGATGACCAATGGGTGACCAATCAGAAGCTGCCACATGAAATTGGTGTGAAATAAAATAATTTAAGGTCTATACAACTTCTTCAGAACTGACCTCGGCCACACCTTCATGAGGCCCCGAATACTACTACACCAATATACCAGAATGTACCCTTCTGTTCTTCGAGCAGTGAAAATGTAAAGGATGAAGCCCAATAAACATGTATGAGTGCATTGTGTTTATGATACAAAGTAAATCAAACACCTTCCATAAAACAAGCACAATAACAATCAAAATACTTGAGTAATACCTAATGTAAAAAAGTTAATGCTTGGCATTTGGGGGAATAAGATTGTATGAATATTAATAATATTAAGTATTTGATCTGCATGCAGGTAGTGGCTTCTCAAGTTTTGAGACATTAAGGTACAGAATTTTTCCATTAGATTATTTTAATGACCTTTTGAATTAGAGAAGTATAAAATAGTAAACATCTTTATCATCAGAATGTAGAAATTGACTTCTTCGTCCTTTTTTCCAGTCTCTTCATTGCATACCTGTGATACTTTCCCCTTATATAACTGCATATGACAAATGAAAAAACTAGATCAGCACTCGGAGAGTACTACCCTCCGCCAAGCAACTCATTTTCACCCCATTTTGTCCTGCTCTGACAAGTCTGCAGTGGCATTTTTCCTACCAGCAATATGACTGACGACATGAATGTGGAAGTCCTGGGAGGCCATGGCCAGCCAAAAGTTTTGGGACATAGCTGCCAAGGAACCATCGCTGGTTGCGCCACTGTTGAGTACATACACTACTGCTTCATTATGACACAGAATATACACAGAAGAACCTGACCAAAGGTTCCCCCAGATGTGACGAACTACCAAAATGTTTCACATCTCCAAATGAACACTGGAAAAAGTAGCGGGGACATAAAAGTCATTCGAATCAAAGAAATATAGATTCTTACCTTACACAGCTCAAACACCTGTGAAACAGGCATCCAGAGCAATAACTTCTGAATCATTAAACAGAGGGTGTACATATTTAGAAACCCCGCTGTATTTCTCAAGAAAGTTCACAAAACATTACAAGTCCCTAACCATATCAATAGTGACTTGAATAGAGTGGGCTTGCAGAAGTCTATTAACAAAGATTCGAGCCAGTTTCACAGCTTTGTGAACAAACATCAATAAACCAATTAATGACGGGAGGTTTTTCTTTGATATAACCTCTTTTGTGAGCACTAAGCTACATTCATTTAAAACCTGGTTTACCTTTTCATTTGGAATGGCCAGAGTCTGTTTAACAGAATCTATCTCGATACCAAGACAAACAATATGTGTAGTTGGAGGGGTGAGCTTCCCCTCGCTAATAGGAACATTGAGGTAAGACAGAAGCTTAACTAATGAATGAAAACTGCGTTTGGCACTTTCTGGAAGTTCCCTCGACATCATATCATCAATATCTTTGACCAGATGATAGCTGAGTCATGTATGAATAAAACTAAGGCTGTCAGTAAAACAACAAAACCTGTGCACACCTGCTCGATGGCCAAACGCGACTGCACAATCAATGAAATACCGATCATCCTGCCATTGTGAACAGAGGAGCGGATAATCAAGGGGGTTGACCTTCTACCGACAAAAAGCACGTGATAGATCTACTTTATACATTTTCGCTCCCGGGCCTAGTTCAATCAGATGCTGTACGATTTGGTCAACAGTTTGAAGTTGCAAACGAAAACAGAGCCCATACATTGCGTAGAAGAGGTAAAGCCATTTACACATGAGGCGTGGGGCTATGACAAATATACAATAACCCTACGCTTGTCACTGCTAGTTTTAGCCCGAGTTATGAATGGGGAGATGTAAGTGACGTCACCGAAAGGCTTTGCAGTTAACAGACCAAATATTGCATTGTGAGTACGCTCCTCTAGTAAATATTGTAACACGTGGCTGGAATGTTGTAGGGCAGATGGGTGAGTAAATCTATCACTAGATAATGCATTATGATCACCTTCAAAGTTTATGGGGAAACTGTACCTCAAAAATAGAGGCCATTTCCAGTCCCAGTAATCTTTTCTCAAAAGGTCCAGCAAGTCCAGATTAAGATCAAAGTTCACCTGGATCCTCGCCCCCAGAATATTTGGTAGATCATATTCTTGTCCAAATAGTGAAGCCGAACAGGGTCCATAGAAAGTTCCTTATCTTTAACACACCAATTCATGTTTTTGGCCTCAAGATGTACTAAATTGGACAAAGGAATAAATCCACCAATATATTTTAGTTGTTTCAACATAAGAGCCGGATCTTCACAAGAACGAGCTGCATCATAAATATTGATCAACTTAAGTTTTTTTTTTATACTTCCATGTCATCATGAGCACATGTATGTAATGCAACACCATCTAACATTGCAGTATTACAACAATTACTGTACATTGACCCACTATTGACTGTAACCCCATTATTATATAAAGAAGCATACAAAACATCACCATTTGACACATCATCAGAAGGCCCATTATCAAGTGAATGTGGCTCAGAATTCTTTGAATAATTATCATAGCTATCTAAATCATCTGAAACCAACTCAGTGATACCAGATAAGACTTGAGGCATCACTGCTGATTCATCCCGTTTTTTTATCTCTTCTGATTGTTACATTGAAACTCAACATGATTGTAGTAACGACCAAAGGAATAGAGACAAAATGCACAGGTATGCTTGTAAATCTGACCCCCTATTTCATGATCTCCATTTTTTGCACATTTATCAGTTTGAAAATCTTTCCAAGGAACTGTAACCAATTTCTTATTTTTGGATTGATGTTTTCCCTGTTGGCCCAAAGACTGGGCCTGAGGTGCCAAAAGATTATTTTTCTTATTTTTTTTTCATTTTTCAAGTCATGCCATGTCACAATGCCATCCTCCATGTTGGACAACACCACACTGTGAGCACCTTTTCCTTGGACCCAACCTTGATCACATACATTTTGCATCAGCTCTCTTAAGTATTCCTCCATGTTAGCTCTAATATTAGGAGAGCTCTCAAACTGTACAGATCTCAAGAAACCTAAGACAAATTGTTCAACGTTCAATTGTTCATATGTGAGCCTTGTTTGCAAATGACCCACAAAAGCACAGTCCTGTGGCCAGGTACATTCCACTTTCTTTTTTTCTTATTGTTATTATCACAACAATGCAACAACTCACCCTGACGTTGAGGAACTGAATGATCTTTCAGTTGCTGTAGCCTTTCCTGTATTAACTGTTTGTCTACTGCACTATATTTCAAAGTGTTAAGAGTAGGCAGAGCCGCCGACTGTTGCTGAAATTCATCCCTCTGGGGTTGCTGAAGCACGGGCATAGGCACAGGAAGCTGTTGAAAAGGTTGCAATGAAACATGTGAAGCAGGTGGAGCAGGTACATGATAGGTACATGATAGGTACATGATAAGGAGAAACTGCAGGAGTAGCCGCCATAGACATCGTCTCTTAAAACGTCTACCAACAGATCTCTGATGTCTGGTATCACACTTCCTACAGTAAGCACCACCCTTCATATAATTCAACTGTGTCACACGCACTATTAAAATCCAGCAATATACACTCACAGTTAAAAATCCTTTATAAATTACCAAGTCATTCAATCAAATATTTCCCACTGGTTCCCTCTTCAAAACCAAACTTCAAAGTGAAAAGGCAGGAATGCCAAATAATATGCCCCACATGAATCACATCACATGGCAAGCCACACTGATAGACAGAAAAGTCATGCTTTCAGTAGGTAGCATGCACATTGATAGAGAGAAAAGTTAAATCATGTTTCCACCTGAGACAAATAGCACCCAAATGCCATAAATCTTACTGCGGTCCAGTAGATTGAAAAGCCCACCCCTCCCTCCCCTGTTGAGTGCTAGTACCTTTTTCTGACTGATGTTTATTTTATCAATATTTGGCAGCATCCCAGTGTGAAAACCACGAACGTCATGATGTCACAAATCACCCAAGACAAATAAGTTCACAGTCAAACAACTTTAACAGGTAACTGTACAGACATAGGTTAGGATGTTTTTAACATTTTTGTACAAGTTAATCTGTAAACATATTTGCACATTTAACTACTTGAACTGTCAGTAGTGTGTCACGTGGCTTTTCTGCATGTTAAACTTGATATTCAATCCATTTGCTTTCAGCCCTGTGGTCTCTGGTTTGAGTACAGTTGATAAGAACATGTGGGATGTGCTGAGGATTTGTCGCCAAATATGCCTTTATCTGATAAAGAAGACGGGAAACTCACAATTTTGATTTTTATACTAAAATGAACAAAAGTGACTGTCATGATAGCTTCAACACCGATTGTTCATTGTTTTACATAACATTAAACTTTTTTCGGATATCAGTAGCCGATAAAAGTGGTACAAAATCTCTGCTTTGATTTTGCAAGTCACTAAAATATGCATTTGCTGACCGTTGATCTAACATGACGAGGTGCGCAGAAACGAGTTTTCAGTTCTATGTTCGCACACATTTATCTGGCAACAATCACACTGCCCTTCCATCCGCCATACATATTTTGTGTTTGGGTTTTAGTAGTAATGTTATTTTTATTTCATTGAATATGAAATATTTATTGAATATTAAATATTATATATTATATTTATATAAAATATTCCTGTATCATAACATTTTAAATCTGCGGTTGTAAGGTACATTGGATGGAAGAGCCGGTTGCTAAGGTCACCACAATGTAAACAAACCTACATAAAACAATTTATTCCTAGTAAAAATTAAAAATAAATGAAAAAAGTCTCTTAAATAATCTTAGATGTCATGTTAGAATAGTAATAATCCACTCGTGATCATGGTTTGGTTTGTATACAGCATTTAACCATGTGACTTCCGGATAATTTTACGAAGCCGAAGGCTAAGTAAAATTATTACCCGAAGTGCCATGGTTAAATGCTGTATACAAACCATGATCACTCATGTATTATTTCTACACTATAGTTTTTGAAGTATCAGTTTCATTTCTAGATTAACTAGAGGCCTTCAAATGAAACAAATTAACACAGAGATTGCAAAAGTATAACCCTTGTATCAGCAGTCGTGTTTATTAAGCTAATTAACACACAGATGACAAAAGTATAGCCCTTGTATCATCAGACCTGGTGGGTTTAATATATCAATTAATTTTACCTCCTTTTTGTGCTAATTTAATTCGGCAAGAAGAATATTTTAAAGTCATCCCTTCCGTTAAAACCACTTAAGTTTACACCATGAGCAGGGGGTCAAAAATGGGGATTTGTGCCCTGTTTCAACAGTAAGGTTAGATTCACAGAGAAACCGTCTGTGAATTCCACATGTTATCATGAGCTGGCTTGGAAGCCATGACCACATAGATAATAAGAGCCTAGTGGCTGTATACGGGACTTGTATTGGCCATTAAAACGTATGTTTACATAACACATGGATAGTTTTTTTTACATTTTAACCACATTTAGTTCTTATACAGTTGGAGTAAGTGCATTTCCATCACCACACAAAACCCAGACGATGTGATCCAACTGACTGAGGATTACTTCAGCCTGGGGGACACCAGCTGTACTTATAGCTCACTGTCAATCTACGACTCTTATGGTTAGTTTTTTCATCCAAAATATTTTGGAAATCACATCTAAGTGACATAATGTTGTAATGACAAGGAATATGGTAGTTAGTGGCACAAAAAGCATGCGATTTTTATTTATGAACTCTAGTACAACATTATTTTATTTATAAACTGTGTGGATAGTACAACATTTATTTGCTTATTTTATTTTGGAAGATGGGATTATATAACAATATTGGCATTTAATCGCCTTTGATTATCTGGGTTTGAATCCCATTCCTTGACATTATATCTGACTCTCTGATTGGCCTGTTCTAGTAGTACCTTAGCTTTTGGAAATGAACTAAAGCCCTAATTTTACTCATTATAATAAATCGTGGTTCATGGTTTATTTCTGTCGCAGGGTTTTTCAGTCAGATTGGAGTATATTGCGGTTACAATGGACCTGGCACTGTATACTCTACAGGACAGGATCTGTTTCTTGTCTTTCAAAGTGATGACATCCTGGGAGGAGGAAGATTTGTATTTACTGCATCCAGTATATGTAAGCTTCTTACAATTTCAAGCTTTACTCAGTTGTCTGTGAATGGTTTCCATGTGGTGTTAATGTCATCGCTCAAACAACCCCGCTGGATTGCAGTAAGGTCCTTTTTAATAGGCTGGGTGATATTTGACAGGCCAGTTGTAGATTATACATGTTGTGATGAGGTGGGTTCGAGACCATGACCACAGATATATGTGATAGTCAAGGGATCATTCATTATTAGATAGGCACTATAC
Source organism: Sabellastarte sp. h YS-2021 (assembly GCA_964017235.1). Taxonomy (NCBI): domain Eukaryota; kingdom Metazoa; phylum Annelida; class Polychaeta; order Sabellida; family Sabellidae; genus Sabellastarte; species Sabellastarte sp. h YS-2021. Next base: position 76,403,597 of record OZ024937.1, read on the forward strand.
AACTGATGAGTTAATAAGGAGTACTGCATGTCTCGGATATCTTTTGGTTTTGCGAATTACAAAATATTACCTGATTTTATATCTAAATTGTTGCCTTACATACCTAACACCAGCAATTTTAATACAAATATTTTTATGAAAAAAATTATTATTAATAATTATATATTTAGTATATTATGTGTTAGTAGTTTGACAAAGCTATACATTTTGTGTTATACATTGGAAATTATGGTTTCAGATACATAGGTATTATGTTGAAAATTTGTATGCATATGCTCTGGTATAGTAATGTATGTTGAAGAGCTGTATTCTGATATAAATATACCAATTGATTATAAGACTTCTGTCCTTTTTTCAACCTATTGGCAGCTAAAGATGAAGTCCCACATCAGATGTCAAGATTGGCTGTAGCGGTCATTTCAGTAACTGTTGTGATTGTGGTCATCATTCTTTGCTCTGCAATGATAACCTGCATCAAGCAAGGGAAACGGGTCCTCCAGGCAAGAACCAGTGATAACACTAGACCCAGTGCCAGGAGGTCACCGGGCAATACAAATGATACTTACTCAAGTGCCTCAACCAGAAATCATACTCGACCGTCTCTGAGATCTTTTTCAAATCCTAATTATATATCATCACCTGTATCCTCCAGAAGACCTGATAGCTCCATAATAACAGCAATAAGGCCCAGGATGGTCCATGTGTCGAGAATTAATTCATGTAACAGCCATCCAACAGACCCCCCATCTTATGCCGAGGTGACTGCTAATTCGCAGAGGTCAGCAGAAGGAAGAAATATGCCTGACCATCAACATCATGGAATTGGTAATTCTGAAGACCGCCCTGTACCACCATCTTACGAAGATGTATTTCGGGATGTGAATAACAGACAAACTCTAAATCAACTGCAAAGTGTCCATACAGGAGACCAATTGGATTCTATATCACCTGAGGAAGGAGATAATACTGACCAATCAGCGAACTAAAGAGATATGAGGGGGTGTGCATTATATTGAACGGATCTTGAACATTCGTTAAATGATATTGTGAAAAACATTTCGTCATCACAATGTGAGATATTAATAAATGGTAAAAGTGTACATTTTTTTCAGTTATGTACTTTATAATTTGAATTTTTCACTAGTCATTAATTTTAGCTATCTTAGCTAATCAGTTTGGATAGTGAAATTTAATTCCAGTGAATTTCTTTTAAATGAAAATTAGTAAAATTTTCTTCTAGCTAAAATATCTACTAATACAGTAGAATTGACTTTAATACAAAATGTGTGTAGAAATTGCATTATTGACCCTTAAAAAGATTACTAAAAGATGATTTGGCAAAATATGTTTGGTGTGAAGTATATTCTAAGTTTCATATAAAGATTTTGTGTGCAAATAATGACCAACGACCATGCCAAAAATCAGACCTTACTTGGCACAACTTGACCACAAAAGTCTATTTTTGTTTATGTACAATACCATGGATTGATTATGTTACTCTAGAGTCAGCCCATCTTAAGATGGGCTATGGCCAGCTAGGGATCCTAAGTTGGGTAGCCTATTTTAAGATTGGCTTAGTCCGTCGTAAGGTGAGCTAGAACATATTAGCCCAACTTAAGAAAATTAAATTGACAAAAAAAAATGTCTTTAGATACATATTGAAATAAGGATATTCTAAAAGAATAACATAATAATAAAGCATGAGGTAGATACATTTTATTTTATTGGTGTGATGTTCCGTTCATATAAATTAGTTTTCCAGGTACTCACAGGTAAAATAATAATGATTTCATAAGATAGTTTGATCTAACTTTGTAAATAAGTATTATAAGCAAATTCAGAGAATTGTGGCCCCCCTGCTTTGGGATGAAATTGGATGTCATATTATTTATCAAAACATTACTGGAAGTGATAGAAAACCTTGAATATTTTAATTTTTACAGGGTTGTCAGTTGCAACAAAGGGCAAAAAGGTAAGTATCCAAACATAAATGGTTGCTATTGCAACAGTGTTTATTAGATCATGCCCCAGTGTTTCTTTAGGATTTTCACCAAACCTGATGTAAATGTGGCAAATGGTTCTGTCTACACGTTTATATTCTGTCAAAGGACCCAGCCCGTGGCAGCAAATGAAGTCCAAGAACATAAACACCGAAACAAATGGTTGGCATGGTAGCAGTTTTTACTGGATCACGACTGAAATTGATAGAAGCACAGCTCTCTTTCGGTGTCAAATTTTACCAAATCTGATGCAAATGGTTATGTTCACAGCACAAAATCCCCAAACCAGTAAATGAAAACCCATGACAACAGTTTTCATTGGATCTGGCCCAAACTCTAATCTGTCGTAGACCTACTTTGAACATTCTGTGCCACATTGAGGTTTTTGTTATGGATAGACAAACAAAAACCTATAAACCAAATGTTACCATGGCAACAATTTTATTGGATCACACCAATTCTTCAGGGTACACATTTTACAGGACACTTTGTGAAAATCTGTGGAAGGGTTCAGTCTGTGCCACAAAACAAAACCTAAAAATCCAAATACTCAAACAATATGGTTGCCATTGCAACATTTTTTGCTGGATCATGCCTAAAAGATTATGATGTGCATCTCAATAAGTTACACATTTTCACCAAAATTGATACAATCTGGCAAATTTTAATAAAAAACCGTAGCAACACATTTTATTGGATCTGACAGAATACCTAAGAAATTGTAGATCAATGGCAAACACATTGTCTCCAAAATTAGAGAAAATCCGTCAAGGGGTTTAAATTTATAGACCAGACTAAATTTGTAATGATGCTGAGAAAATTTAATTCAGTGTTTAACCTTACTAAAAATACTAAATCAAAACAGCCCAAGAGTGTATAATAGTGATTATTTTTATTAGTTTTATTGTCAGACATCTATTTGGCTCCATTCTCACCTTTTGGCAATTTTAGCATCAGTTGATACACATCAGATTTCAGTGACTTATGCTTTGGTCACATGGAAAATATGTAATTATGTATTGATATTCATACAAACCTTTAATACTATAATTAACTATGTCATCTACATTTTCCTCTGTTTGGTTTTGAACTTGGGACCAAATGACTGTGGCAACCAAGTCCAAAACCCAAATACTCTCACAAAAATGGTTGTAATGGCAACAGGTTTTGTTTGATCATGTCACAAACTTAATGAGGAGTAGATCTGTTTAGGGTACACATTTTTATCAAATTTGAAAATAAATCTGTCAAAAGCTTAGGTCTACAGCACAAAATCCTAAAACCTGAAAATTTCAATAAAACGGTTGCCATGGCATGGTTTTCATGGGATCTGGCTGAAAACTTAACTTATTATACATCTCTTTGTGATACACCTTTACACCAAATATATGAAAATCCATGAAGGGGTTTGGAAGTTATGGGCCAGGTTTAAAGTTTTTGATATGGACAAATGAGATTTAATATCCCACCCTTACCCTTAAGCAGAAGTGCCTCACAAATAGTGTTGTTTTAGTTATCAAAATTTTTATAGCTGTTGTCACTATATATTGATGTAAAAAGACTGCAAGTATCTTGTTTCAGTTATATTGCAATGGGACCTGAGTCAGTATGTATCTGCCCATACCTGGGCCAGAATTCAGACGGTCACCCATCCAAATGCTAACCAAGCCCACTGATGCTTAACCTCAGTGAAAAAAGTGGAGCAACACAAGCTACACCACATGGGCAGATTTCTCTTTTTTTCTCTTTTAACTTATTCTAGAATGTAATGAACAACATGTAATTGTTGCACTGATTGAGTAAAGAACGTATTGTGCATACTGTTATCTTTCTGTCAAGGCAAATGATAAAATTACTATTTTTGTATCTGCCATGATTTTGTGGTACATTGAATGGAATAACGTATTTTCCATTTAAACAGATGGCATAACTTCTACTTTTCTGTTATTTTTGTTTTTGTTTACAAGGTGGTTTTACTGGCTACTGGAGCACAAGCTTATACTAACATATATTTCTGTGTTAGTTAATATTAAAAATACACAAATGATACAACAAATTAAATCTGAAGCATCAATATATTTTAATAGAATATCTATCGCCTTTCTACAAAATGCCAGGTAAGTAACATTTTGATCTTACTGTTGAATTGTCATACATTAGTACACATACACTCATGGACAAAATTGGCCACTCTACTTCTGTGTAATAGTTCCCAAATTGTACTCTCAAATTGTACCTAACCATCCAGGACTGTCAAAGAAGTGCCCCCATTTTACTTCCGGATGCTCACATTTTCCATATAAAGCCCAGATTTGGACAGGAATCTTTGCATTTGGCTTACTAATTGAAGGAATCATCATCATTCAATATGCCTGGAGGTGCTGGCACTTTCTGAAAGTGCGATTCTTCTTCGTCTCCACACCTTGTTGCATAGTTCCTGCCGCAAGCAATAAACCTTGCCAGTGCATACATTGCATGTATTGGTGTGTGACAGGGTAATAAGTACATTGCGAGGTGGAGGGCTGTTTTTTGTAGGATTTTTAGTTTTACAGTACACTACAAAAATCATGTTTGTACTTGTTGGAGATTTTTATTTTCTTTCTGATTCTTCTTTTCATCTCAATTACTTGTTCTGTCAGCATTTTTTCCCTTTTAGGCAGTGTCTTTTTATATTCACAATATCTACTGGTTAGTTTTTGCACATTATTTTTCGAATGTTCATATTATTTTTTCAACTTCTTTAAAAAATATCAATTCATACTATTTTTTTCATATTATCTGTTGCAATGTCCTTTCACATTCACAATATATCTAGTTTTCTTTTTCAATCATGTCTATTTGGAAGTGAACTGCTCTCGTTTTCATGAAGTAACATGTCTTTGCAATCTGGCTGCTTCTGAACCTCTGTTGGCACACCCCTCATCTGGGTTGTCATTGTCCTGTGGAATTGTCGCACCTGGGTACCCAGCTGATCACTGTGACATTGTGGCTTGCCCTGTTCCTAAGTATATTGTGTAAGATGACACAGTCATAATTGTGACATTCTCCATTTGGACGCCTGCTTCATTGTCATCGGGAGTACCTTGGATCGGCTGGCCTGTATATCAAATGCATTTTCAACAACTCAATGGACAGGACTAAGTTGTAGCTAAATACACGTTATAGAATGTTCATATTTCTACTGGAATATGACTTCATCAATTATGTCTTTACGGCAAAGGTATCATCACTCAGAAAGAAGTAAGGGCGGGCACTGTCTCCAGGCTGGCATTAGTTTTAGATGACTGCATCTCAGTTGGCTCCATTGGTGCCTACATTGAGCCATATCAACCTATAATTACTATCTTCCACTGTTGACAGGACAATGGAAAGGAACCCTGTTATTAGGGTATTTAACATGTTCCATCTTTCTACAAAAACTCTCCACACTGCCAGCCGTCTCTGTGTTGTATAGGGAGTTACTAGAACCGCATCCTGATATGCATCTGTGATGAACTACTGGCATATCTCTGGAAATAATCTGGGTAATGGAACTCCTAGCCACCCAGAAATTGAACTGGAGAGAGGGATAGTTATCTCCAGCAGCCAAATGTCGCAGGGTCACAACTAACTTGTGGCCAACCTTGAGAGGTTTTTTGAAGAAGGTTTGACAAAAGTTGAATTCTACGTTCAATTCATTGTAGTATTTTTTGAAAGAGTTTGGGTGCCATTCTGATGAAGTTAATGTATGCATTCTTGTCTAACTGTTACAGTTCTGGCATCAGTCTGTCTAACTTGGACAGGTGACTAGCAGTCCCTTGGGTTTAACCCACATATGGTGATTTCTGGCTGGCCAATATCTCTTGATATTGGATCCAAAGGGCATCCATGGCTAACAAATTTCTCTTGATAAAAATATAACAATCATCGCTAAACGTAGCATTTCATGGACATCCATTTTGAATGTTGACCATATTACAAATTAGTGGAAAAATAATAACTATAACTGTCTATAAGTGAATAATACAGCATAACTTTTAATGGTACTTGCACCTATGTAGCTTGTACTCGGAAATATTCAGGGAGATTATGGCTGCATGTCCTTGGGTATCCAGGAACAGAATTGCATCTTGCCTCAGTACAGGGACTGATCAGATATAAAGGAGCAGAAAATAGGGCAAAGTCCAGTATATTTTGGACAATGCTCCACGATTACAAGAATTGCTCTTCTCCCAGCCTGTATCAGAATTACTCCGAGACCAGCCACCGATGTGGAACTACCTTTTACTATGAAGTTAATCTGGATTCCCACTGTTTTTCTCTTCAGAATGGCATCCAGTATTGCCTCTGTTTCAGATAAATAATGATTTTGAGGTTAGTTTGACAGGCAACCATCGCAAAGGAAAATTGCAGCATGTATAGCAGGCATTTAAAAGAATAGCACTGTTAGCAAAAATTTCCTGATGTGTTCCTATTAGCTTCATGATAATTTAATTAGTCCCATCTATCTCTGTCATAAAAGACAGCTGGCCATAGATAACATGTCTAGCATTATATATTTAACACCTTCGTATTAACTGCTGTGTAGCATGTAATTGATCATCACTAATTGCACGTATTTTGCACTGTCACTCGTAATTATATATATTTGTTTGTGTGGTAATAAAATTAACAAGACATTGTGGAAGTTATTGGAAAATATCCATACAGCATTCAATTCAGGGTAGAATAAATGAATTTTTAAGTTATGGCATTCTCTCACGAGATCTCGTTCAACAAGAAAACACTCTATCTCCGAGAGATACTTACCAGTTTCTGGTGATATACAAAACAAAACTTTTTAAATGATATGTGGAACCAAAGAATTGAATTTCTATATTGTGAAAAATATATGGGCATCCAGGAGCAGATTTTCCAGAAGGGCCAACATAAAAAAATGTTCTATTTGTTGACTTAGTAATTTGATAAGTCAACTTAGATATATAAATTTATCGATTTAGCAACTCATTAAATCGACTTAGTTATCTAAATTAATAGACTTACTGATTCGATAAAAATCAACTTAGCTCAAGGACCAGTAACAATGGAGACACAGTGATTAAAAGTATCAAAAGACCACAATAGGCCTTAAAGGTAGGGTCTAAGATAAATCGTGAGCTAAAATATTCATGCAATATATTCTCCTAGAAGTTGTTTTAACATCGTATACCTCTAAAACCAATAAATGAAATGTAGACATTACACTTACCAAAGAAAACAACAGAGCTTGGGGTCCTAGGTCAAATGGTTCAAAGATATGTGACTTGGAGAGAATGCAGTTTGGCATTTTTTATTTGTGCCATTGGCATATATGCAACAAGAGCAAGGCCCGACATCTCCAGTGTGGCTTGAATAATAGAATAAAACCTTCAAACAATTCCGGATCCAGAATTGGTAGCAAATCCAACGAACATATAATAAAGTAATTGAAAGTGTACATGGATATTTATAATTCAATATAATACATGCATACTATTTGCCTTTACAAATAGTGTGACACAGTTTGAATGTTTCTGAAAAGATAAAACAACACTGCTTTTTCCCAATTATTCTGGCTGATGTGGGTAATTGTTATTTTTAAAGGTGTTACAAAATGTAAATTTTATTTTGCAGTTGAAGTCATCAAGTGACAAGTAAATAGACAGGTGGAAAAGTGCACACTGTTTACCACAAACGACTGGCATTTAAGGGGCAAGAAGACAGCTATGCCACGTGAGATTTGACCAACATGATACAAACCAGTGTCCTCTACATTGGGAGGCCAGTGATGAGATAAATACCTGATTGTGATCTAGGTCTTCTTCAGTGTTTTTTCTGTAATTTACTAAACCCAATGAAACTCTGACTACGATTCCATAAATCCCTGTCACACTGTCACGGTGCTTGGGTAAGTTCTTGTTTACAAACAGTAGCATGAGTGAGTTGGTATGAACAAGGATATATAACCATTGTCCATATGATACTATTGCTCGGAAATCATTACACAAAAGCAAAACTTGCATAAATTTCTCGTGGAATACTTTTGACACTGCTTATGACGTCATGTGTTGGGTTGGTATTCACAAAGGGGATCGGTGAAAAAAACCAGTGAAACATCAGAAAAAATAAACACCAGCTCAAACATTATTAGCACTACAGATAATTTTAGCTCATCCTTCACTGAATCCTCTTTTTGCAAATACAGCAACCCCAATCACAATCACACTCATCCCACCCTCTGTCTAGTATTTTCTTTTGAAGGCTAGAATATAATCATGTTTTGAAGTGTGGCAGAAGTGTTAATCTGTGCTTTAATGAAGCCCGAAGCCTTAAATGTCACTACAGAATGGTTTTAAATTGCAAATATATTTACGGTTGAAGCAAAAATGTGGTTGTTTTTTAAAGACAAAGTAATTTTTTTAAATTTCACATTCCATTCTTTAACTAAGCTCCAATCAGGACAGGTCATCAGTACTTCCCACACATCCCACAATTTTGACGCCAGAAAATAGGTAGTATGTTCCCATGTGACTGCCATATTTGCATCTAATAGATCTGCTAAGTGTGACTGGACCTTTACTAAGATAAAGACCTGTTTACAGCTGACCACATACACTGTCTAACCTTTTCTTCTCACATTAATGGAAGCTTTGTTTCTGTATTATTAATTCTTGTCTGGCTTCATATATGTCTGTAGTTTATTGAAGGTTAGGGACTTATTGCTGTAATAACTAAACATAAGACAGTAATAAAGGTCACAGGGTGTGATAAATGTGGACAATTTCTTTTCTTTTCCTTCTACACCCTCGAACCCCTCCCCTTTCCTTTTTGGGAATGCTAAATGGGGAATGTAAAGTATGTAAATATTGATCTTGAAATACCAACGTTGAGTATATTTTACAGCATGTACTAAATACACGAAAACGTCAAAAAAAGTGATTAAAGTGAAAATCAACGCCTGAATACATTAACGTCAACATCTCAATAAAATGAATGTCAGCAAGTGAATAAACTGAACGCCAATATCTGAATAAATGTAACAGTGTCCCAGTGGGTCAGCTGGTTTAATCACAGGCTGTTGCCTCTGTGTGGGTTCTACTCCCTCAAGTGTCATTGCTGAGGACCTGTTAAAGTATGACCCTGGCTGTTGAACGGATCGTAAAACCAAAACTTTGAATTACACTGAATAAACTTTACTCCCCAAGGAGAAATAAATAAAATGCACTATTGGCGTTAAAATATTAACTTTTGTTTTAGTTTTACATTTATTAGGACTAAAAGGTTGTACCCGAAATTATAGTAGTTACATAAGCCCCATTGGGCGAGAAGCTCAAGGGCAAAGGTAGTAAACTGGTACTAATAAGATTGAATAATTGAGTAATATAAGTTTTTACAAATGTTTTAGCATGGAAGGCTCCCACATAAAGCATTTAAGAGTAAAAATTGTAACATTCTAAGGACCCAACCCATCTGGAATCCTTGTAGAAAGGTCAATACAGGGCCGGGTCCATCTGACCCCAGGTGCAAAGGTCAAAAAGTTCAGAAATGTAAATATAAATTTAGTAGAAAGGATTCCAGCTGGGAGGGTGAATTCTTAAAATCCATTTCCCCCAGTAGGAACTATGTCCTGGCTACAATCAGCACAGGCCAAGTAAAAGGTCGAGATGCCTAAACTAATACAGGGATAAAATAGATTTAAATTCAGTTACTCGGCCAAAAGCACACAAACGGGTTCTGGGTTTAAAAGGTGGAGGTCGAATATCAGGTCAAGTCTTGATGTGCTGAGTTGTGATGATGCATAAGATAAATAAAACAGATACAAAAAGGCATAAAGCAAGATACACGTTATGCCCCATTTCACTCAAGAAAAGGTACATCCCTGTTCAATCTGTGCATTACAATTCCTTATATAACATAAACCACTCAAGAACCATAACGTAAAAATCTGATATAAGTAACATGATAATGATGCACACATATAATCAGTTAAAATAGTCACAAATAAAATGTTAATTAATATTAGCACCAATATTAGCACATCTTTTAATATATACAATTAAGACTAGTCAAAAAATAGAGTTAATATAAGTACATGTAAAGTTATATGACTACAACCAAGCAATAAGATTATAATTACAGAAGCAGTTTTAAGCAATTTAACTTCAACAACATAACAATACATGAGCACATATTTGTATCTATGTGTACAGTATAAGTTATATATCTTGTTACTGTACATAATAGCTATGGTATCAAAAATAATATAAGTCAAGTTAATTTGTAGATAAGACCCAGAATAATTAACTTTGCCAGTATTTAAATAAAATTATTTAAATGAATCAGTATGACAACAGGCAAGATATTAATATTAATTAGAATAGTAATAATAATAAACCTTTATATCAGACACATGCAAAAATGGTCCATAGCAGTAAAATAAAAAAAAAATACTTAAATATAGTTGATAGAAGAATGTAAAGAATTTAAACACACAGCAATTGATCAAAAATATTCATAAAAATTATGCAAAAAGCACTAACTTTTGTAAAACCCAAGTCACATTGTTACCTAGACAGAAATACTATTATTCCACAATTTTAAAAGCTTGGAACGCTTCGATACTGTACAATTAATATAAGCAATTAGCAACTCTTTTTCAATGGAATATATTTGATTACCAATTCCTAAAAACAAAACCCTGTTTATCTCTTTGAAAGATTTCACTTTATTTTCTACAAACATTTGTGAGGCACTGCAATACATGGGATAATCCAATAAAAACCTAAAAGCATTGTTGAATGAAGATGTCAGTTTTGAGTAACAGCTCTTGGTGTATGAACTTCACAAAGTACTACAATACATGTTACACAGGTATGACTTAAATAATGTCTTCTTAACCTCAGTAGAACACAACTTAAAGTTGTACAATAACATGTTGCATTTAGCATAATTACTGCAGATCTGACGTAGAATGTCTTTATCATCATTACGTTCAGATGTGATATAGCAATCTTAATAATTATAGCATGAAACTTGCTCCATAGAGGATGCATTCATAAACATATCAGGAAAAGGAGCTTTACACTTTTTGTCAGATGAACTATATACATGCATTGTTTTTTTGTGTTTTTTTTTTGTTCTGTGGCTTCATTAAAATGTATGTCTAAGAAATGTCCATGGTGCACACAACACCATCAACAACATCAGTTTCTGAAGTCCAGTGGCACTGGGAGAAACTAAAAAAGAACAGCTGCATACAGAAGATGGTTTAAGATTTTACTACCAAGCAGACAGCCAACATGTATGTCATTCAGTTTACTACTGACATGGTCAAACTACACATTAAAAAGAAGTGGTGAAAGAATACCTCCCTGACATACACCATTGGTACATTTAAAATATTCTGATGTCTCTTCAACCCATTTAACACACAAAAGTTGTTCTGAATACCAAACATACAACAACCTGACCAGATGTGTAAGAACATTCCTGTCAATGAGTATAGTAATTAATTTACTTTGATTCACTCAGTCAAATGCTTTGGTTGCATCCATAAACATATAAAAACACTTGTATTGCTTTACTTGTAGAATTAAATAACCTCTTTCAGAAGAAAAATAAACATTTCAGTTGAGAGATTTTTCTTAAATACAAATTAATTTGCTATGATATATAAACAATTCTCTATTCTTTTCATTATGATAGCTTCCAGTATTTCAGATAAAACTGAACACAAACCAATGGGACAATAGTTACTTTTATCACATAGATCACCAGCTTTGTCTTTAATTAAAGGTACAAGTGTAGTTTCAATCATTTATGAAGGTTGGTGGCCATGGACAATGAAAGCAGAGAAGCACATAGCAATCACATGCAAGAGTCTTTGTGGACTACATTTTAGGTGTTCACCAACAAGGCCATCTGATCCTCCAGCTTTTCTATTTGGTAAATGCAATATGGCACTGGCTACCTCATCATAATGTACCAACATAGAGTTGTCAAATTCAAATGATTGCAGATTAATGATTGTGTGACCAGGAACACAATAAAAAAATCCCTATAATGGTCCTTCCACAATTCAATATTTTTTTCCGAACCACTGATATTGTTTACGGTATTACGTAATGGAACTTTACTATTCACTGATCTCTTTACACTTTTCCAAAAGTCATATCTGTTCCCACCCCTGAGAAGATTTTTGGCCATGCAGTCTGCCCTGTGTTTATCATCCATTCTTTTGCATGCACACAGCATGTATTTAAATAAAGCCCAAGAATGCCTCATTGCATGAGCAATATAACCATCACTTGGTTTCCCACTGGCTTGCCACAGAGAAAAAGCATCCCTAGCAAGTAAATGTGCATCCCTCACAACTGCATTCCAACCAGGTACAATAGGTTTTTTGGATTTAGATTTGCTGGTCATAAGGTTTTGGGAGGCTAATTTTATTGAAGATATTATTTCACTGTAAAACTTACCAATTGATTCAATATGATGGGGATCTTTGCAACTGGTTTCATGACAGAGAATGGCAACATGAGGGATGCTGATTGTCTTCAGTAATGTGTCACATCCAGATCTATACTCTTCACATGTTGCTAAGGAGAGTTTGCTCCAGTCAATGTTAGACTGACCAGAATCAGTGGCCAGGTTGGCATAATCTACATTGACTTTACACTAGACAAGGGTTTGTGATCTGATGAGATATACTGATAAAGAGTCTCCATGTATTTTATTGATTCATAACCTCTAACAGTACATAAGCAATGGTCAAGCCAAGAAGTTGTGATCAGGCACTGCTTGTAAAACTGTAAGTGTCAGAGGGCGGCAGATGAGTATCTGCTACTTTAAGTCCTGAGTCTTTTACAAAATCAAGTACAATGTTACCACAGTTAGGGCTTCGTTTAAAATCTACATTAAAATCTCCCATGATAAACACATAACCACAAGAGAATTCTTCTATTAGAGATGCAAGTACACCAACATAGTTATAGAATTTTTCTTCATTAAGTACACTGTCACATGGGAAGTATACACCTATAAAGTGGAACTTAACATTATTTATATTTAGGGTAATACCTGACAGCCAATCATACTGAAATTGAATTGGTTTAACCCACTTTTCAAAAGAACTGTGCCAAAAGAATGTTACACCTCCATGCTTCCGACCTCTGATGATTCCTTTGGCATGATCAACAGCAGAGACACCTATTTCCCTAATATTAGGGTGAAATAAATTCAAAAAGTGCAGTTCACTTGTGTCTAGCCATAACTCTTGCAGACATACAATTTCATGAGAGTCGCATAGTTCAACTATCTCTTTCATTGCACTGTGAAAGCCTCTGCAGTTATATGAAGCACTTCCTTACAAGGACACTTCTGAGCCAGTTTTCTGTTGCCAAAGCATTAGTTGAGTGACTTATATTGAAAGAAACTCCAAAAGAGGAGTAGGTAAGTGCGAGTGGCAAGTTTTTGACATTCCACATTTGTAGTCACAAAGGTATCTTTCACAAATTTCTTTACTTCCTCAACTGAGCAACTAGATGAGATTCGAGATAAAAACACATGTACAGGCCGAGTACTGGTGCTACTAATGGTGTTTGAGGTTTTGGTTCCATTTAACGGGTGTCAGCTTTTTCGAGTGACCACTGTAAAGCCATCACCCTGTCTTTGCTTTGAAGTCCTAAGCTGCTTGTCATTGGTAGTAGCACAATCACTTCTAAGAACTGGTGGACCAGACTGTGCCATTGCTTTAGAATAACTTTGAGCAGACTGACTATGTGGAGGCCCACCTTTCATTATCTTTGCATTACCCTTTGATCTAGGAGAGACTCAGGACTTGCCTTCTCTGTGTTATCAGGAGACACCAGCTGGGAAAGTACTTGTTTGTCTGGTTCTTCTGTGTAGACATAGTAATATAAGAACTGCTGTAGGAAGAAAGATATGGAGCAAAATACCTAGGAAAACCTGTGTGAAGAAACTTATAAACAGGTGTGACTGTCTTAAACACCATGCACTGCTCAACAGGAAGCCAATGCAATTTCTTAAGCACAGGAGTTATACTGGTGTATCGACTGGTGTTAGATACAATTCTGGCTGCACTATTTTGGATGCACTGTAATGTATGTAGATTGAATTTAGAGAGGCTCCTGAAAAGTGAGTTGCAGTAATCCAACTGACTACTAACAAGAGCATTAGCTACAAGTACAGAAACATCATGAGTAAGAAACCGCCTGACATGTCTAAAATCACTGAGTTTCACAAAACAACACAAACTCAGTCTTGTCAGGATTCAATTTGAGCTTGCTAGTAGACATCCACTTTTTAACACCATTTAGGCACCTGCTTAATTGTTCAAAGGCAGCAGATGCATTCTTCTGGGATAAATGCACATAAACTTGGCTGTCATCTGCAAAAAAGTGAAACTTTATTCCTTTATCTGACAAAGTAGAACCAAATACAGAGGCAATTGTGAAGAGTAGAATGATCTATGGTGTTGAAGGCAGCAGACAAGTCGAGCAATACTAAGGCAGTGGGTTCACCTCTTGACAAAGATAAGTTTTATGGAGAGAAAAGCTGTCTCTGTTGAGTGACCTGCTGTATATGCCAACTGGTACTGGTTGTCTAAGTTATGGACATGGATATGTTCTAAGAGCTGCTTAGCAACCTCATGTTCTACCACTTTTGACATGAAACTGAGGCCAGATACAGGGCAATAATTCTTGAGGTCATCTGAAGGAAGATTTGCCTTTTTTAATAGGAGTGACTACAGCAGTTTTGAAAGCATCAGGGACACATCCCTCCATGAGCAATTGACCAGCTTAGTAAGAGATGGTAGCAATATATCAATGCATTTATTGGGACGAAATGTCAACCAAGGGTCTAACAGGCAGGATTTTGTTGGTGAGGTTTTAATTATTTTACCAATACCATCTTCAGAAACTTGGCTAAAGACAGTAATTTTTGGAGGATTTGATGGAGGGTGAACCTCGTTTTTAGTGCCAGAGGGAATAAAAGTATCTCTAATTTTCTTGATTTTGTTCAAGAAACAGGAGGCAAACTGGTGAGCCAATGACCTTTCAGACTCATGCGATGGAAGTGTCGCATCAGAGACCCTGTCCAAGGTTTTATGCAGTTCATGCCATAGTTTTCTAGAGTCATGACTATTATCTGAAAACAGTTTGCTGTAATAGTCTGACTTATCCTTGTTTTGGATTTTTGGTCCTGCTCCAAGTTCTCTCAAATTGGTGCCTAAGGCACTTTGCACATCGATAAGCATCAGACATCCAATCAGCTGAACCTTGGGTATTATTCCCACTTGGAAACCTCACAGAGTTTGAATTGGCACATAACCTTTATACCTCTTGACAAAGGGAAACATGTGCCCCATTTCTCTTGAAAGGGTAATCATCATTTGAGGGGCCCTCACACCTTGCCATTGTTTTAAATATCAATTCAGCCTCTGTTTAGAAAGTCTAAATTGGCTTGCTTTATTCAATGTCACTAATTAGATGTTGACACTTGAATTCAGTCATGAATGTTTTTGAATAGATATAGCACTTTGTCCAAAGAGAAAAACTTACATAAACTTACATAAATATTAAATTACTTATTATTTAAACATTATTGTTCGTTATAAACAGTAAGCTATCATAAAATGTTCCCCACATCAAACTCTTCAATGTCATATATTTTTCATATTGCATATCATAAGAGTACATACTTTTTTTGTAAATTATATCCAGAGAGTAAAAACACACAACCACACATGTCACATGCAAAACACTAAAAAAACATTTTTAAAAATCAAATGAAAAAGCAGATCACAAATAGAACTCAGCCGATGATTGACACAGGCAACAGCAGTGTACTTGCACACTGATCTCACTTTTAAGATCACCACTGTATCAGCTGATCTGAAAATACAACGCCAACGAGAATTTAGGTTCACAAAAATAGAAATTATACTAAGGGGGGGGGGGGGGTTATGGGAGGGTTTTTTCAATGTTACCCCATGTGCTGCTGAAGTTAAAATAGCAGAGGGACTAACACAGGAATACAGAGAGGTCACCTGTAACCAATCAGAGGCAATATAATCAGTACATGGGAATTGCTTAATTTTTAAGTAATGATCTCACCAACACCAAAATGCGCTTCCGAAAATATGAACACCTTAATAGCAACATCTGAATAAACTTAACATCAACAAAGGAATAAAATTAATCTAATCATCTGGTTAAGCTTCAGGTCAACATCTGAATAAGGTTAACCTCAACATCTGAATAAGCTTAAGGTCAACATCTGAACAAAGTAACACCTGAATAAACACCTGAACAGTGTAAAACCCGAATATACCGAAACTGGACACCTGAATAAAGTAAATGTAAATGCCAGAATAAAGTTAAACTCAGCATCTGAATATAGTTAAACTAAATCTCGTATAAAATTTAGGCTAACTCGTCAGCTTAAACTAAACTTAAACTAAAATAAAATTTTAAAACCCTGAGTTAAGGGTAAAGCTTTCCACTTGAAGAAAGTCTTTTTTTAACTCAACATCTGAATTAAGGTAACCTAAACCCTCAAATAAAGTTACAGGTAACATGTGAATAAACTTAAACTCAGCAACTTAATCAACAGAACACTAACACATGAATAAACTAAACTTTTCCGTAAATATACATGAAGCTTAAATCAAGTTTAAATTAATGCACAGAAAGGTTTCAGCACAAAATACAGCATTTGATGTGAAATATATAGATCACTCTAATGGTCTGTCCGCGGGTTTAATTGCTTCGTTTGGTGGTTAGTTGTCTATTATTTCATTACTTACTGAGTGAATATATTAGCCCATTTGTTTCTAGGAACTAGATGAGATTTTCTTTCATTGGCAATTTATTTAAGGTAAAACGGGGGCAAGGCACACCACAACAAAGGAGGAGGCATTTGTTGCCTGTTTAGTATGTGCTGCTTCGCTTAATAAATCCACACAAACCTTAACTTGACACAAACAGAAAGTAAACACTACATTCAAAACTGTAACCAATCAGGAAATCCAATACAATAATATATAATATTGTAAGCTGCATGCCGATTTGTCATATGACAATTTAAGGCGCTAAATATGAAGTAGAAATTATATTATCGCCACAGTGTTCATCAATGTTATACTTACACTGAGTTGCCAGAGATCAAGCTATAAAATAATGTTGATTGGTAGGTGGAGAGATGGAATGTTGGTGAGAGCTAAACCAAAATCCACTAAGATGGATTACAGTTACAAAAGACAGAGGAATCTTTACTTACATGTTAGTAGTAAAATTATTGCAATATAAGTAAACTTTTAAAATGAAAGGATTAAAATTTTAAAATCACCACACCCAATCGAAACAAAGGGGAATGTTGTGGGCAAAAGTGAGTGGAACAACAGAAGAGGAGAGAGAAGACTGTTGAATATATGACCATACAGCTGAACTTCGCCACGTACCGTGAGACATGATGTTTTGTAACTGCACATTATGGCCGAAGGCAAACGTAGCACCCGACCTACAAAAAGTATGGAAGGGGTACCCTACAGTGGAGAAACTTCGGTGTCTGAGGACTGTTTTCAGGGCATCTCTGACAACAGTGTCAATTACTTGACTGTGAGGTGAATAAAGGGAAATTGGAGGGAAGAGGCCTAGAATCTAATAGGGCCTTAAGGGCAGTAACTGGGCACAGGAATAGATTGGAAATAGAAAGAAGTTGAACAATATGATAAGACTTAGAGGACTCCAAAGTCTTCGACAATTTCATTATCAAATGTGTTCCTGGAGGGCCAAATATCAGGTCCTATCTTAAGAAATGTTTATTGGGATCAAATTTTGAAGAGCTGTGGGGGGCTACATTTGACATTCTGAGAAAGCCGTAGAATGAAACTAGGGAAATTGCTCTAAATAAGAGAGGATCTGGTAATATGTCACATGACAGGGAAATGAGATAAATGGTCCTAATGTCAAAAATTCCTTTAGGTGAGGGGGAAGATTGTGAATTAATGGAGATGCTACGAATAAACCTGGAAAGAAAGAGGTGAGAAAAAGATTTGGTGTCTAACTTATAGTAAGAGGCACTGGTTGCCAAAGATGAAAAGTAATGTTTAATTACTTTATATAAATGTTGTTGTTATGTAAGTATTCCCCAAAAATTAACACATTATGAATTGAACACACAATAGGCAGGTTGAGGAACATCAGGAATGCCACAAAGGTTCTGAAGTGATGCATGTGAGCTGCTGAGGTGGAGGGCCTGAAAGCAGTTTCTGTTCTCCCCAAAGCTGACCTCAAAAGGTGAGTAGACTGCAATGTGGCATCTGAAATCAAATAGATAAATTAAGATCAAAGTAGGAGGTTCAATGCTCTCCCAAATGTAATTTACTTTGAGATCATACAATATTCTTTGATTAACAGGTTTATCTGAGTATAGTCTGGAAAGGAGATCTGCCTTCACGTTGTCCTTGCCTCTGATGTGCTGTACCTAAAGGGAAATATCACAATAACCAGTAAGTAACCAAAGATTTCTAATACAAACCCCCCAAAATGGGTCTTTGGTTTTGCTGGTAGCTATCACATAGACACATGCTTCATTATCACAATTCACCATCACCGATCCATGTTTCCTGTATTTTCCCCAAACACGTAAAGCAATGACAATATTAAGCATTTCCCAGTGTACTATCTCAAGTACAAAACCTGGAATTCAGGGGACAGGGGCAGAACACACCCTGTTATTCCATACTGCACCCACTCCAGTTAAACAAGCATCTAGACAAAGTGAGTTTGAACCCTTAACCCAAGGTTTGTCAAACTTGGTGGTACCATTAAAGTGAAGGAGGAAGACCTGAAACCAGGCAATGTCTTTGAAAAACTCACTAGTTAAGTAAATTCTCTTGTTATGAAAGTTGTCCCGACATAATTGCAAAATTCTGTTAACAAAAGTCTTTGCTGGGACCACACACTTATGCAAGTATATTAACTTGCCTAACAATGATTGGAAACTCTTCTTTGAAAGATATTTTTTGTTAGACACCTGGACACACTCACTGTGAATGGCATGCAGCTTAGCTTGGTCTATGCTAAGCGAAGAGTTAACAATGTCCACATGTATTCCAAGGCAAGTAAGAGCCTTGTAGGGGGGGACACATTTGTCAGGATTCATAGGGAGACCCAATCTAGTGAAGAGGGCAGAAAGATTGTCCAATTATGACTGTGCATCTTTAGCCTGGGCAATGCCTACGTAATTGTCGATGTAGGCTACCAAATTGTAGTCCTTCCATCTCATGTAGACAATCGCGTCTGAAAGTCTCTGAAACGTAGCGCTGCCGTGCACCCAGCCAAACACCATGCGAAGATCCAAGAAATACTCTCCCTGCCAGTAAATACCTAGCTTGACAGTGTCCACTGGGTAAACCCCAATGTTTCTAAAAGTTCTGGCCACATCAGTTTTGTAGAGTACTGGATCCTGGTCTTTGAGGTCCACAATTTTTCCTACTATATCATCAATTGGTGGAAATTTCAAAGTGAATTTCTGCCCATGAAATTTGTCTCTAGGGACATTATCATTGACTGAGTTGCCATGTGGGTGAGAAAGGTTTAATATGATCCTCTTTTTATCATTATCCTTAGGGCGACTGAGCAAGGGTGAGCAATGATAAACATCCGAACAGATCTTGGCAACTGGATCGACTATAGCTCCCAATGCCATTTCTTTCCGCAGGTAATCGTTGACCGCTGAGAGGTACTGCAGAGCTGAGTGATGGTTCTTTATCAGTGTTGTGAAGGCTATAAGCAGATAATGATAGGGGAAACCAAATTTAAGATATTCAATGAGCATCTTATCAGGATAATCGACTAATTCTTTTTCCCATTCTTGAATATTCAAACCAGAAATTAATTGAATTCTGGCTTGTGCATAGTTGGGACAGCCTGTACCAGCAATAATTTCAGCTATATGAAAGCACTGATCCACACTTGTGATGTCTACAGGGGGCCTATCAGGATCCGTGAATGAAAATTCCACCACAGTATGGTTCAGAAACCCCACAGTTTTATCAGGTATGGCAGCATCACAATGAACCTTGCTGTTATCAAACCCATTGGAGTAATCTATATGTGCTGTTAAGCCGTTAGGGAAGGAACTAGTATGTTTGTCTGTAAAGTCTTTGTCCACTATTTGACATTTGTTAACAGTATTACTCTCAATACAATCAACAATACTCTGACTACATTCAGTGTCACATCTATCAGTGGTTAAATCGTCAATTATGTTATATAACATGTGAGTATATAAAACACCATACTTAGAACGAGCTCTGATATCATTTTTAAAGGCTATTTTACAGTATAACTGTCCAAATAATCACCAACATTTATACAAGACATTACATTAAATGTTCCATTAAATAACACATTTAAAGTACCTGAAGGGATGTTGGTGATCCTAAAAATTTTACTCTCACTAACGTTCCAAGCATAAAAACCATGAACATTGTCACCTGATGCTGGATGCAAATATAAACATTGTATTGAATTTCCAATACTGTCAATACAAAGAACGTCTACTTGATGGACTATACCATGTGAATATGCACAACAAGGTCTTTGAACTAATTCCCCTTGCAGTGTTTCACAACATGTCAACACTCCTGTATTATGATTAAACACAAAAGAATCCGACACCATTGTGTCAGGCAAAACATTGGCACTCAAGTTATTATATACAAGAGGGACTGTTTGTATTGTGCCCCTTTATTTAACAGGCTCTACATTATTTAATTGTCTAAAAGAATCGATGACAGAAATATTAGAATATTTAGAGTTACAAGCTACACTATTACAAACTTGAGTATCAAAGCCAAATTTGCCATTGATTCTGCCAAAATTAAGACTTGACTTCCATCTGAGCTGTTGAGAACTTGTAATAGCATCCGCAATGACGTTTATGTCCTCACTAGTGTCCCTACAAACCCCTCCTTATATCTGTGCTTGACTTGTATCCCTGTGGTAGTTTAGACTCCCATTTGTTAATATTTTGTCCTGGGAAGCCCCTCTGTTTATTTACACATTTGGTCTCTGGATGGGTCAAATTTTTCCCCAACTTTGCACAATAATTGCAAACATGTTTGTAAATACCGAAATACCGTGAGTTCTCCTCATTAGTGCACACTCCCTCATTATAAAATTTGCAAACTTTTTTGTTACTTTGCTGAGGGTTCAGAACTGTTGCATTGGCCATCGCAATCTGTAATGAGGAGATCCTATTTAAGGCCCATTGAGTGGTATCCTGCCATGACAAGGTTCCCTGCTCTACCTGGTGCATGGACTGGGTGCAGGCTGACCTAACTGCTTGTCATGGCAGGGAGGTGACATCTTTTAGGACTTGTATGGCTTGTAACATAGTCTGTTTGACTAGGATTGGGTCTTGTATTAAGTAAATGTTAGATAACTGACCAGCTGCCCACTCTGATACTGTCAACTCATCATAAAGCACTTTCTTTTTCCTTTTTCCCCATTGGGCCATCTGAGCTGTGTAGAACTTGTAATAGCATCTGTAGCGTTAAATCTGCCTGAGTTTTTCACTCCAATACCTTGGGTTGACTCCAGCCTGACTTGGTTTTCATATGATGACAAAACTTGGTTCACTGCATGAGAAATCTCCTGGTTCTGCCTCAAAATTACTGAGGCTAGGTACGATACCATCAGAAGTGAATCGTGCTTGAGTAGCAGTAGCTTCAGGTTGTGATCTCCCCTGGTGCGAGGATTGATTGGCCCTGACATAAGAAGAAGCATTTCCAACAGTAGGTTGCAACAGAGGATTAAGAGGATTGAGACTGTGTGTAGGGGCGATGACTGTACTGTCTCTATCCGCCAGATGCTGTGCCGGCACTGTTAAATGTGTTGGATTAGTTACAGAAGGATGCAGTGTAGGGTGGGTCCTGGTACTTTGTGGAGTTGAAGCCATGGATCTGTTTGTTTCAAGCTCAGCCACACATTTTGTGAGGGCTTGGTTCGACTGATCTAAGCGTTCTAGGTAAGCTAATATGGCATCTGACTTGTCTATGGGTGTAACCTGTGTCGTCAGGATTTGGTCAGATGAAACAGTTGAAGACACATGATTAACAGAAGAATAAGTAGTTGCTATGGAAGTAGGCGGTATGTTGCCATCGAGTTATAGTATCACCTTGTAGCATTTGTGCCATAGATCCATCCAAGTCCAGTCCTTTTTTTATTACTCTTTCACATGCCCTTCTTAGGTGCATGATTCACACATAAAACACTAAAATTCCACCAGCTAAAAATAAACCCTTTACTGAAAGTTTATAATTTTCTAAGTGCATGTGTTTGCAGGTAGCTGACGGATTCAAATATGAGGTGTCCCTACAAAACCAGTAAGTCATGTATGGCTATGTGTATGGGTGATAACCATTGGTCAAATATCTGTGAGGTCATAACTTAAGAATAATACCTTAAGTCTTAAGGTGGCAACTGCCCCACCAGGCTCCTACATAGCCGTGCTTACAAAGTGTTTAAAATCTAATACTGGGATAACTATTTTACATTATTTTATAGTTTCAAAAGTGGTTGCATGTGATATATGATACAAACTTGTAAATTTTTTTTCATTTAAAATAAACTATAATGTAAATCAACAACTTTATAAATTTAAATATCCAAATATTTGTCAAATTATGATACTTTATGTATGAGGAACAACAAGCAAGGTAATAAGATTTAGATATATTTCTTGTTTAAGAACTGAAATCACTGTAGTTTGAACAATGATTTTTAACAATGTAAGTCTTTTCCAAAGGTTACAAATAAAATTTAGATCTGTAATTAGGGTTAAACAAAATTTTCCTTTAATGTTGTCCCTTTAATAGAGGAAGCACTATATAAGTCCCTTTGAAAAACTGTGATGAAATCCTATTAGGGGTTAGATTTTCATTGTTTGTAACAATTCTTTGATCAAGTTGTCAGTAGCTACATTAAACTAATATATCTAAACGAAAATAGCAAAATATTAAGCCTTGAATGATACGAAATAAAGAAAACACTTACTGATAATCTCTGATTAACAATAGATTCTTAACAAATACATGCAGACTTGCTTAGGTGTAGTCATTTTGTCTAAATGATAAGGTAAAATTCTGTTGAATGAAAGTATAGTTAAAATTTGTTAAAATTTTGAAACTCAAATTTAAATTAATTGTTAAAACTTTTATTTATTGCCAATAAAAACACTCTTTTATGCATCAGTCACATAAAAATGGTGAAAAGGTAAATGATCTTTTATCATTTATAGCATGTGTCATAGGTCCTTAGTAGCTGTGGGATTGAAAATAATCTAAGCTTAAGTGAAATATTTGCTGAAATCACATACCTGAAGTTTGTAAACATAAATATTTAAAAGTCTAGAGCTATTTTTCAAAATAATATTTGCTTTAATGTACTGTAAAACAAAGTATGCTTATTATGTTCGACTAGTCATCATAATACAGGGAAATGTTCCAACATAATGTGTATTTTGCTTTACGGTTCAATATTATATATTTACAACCAGTGAACATAACAGTTTATTTCACATATTTTTTTTTGTTTTTATAGTTTTTATTTTGTCTGTAAACAATACATTTATTGATAACGATTCAACAATACTTTCAGATAACAATTAGTAACTGTACAACGAACACAAAGAAGTGATATAGAACTATTGTAAAAGAAACATTAGATTCACAAGGGATACTCTTTACCTTGCATGTAGTTAATCACTCTAGAACCAATTTCCAATTTTTTTTTTTCATGTTAAGTCAAAAAGTCCTCTTTGTCTTTAGTTTTGCCAAGAGCTTTTCTCTGCATATATGCACTTAAATGTGTGCATTACTCTGTTTAAGCACATAACGGTATTTTTTTAAAAGAGTCAAAAATATATTCTTTTGTTAGGATCAGCAAAATATTTATAGGGGTTCTATTCTGATCTGACAGTAAATATCCCAGCAGAATATCCATATTAGTTCATTTTAAGTGATAGTTAATTTTCTCTCTGACATACTTTTTTGATGTTGTCCCATAAAGTTACAGTGACAGGGCATTCAATAAAAATATGCATTAATGTTTCTGGAGCATTGTCACATTTCGACAAAGCGAAGATGATGAAGCTCATATTTTGTTTAAATAATGATTTGTTCCTAATATTCTGTAGATTACCCTCAACTGGAACCACACTAGGCTATTGTCACTTGTTGTATTAAAACATACTTTAAATGTATCACTCCAACTTGATTCATCTATATTGAGGTATAAGTCTACATTCCATTTTGACTTCATCGAATGATTACTTTTTTGGTATTTATTAACATATTTATAAAAATCTCTAGCTCCCTTATGATTTGGTATATTTGGTCTAGAAATATTGCTGTACTGAAAATTAGTTTCTTTCAGTAGCTGATTATAAATACCTCTCAAGTAATGCAAAAAAAAAGATTTTTCTTAAATTAAATAAATTTTTCATCATATCTAGTGACCTAAAATGGTCGTTATCATCTAAAACATCTGAGATGGAGTAGATCCATTTACTGTACCATTCAGAAATACAAAAAGTCTCAACTGACAGTGTTTTATTGTACCATAAGGGCGTTGTCATTATCTTGTGATTAGCTGTTGATGTTTTAATATATTATAGGCAGACTCAAAGACATTATTCCAAAATTTGTTTGTTATATTTTTATTTAATTCAACTATATATTCGGGACCCAATCCAATGCACTTTTCTTGGTGCTTCCCAAAAGTTGCTTGAAATAGCTTATTCCATGGGACATCTGTTTGTCTTAATAATTTTCTGAACCAAGTTGTTTTTAAACATTCTATAAGCAGTTTTATATTGACCATATTTAATCCACCTGATTGCCCATCAAGGGTTACTATATTTATACTGTCAGGTTTATTTGACCATAAAAAATTTGTAACATAAATCTTCAATTCTTTTTAATAATTGTGGAGAGGGGTTTGGCAACCCCAAAAATAAGTGATTCAACTTTGCCAAAATAAATGTTTTGACAACTGTTACCTTCCCTATAGGTGTTAAATATCATTTTTCCCAAATATTTATAAGATTCTTTATTTCTCAAATCCTTTTTTCATAGTTAATGTCTAACATATTCAAAAGGTTTTTGAAAATTTATACTCCCAATAGGTCAAAATGTGCACAACCCCAAAGAAGGCCTTTCTCCACCAATTTTTCTTTAAAATGTCTTTTTCTTCCAA
Organism: Sabellastarte sp. h YS-2021; assembly: GCA_964017235.1. Taxonomy (NCBI): domain Eukaryota; kingdom Metazoa; phylum Annelida; class Polychaeta; order Sabellida; family Sabellidae; genus Sabellastarte; species Sabellastarte sp. h YS-2021. Next base: position 76,428,885 of record OZ024937.1, read on the forward strand.
TCCAGATAAACCGGGTTTTTTCAGTATTCATTTTAAGCCCAGAGTAAGTTCCAAAAGTTTCCAATGTGTTTAGTGCAGCTAATAATGAGTCTTGTGAACCATCTAAAAAGAGTGTGGTGCCATCTGCCTATTGTGTAATTTTGAATTCAACACCATTGATGAAATACCTCTTATTTGGGGATTATAAATAATTAATAAAGTCAATATCTGTGCCGCGATTATAAATAGGTACGGGAAGATAGGATCCCCTTGTCTACACCCATGTTGTATGTTTATATTATCAGAGAGAAAACCATTTTGCAAAACTTTTGCTTTAATATCTGTATTTAACAATCTAATCCATCTTTGAAAGTTTGGTCCAAAACCTAAATAAGAGAGAGTTTTGAAAATAAACTCCCATGAAATAGAATCAAATGCCTTTTGAAAATCTATTGAAACTAGGAGTCCTGGTATGTTTAATTTTTCAGTAGTATGGATAATATCATATACCAAACGGGTATTTTCGGCAATATTTCGACCCGATATGAAACCTGTCTGAGTACTGTCAATCAAATAGTTCAGTGAAGGCTTGATTTTATTAGCAATAGCTGCTGAAGCCAGTTTATAAATGCTTGAGAGCATTGATAAGGGGCGCCAGTTTTTATTTCTTCCATGCTTTTATCTTTTTTGGTAAACATATTATCAGGCACTGTCTTAAGGAGAGAGAAAATTTTCCCATGTCATAAATACTGTTTAGAGCCTGTTGAATCCAAACACAGAGCTCCCTCCAAAAAACCTTTAAAAAATCTGCCGGAAAACCATCTATTCCAGGTGATTTGTTATTTTTAGTTTGCTTTAAAGCTTTGCTCAGTTCTTTTATAGTTAAGTGCCCTTCAATTTGATTAACATGTTCACCATGAACTTTTTGTGTTTGACAGTGTCGCAACACATTTTCTAAATCAATATTTTCTAAATTTGAATCAACAACTTCAAAAAGTTTGGCGTAAAAGGACTGGAACTCTGCAAGGATTTTTTTCTGATCAGTACTCAAGGTACCATCTCTCAATTTTCTTTTTTGGCTGTTTTCTCAATATAATTACGGTGCTCAAGAGAATTTCATATATTTACTGAAACTCGAACCAGGAAACTTGTAAAGTAACACATGTAACAAACCAGTAAATATACATATTTACTGAAAATATATGTATATATGTACTGTAAATATATTTGGTGCATAACCAAATAACATGCAGTTTACAAATAATACTAATTGCAAAGAATTTTAATTTCATATACCCTTCATATTTATGCTAAATTTAATATGTGTGCCAAATTATGGTAATGGGCAGTTTTGGTTATTAAGATGTGGACAAAAAGACTGATGACGTCTCCCCCATATCACCCTGTCTGTTCAAAGGGGTGTGAAAACTGTTTTATTCACAAGTATAAGTCGTGGGAAAGACTAGCGAACAAACGACCAATCAGCCCCATCACATGATTACTGGCCATTTTGTTTGCCTCAATTTGTCTTTGTGCACCTGGGAATTGTGTGTTTTAATCTACCCCTCCCTAAATTGGCTATTAATTGGCCATTAATTACACTACACCTGTATGTGACAAATGACAGAGAGAAGAGGGGGGGTTGTGGAAACAGGTATGTGACTTAAAGACCAATTGCCATGGATTGGAACTTGCTCAGAGAAACCTCAAAGAATTATGGGGGAAACACTTAATTGTAACTTAAATGAAACGTCTTTAAATTCCTGTAGTTACAATATGACCAGGAAGTAATATCTTTATCTAACAGTTTTGCGTTTGATCTATTTTCTTGTTCATTTGCTTAGCATCGACTGTGTGCTATTTGTATAAAGATGAAATAAACAAGACCTTTAAAAATATTCTTCTTTGATGGCTTCCATTTTAAAAGAGGACTGATCTCTGTGTTAATTAAACAGGGGAGTGACGAGCAAGATAGATACGCTAGGGGTATTTTTTGACACATTTCCTGAGAGATTAATTATGTTTCTATGCAACTAGAGTTTTGTAGATATTTTAGACAGATAAAATGAACGGATGAATTCTTTCTGGTTATACTTTGTATTGTGTCCATAGGACGACTGGCTGTTCCATGCAAGGGTTTCTTTGATAAACACCAGCTTTTTGACAGCTTTTAGAAGAAACTTACTTTAATAAAAGAAGATATTGCTGTGACAAGCAGTTTCATCACAATCTTGGAATAATGTGAATTTATAGAGAAAGAAATATTAGAAAGCCAGATTTGAATTTTGAAAAACAAAAATACATTATCATTTTTAAATGTTTTTGAATAAAATTTTCAGAAGTTGATCTAATGAGAAATTACAGAATAATTGTGATAAGTATTTTTGGACAGAATTTACGTTATTAAATTTTTGTGATAATTGTTTCGTCAAACATTTGCAAGGATAATTAAAATTGTGGATGGAAAATATGATTCTGATTGCCATCATTACAGCAGTGGCAATGATGTTAGCAGCGGGTAAGTAATCGTATTTGTAAATCAGTATTAAGTATGTTAAGTTATCTAATCTATTTATGCTTTACATGTACTAAAGTAACAGAAGAATGGCCTAAGGGGCCACGGTGGCAGAGTGGTAACACTCTCGCCTCCCACCTCTGCGGCCGGGGTTGGATCCCCGTCATGGCCGTAAGTGGGAAAGCTGGTAGTTGCTTGCCGTTGGTCGGCAGTTTACAGTACAGAACCCTAGCGAACTATATGTACTGGTTTCCTCTGCCCTTCCAACTACCCGTCGTGATATGACCTGTACAGTGTTGAAAGCGACGTAAAACCCCAAATAAAAATAAACAGAAGAATGGCCAAATTTGTGGTAATATAGAGACATTCTAGTTAAATGATACAGGGCTGTAAGTGTGAAAAAAGGACAAAAAAGATAGTGTGTAATGACTAAAAGGTGTGGGAAAATATTTGCGGGATTTGTGAACGTTGTAGTTGAAATAGGACACTTTAAAGAACTTATCTTTTTGGCAAACTGCATCTCATATTTCTAGACAAGGTATAAAGATGGATTTTTTTCACCGAGATAAAATGTTTTGCCATGTTTATAAATTGTGTATGTGATCAGCCCAATCTTAGCTGAACACTGTATTTCACTGGGAGCTAGTGGAGTATTTTAATTATTGGGGGGGGGGGATATTGGTAAACCAGGAGCATCAATGGCTACCCTGTAAGGTGAATTTTGAACTCTGAAGTCTCCTGAACTTGAAGTGCGTAAATGAGGCAGAGAAGGAATTACAGAAGTCCAGTTGACACCTTACCTTGGCATTTACTTGGGGAACAGGTGTGTTGATAGACTTTCATCAAGTCCTTTTGTCTAAGGTATTATATGAGGACTGAATGACTTTTCTTACCAGAATGTGGGGCTGACAAAAGTATTGTATTTCTCTAGACAGAAGCTTTTTTACTCATCAAGTGGGTTCATAATGATTTCATGTATGTCAGATTTGCTGGAATGAGAAATACAAAGACTTGGAGCAAGTCTAATGTGTTGATATCAGGCAGGTAGCGTATTGCATACAGATTTCTGACATGGATTTCAGTAGCCGTTAAAACTGATGCTGGATGCCACGACTGAATAATAGAACAAAGTGAACTGGTGTCCAACAAAGTAACCTCACACTGTTGAAAAGGCAGTCAGTGGGATTTGTAGAATAGGAGAAATGTGAGTCTGGCTCTTCAACTGTCAGATTATGTGGCCTCTTGAATGAAATGCATCTCGGCGCTGCTTCCACTGGTTCAAGGCGTAATGAATTGTAAACTATAATTATGTTTTCTTTGCCTTATGATCTGTTTGTACATGGGTTAAGTGCTATAGGTCATATCAAGACTGGTAGTGGAGAGAGTGGAGTAAAACAGACACACTAATCAGTAAAGATTCTGCACTGAAAACATTCCAGCAATCACAACCCATTAATACCTTTGCCTCTTCAGTTCGGAGCTGGGATTGGAACCCGACACCCAAGATATGAGAGACCAGTGTATTTATGTGGTTCAACTATACATTATTACCACATACAAAGTACTCCCTGCACAATTAAGATCTCTGAAATTTCTTTTACCTAATCTAATCATGGGTAAGGATGAAGTGGATCGATATTTCATGTTTTTAGTGCTGTGTAAAAGTAAATTAGCTAGAAAATAAAATTACATTTGGCAGATATATATAATGCAGTGATGGCAGCCATATTGTGTGGCATTGGTTCATACCTTGCTTCTCTTTCAACTTTAAAATTACACAAGATTTTAAATTTCTGCATCAACATTCATGAAGTGGGTCATTTTTTTAGTCAAAAATACTTCTCCCATATTCGTATTTTCACCAAATCAATGTGTTTCTTGGATATATTTTATTTAAAAGTTCACGAAAAATGTTTACAAGAAAGAAAATAACAATAAAGTTACGATCAATAGATTTGGTTAGTGAATGTGTGATGATCATTTATTTATTTATTCATTTATTTAAGTGACAAATATAATGTCGGTAACAATAACAATATAATAATACATAATCCTATATACCCAGCCCTGTTGGGCTTACAAATGTTGGAAATACAACCTTTCACCACCAATTCTTGAAAAATTATGCTATTTCTTGCATTCCACATTTAGTTGATGAATAGAAGCCATTTTTTCAAATCTGAATGACACAAAACTTCAATAAATTTTACCAACATCTCAAATAAATTTAGAAAAAAATAATATTATCTTGTGTTATTCAAGTTTGGACATGAACATATGAACTGTATTTCATTTTCCATTCCAATTACACCACCTACACACTCTTTCTGTTAACTTTTTCCTTGTATAACGACCTGACTCAATCTAAAGGGGCAAAATTCCTACTTTCAACTGACTTACCAAGGATCGTTTACCTTTTGATAGATGTGAGGTTACATATGGTTCAGTGGATATACTATGTTTAAAAAAGGAATATGACTGTAATTTAGGTTTAGATGGAATTTTGGCACTCCATTCTTAGTTCATTAAATCTTGTAATCTTTGTTGTGCCTCAGTTATATCAACCTCATGTTGCAATTGCAGTCAAGCCTTTCCCTGACATGAGAACGGCAAAAAAAAAATCAGTTTAATAATTTAAATTATTAAATTTAACAGTCATCAAAATATCCAAATCTAATATTTTTTGTAATGTAGCTGACCATGAAACTTTTCCAAAACAAAATATGATGCAGGAATACTGCATATTTTTATTTTGGCAGAAATTCCTGAAAAAATCCACCCACTTCATTATTCGAGCCACTTTGTACTGTTTTGCAGACATAATATTGTCCCTACACTAGGCAACCCATTCTCCTGAACTAACTAAAGAATTGAACATTAGTCAAGGGACACAAAGTCATTAATTCAGGGTTATGGCTGTTAGCGACAGGAAGCTACTAAGTGGGGAAGCTTGAGATGAAGGGTGTTAAGATCCCAGACAATCTGTGGGAATGGTTTTTATATAGTTAGAGAGTTCTAAAAACTTTGGTCATAATGAGCGAAAAGGCCAATACACATGCAAGCTGGATTAGTATTTTTTTCCTAATCTTAGGAAAGATATAAATACATGTATGTTGTAAATATGCACCTTGACGAGTACATTGCCTAATTACTGGGCAAGAACCCACATAAGTAATATTATAGTTAGGTATATATATCGTTACCCCTATTCAGTGATTTAGGTTTATCTGCTGTAAACTTGGTATTGTTTATATAAAATATTAAAGAAAAATCAATAGTTTTGTGTAACAAAGCCTGGAAACAGTAAAGTAGTGGCCTTCGTCAAGGAGACTATGTGATCACTTTATATTTTAGGCAAGATTACAAGATGTGAAACCAATTCTGGATCTAGGTTGTTTTCAAGGATTTTTATCATTATACTCATAAGCCACAGTAGAGGTGCTTGACATTTGCAGAGGCATGCACCCTCTGAGTGCTCTTGCTATATTGATTTGTCACCAGGGCCTGTATTCACAAAGATTTTTATTCTTAAAATTACTCTTATTCTTGGAATTTTTTTAGAATTGTCGTATTTCTTAGTAAAATTCTAAGAATAATATACTTATTCTTGCAATTTTTCTAAAAATGCTTTTTATTCTTAGAATTTTTCTAAGAATAAGAATTTGCTATTCACAAACTCTTATTCTTAGAATATTCTAAGAATTTGATTTAAATTTAAAGACTGGAACATAGCATGCTTATCTTAAGAAAAATAGTTGTTTTGGTGATTATAGTGCAGCACTTGATTGCAAATAGAAATTCACAACAGAGTTTTACATCTTAAGTTGTCCATTGTGCATACTATACTGAAATGCAGCCACTTTATATTATTTTAAAAATTTCTAACTTTCTGTTCGCATATGCCAAGATCAAGAGTTAATTTGTCAAAAGTATTATGAAACATGTTACCATTTTAAACCAGGAATAAGTAACCTGGACAATGAAAGTAACTTTTTGTATATGAGTAAAAATCATTTTCAAATATTTGGTAACTTTATAGTTGAATTATGGAATGAAAAAAATCCCATAATTGTTTTATGGTCTGGAATAATCCACCACCCAATATCATTGTAATTGTATTTCACAGTAACTTATAAGACATTCAGGGGCTGGGTGATATTGCTTATATTGTTTTGTATATTTATGTAATGAAATTGTATATCACATGTCACTATAATAAAATAAAATATATCTAGCAAAAGTAAAGCCTGATTTCTAATGCACCCAAACTTCTAAACATAACTCAATTGAAAAATAGGACTAAAATGCATGATTAAACAAAGACATTAAATTAATTTGGCATTTTATCTTTCGTTAGACGATTAGGAGTGACGTCTGGAACGTCTGTGAATACTTATATCCCTGTAATGATTTCAATATTCAGACTCTCTGCTGTAAAACATCACATGCATTTGTCAGGATAACGCAAGCTTTGGTGATAAAACCGGTAAAAACGAAGGAGTGTTTTCATCTGAAAGTTTGTTGTGTTTTTTTTAAGAAAACGTCACAATAAATGCTATTTATTTCCGGTTAATTTATATTTCAAATTAACATCAAAACAACCCAAACTGACATTTTGGAAATGTACTGCAGCGTTAATCTGTATTGTGAAGCATTTTTAGAAGCTGCATGATACAGTTAGACAACATTTTATTTTATTATGTGAAAATTCTGGAAAAATCAAACAACTTTATACAAGTCCATGTTTTATATCCATGAGGCTTATATTGTCGGGATACAGGCAAGTTAAGAAACCCGAAGTTGCTACATTCCCTTGCCAATTAAAGGTGTCTGCCAAATAGTGGTGCGGAGTAGTAGATTCTATATGACATAAAATGTTGTGCTTTTAATATATTACAATATAAATTCCCTTATACATGCCCTTACATTACGGTCGGTATTGTAATTTTTGGATTTTTCAAGGTTAATTTGGTGCGAACAACCCAAGTCTCATAATATTGTTTCATTCTAGACATGTCTGTTGACATGCATTCTTTCTTTTTACCCTTCTCAGATAGGGCATTCAATGTATTCCCATTTGAACAAAAACAAATCTGTAATTTCTTCTAATTCAAGACATTGCCAAGTACATATGATACATTGTATCTTGTTTCAGCTACGTTTATCTTAGCTTCCATCACAAATTAAAAAATTTATCCATTTTCACCCACTTTCACGGTGTGCCCGTCCACCTGTCATCTTTAAAGATTGGTGCTATTCACCCATGGAAGTGTGAACCCACCACTGGTTGTGACATACACAGTTAAATGCCCTGCTGATTTCCACACAGTTTGATGCTTTGCATCCATCTCTTTCATTAGTCCTGATATTTATTTCAGTAAAAGGGGAGATCACGTGTTATTCCTGCCTGCACTTTGAACTCACTTCCTCTGAGCCCATGGTCCAGGAGATGCTCCACTCCGTCAACGTTGTGGATGAAAACTGTCTGGCTGAAGAACACTCTTTTACAGGGGTAAAACCAGTCAAAAGTTACATGTGTGCATTATATCTGTATTATATCTCAACACTGGATTAGTTGTGGATTTTGCAAAAAAGTATATGCTGTAACAAATTTCTCTGGTGTGGTACTTGTCCTAGTTGAAGTTAAAATATAACCTGTGATGTGATTCATACATTTGTAGTATTAAAGCTTCTCTTACATCCTATCATACGTGCATATACACGTAAGTGTGCTACAAATATTGTTGCAAAATACAAGCATAGCCTGGTAGTGGGATAGTAGAGATTTGCACGTGCAAACAAGCTGAATTCTCCCAACAAGTGTGTCACTGCTTGAATAACAAAGAACAGACTGTGACTAGCTACAGAGAAAACTCGCCTAATTTGCAAGAGACACTAAGCTACACGTGCGATTTTATAACAGAATATCAAGGTTCCAGAGACCCTACAATGAAAATTGACATGCACGTTATTCTCTACGTGCTTGCAGGATGGCTATAAACGCACCCATCTGTCAATGGTAATATGTATGAGAGACTTGGGTGTGGGCGTTTTCCTTGCTAGTGTTACAGGTGTTCCCCATTCACTTGCAGAGTTTGCACGTGGCGTATGACTCACTCACGTGTACCTTGCGTGTATATATACCCACTGTGTGGCCTGTAACTAGGACGCACGTGCACGTACGACGGGATGTAAGAGAGGCTTTAGTTGTCAACACCACTATTTTGTTATTTTTTGCCAGGAAGACGCAAAGACGGAAGTGTGTGACTTTCAGTGTTACAAAGAAACCGGGAAAGCCAACCTGGTTTATTTGAACAGTGAGAATTAACTACTCATGTTTTGCATGCTACCTCATATACCCGCCCTTTATTTAATTTTAACTTAAAGCATAAAACTGAGGAGTGAAAAGTGACCCTAATTTCCTATTGTGTATGAACATAAAGTAACAATTATTTGTTTAATTATTTACAATTATTTCTGATAGGATCTGGTTTCAGAAAAAAATATCTGAATGAAACCTGTAATTGAATGGCTCTAAACTAAATTCAGGCTTCTAAACATAACACTGAACTTGGGGTACAGGTTATTACAATTAAGCCTGTTTCACTGTTTTATGCGCCATTTTTCAGAATATAATGTTGATCTGCGGGTGTTGGGGCGAGGCTGCACGGTTATGGAGAAAGAAGAAGAGTGTGTACCGGGTCTGCTTGATGTGAGTGACGCATGAAAAGTATTCATTTTTGTGCACCCAGTGTACAGATAAAAAATGTACGGAGTTCCAAGAATCTCCATTTATAACAAGGTCAAAAGGGGTTTCAGTCTACTAGTGCGAGCCGCAAAGTCATCAGAGACACAAGTAGTGCACTGAAGCGGTCACCCATCCCAGTACTTATGTAGCCCATTGCCACTTAAACTCATCACGCTTTGCCACAATTCATGAAAGTCTGGAGACCAAAAAAGTTATTTCTAGAAGCGTGAGCCTTGCAAGTGCTCACACTTAAAAAGTTTTCTACCACATATGATTGATTTCTGAGTCACTGCAATTTTATGTCTGACTTTTCAACTAAGCTTACAATGGTCAGGTTATTTCTACATCAAAATACAGAACAGACTTCTTCCCTCCATACTTTATATACCTTTAATTGACACAAATATATATGAAGTATTGTCATGTATTCAAAGTCTAGCCGGGGGGCCACAGTGGCAGAGTGGTAACACTCTCGCCTCTCACCTCTGAGGCCGGGGTTCGGTTCCCGGCACGGCCTCAAGTGGAAAAGCTGGTAGTTGCTTGCCGTTGGTCGGCAGTATACAGTACAGAACCCTGACGAACTATATCTACTGGTTTCCTCTGCCCTTCCAACTACCCTACCTGTACAGTGTTGAAAGCGACGTAAAACCCGAAATAAATTTTTAAAAATCAAAGTCTAGCCAATGAGGATTGCTCATACATAAATTATCATCTATGAGCTATATGCCGATTGGTCATGTGCCAATTAAGGACGTTGGCTTTATGTAGAATAGAAACTGCAATTTTACCCCCCAAAAGATTAACTGCCTGACAGTGTTTGAAAGTGATATAAAACTTGAAACCTTGACCTTTGACATTCTATACCATACTAGTAAGAAGCTTTAATTATTATTACCTGTATTATTATAGAACTTTTATGTATATTTGATATGTGAAGGCGTATCAAGGATTCAGGAATATGGCCACTTTATGATAACCCTAAAGTACCAGAGATGAGTTAGTTATGTGGGTGGATTTAGGCCACAGAAAGTTGTCCAGCAGTTGGTAACTTTAAAGTCCCAAAGAACTTTTTTTTTTTTATCTTTTATTTATTTTTGGTATATATATGTACAAAGTTACAGGTAATAATAACAAAAGTCAAATTCTAGATGAGTGTATCGAAGAAACAGTATACAAAACTCACAAATAGTAAATAAATTGGTTACATAGAGGATAGATCAATATTTAACAATATCAGGGGAAAATATATTTTCTTTCAATGGTCACTTCAGTCGCTTTATGCATACGTAATAATGAACTTGAACGATGTCTACATCATAGATTTGATCAATTAACTATTGTTTCTAGATTAACATGTTATATAAATACATAAACCTTGCATCAAATATGGTGCCTCTGTCTTGTTTATTGTAGATCAGTTTATCGATGCTTATCCTGTTCTTTAACATATTTATATAGTACTGAAAATTAAGTTCTGATTTATTCCGCTTACATTTACTGATGAAATATTTTCCAATTAAAATAGCAAAATTTAACCAATAAAACTCATCATTATTAACATTTATTAACCCAAACAGGACATCTAAAACTGATAGTTTTTTACTAACATATAGAGATGTACATAACCAATTCGTGAACTGCTTCCAGAAAACAATGGATATTGGACAGTAAAAGAAGAAGTGTTCAAGGTTATCTGTGCCAGAACAAAAATCGCACTGCGAACTATCTTTAATACTCCAGATAAACAAGTTATAGTTACTGTTATAAATTCGGTGAAGAATTTTAAATTGTAAAGTAATTAAATATGTGTCAAGAGTGACTTTGGAAGGTAGAGAATATATATCCGGCCAGTTAATATTGTGCAGGAATGGGTAGTGTTCTATCCATTTTTCTTGGCTGGTTGGAGATTTATAGTTTGATAAAACGTAGAAATTGTTAACTTCTGAAGATTTAACTTTCAGAATATTTGTCATACACTTGTTTGGAACAGATACTTTTGAAAAGGTTTCAACATTCGGAGATTTTGAAAGTGTTTTGATATTTTTGCTAACACAACTAATAAGCCGGTTATATTTCATGTCACATATAGAAAGCCTGAATTTTGTTTCTAGGTGAATTTTATTCAAAACTGATTTCAGCTCATTATGAAATATGTCTGAGACTCTTGATATGCCTGCCTCTTTCCAATTATTATATTCAGTACCAAAGGGTTTGTTTTCAGTGGTAAATAGAGGATTTTCAAAAAGATTTTCCTCTAAAAGCTCATCTAAACTACTTGGTTTTGTTAATATTATGTTAAACCATGACATGAGAACGCTTTTATAATAAGTAGTTTTCGCATACTTGTGGAAAGTGAGTATGCGTTTTTTTTCAAAAATTTCTGACACTTTATAGCCCATTAAGAATTCCGTCAAAATTTTCCATTTGGCCTTGATAGTATTGCATAATCTTTTGATAAACATAATATGTGCTGTATTGCAAACATATTTGGCAGAAATCATATTTAGACCTCCCAGTACAGGTGGAAGTAACATGGTTCCTTTTGCAACAAGATGCTTGTTATTATTCCACACAAAATTGCAAAGCTTTTGATCTAAAGTTGTTAAGCATGATGTGCTTATTGGTACCACTGATGCTAGCTGTAGAATATGAGGCAGAATTAAGGATTTTACTACTGTAACTTTTCCTTTTAGAGAGAGTTTTCTAGGAAGCCACGAATTAATGATGGACATAATAATGTCAATTTTTGTGTTACTGTTCAGAGACACCATTTCAGTCATATCGTTTGCAAACCAAGTACCTAACGTTTTGAAAGGTTTGGTTGTCCACTTTATACCATATTTTCCACTTTCTAAATTCAGGCAATTATTCTGTACTACAAAGGCAATTGTTTTCGATTTGTTTAATTTCAGACCAGAGTATTTGTGAAAGGTCTCAAATATATCTAGAGCGACTTTAACAGAATATGAGTCTGACAAGAAGAGAGTAGTATCATCTGCCAATTGGCATAATCGTATTTCCTGTTTATTGACATATATACCATGTATCTCTTTTGTTTCACGTATTAAGACAGCAGCAACCTCAGCAACCAAAAGAAATAATAAAGCACTAATTGGACAGCCCTGGCGTATTCCTCTGCTCAGTTTAAAAAAGGGGGAGAGATATCCATTATTAGTCACACAACTTTCACTCTCAGTATACAATAGGGAGATCCACTTTTGAAAATTATCACCAAAACCATATATTTTTAATAATTTTTTCAAAAATGGCCATCTAACTGTATCGAAAGCTTTTTCAAAATCAATAAGGAGAATGATGCATGGGTGTTTGTACAGTTTGCAGTACTCGATGATATCAGAGATCAATCTTGTATTTTCCCCAGAAAACCGTTTTTCAATATACCCAGTTTGATCTGGATTAATGATTTCTTGGAGTGTTGTTTTGAGTCTGTTGCACAGAACTTTAGCTAATATTTTATAATCGGTATTCAATAGTGATAAAGGACGCCAAGAGCTCAATACTGTTAAATCCTTATCCTTTTTTGGTATCAGGTGTATGACTCCTTGGTTCTGAGTACCAATAAGTCGACCTTGTTGAAAAGCATCTTTGTACGTTCGATAAACTATATTGCCTATATCATGCCAAAAAAATTTGTAAAATTCAGCAGTAAAACCATCGGGTCCTGGGGATTTATTATTAGGAAGAGTTTTTACAACTGCTGAAACCTCTTCGAATGTGATTTCTACTTATCCCTGACAATTTTGTAATATTGTTTCCAATATTATGACAATATTTGTCATTGCTCAGATCAGAGTAATCGCCTTTTTCTGTGTAGAGGTTACTGTAAAAAGACTTTTGCTCTTCAAGAATTTCATTGGGGTCATCAATAACCTTATTTCCCACTTGTAATGCGCGAATATGTCTAACGTTTTGTGAAGCTTTTTCCAAATTTAGAAAATATTTTGTTGGCTTTTCATATTCTTCAATTAACTTACACCTGGATCTGATTATGTGACCTCTGGCTAGTTCATCGTGGATGCTTTCAATTTCTTTTTTGGTTTCAAGATACTCATTATGTATAGCGTCAGATGGTGTTTCACTTAATAATTCCTCAAGTTCAGAAAGTTTTTTCTCAAGATCCTCTAGATGTTTAGTTTTCTGTTTTTTCTTTTTTATTGAGAAAGATATCGTCTTGGTACGTATACAGCATTTTATAAAGTCCCAAGTAAGTTCCTTATTGGCTAAGTTTTTGCTATCCTCCAAGGACTGGTTTATTGTGTCTTTTACAAGATCAACATAGTCATTGTCATTTAGTAGGCTGCCATTAAATTTCCAGAGCCCTCTACCTCGGGTTTGATCTTTATTCGCTGTAAGTGATAGCTTCAGTAAACTGTGATCTGATTTGATACTTGGAAGAATTTCGGTAGATACAACCAAGAACTCCAAGTGGCACGAAATTAAGAAATAGTCAATTCTTGATTGCTTAAAGCCATACCTGGTTTTTTCACACCTAGTAAATCTCTTGGCATTCGGATGTTTGAGCCTCCAAATGTCAATTAAGTCGAGGTTGTGCATTACTTTGTGCAAACAGTCCAAGTAAGTCTTATTGCAATTCATTGATGATCTCAAACTATCATCAAGACAAATATTTATGTCACCTCCTAAGATAATAGATTTTCCAATATGAGGTTCTAGTTTTGAATATACATATTCACCAAAACCTCTCTGGTATCTTGTTTTATCAATGGTTGGGGCATATAAATTAACCAAGATGTATTCTGAATCATTGATTGTACATTCTAGAAGTAAAAAACGTCCGCTATTGTCTTTCTCAATATTAGCTATATTTATGGATATCTCTTTTGAGCACAAAATCATGACTCCTCTAGCATTAGATGTGCCATGTGCAAATTCAATTCTACTGTGCCATTCATCTCTCCACTGTGATTCCTTGAGCGGAAGTGAGTGACTTTCTTGGACGAAATATATACCAGGGCCTTTTGATTTAAACCATGAAAATACTGATACTCTTTTATTCTTGTCAGACAAACCCCTAGCATTTAGAGAGTATATATTTAGAGCACTGAATTTGAAGAAGGTTCACGCAGAACTATTTTTTCCATGAACTCTGAACATATTATAATAAGCACTTTCCGGAGACTTTGCAGTAAAGAACAATGATAGCAGAACCTGAAGTCTCCTGTATAGCAAGATACACATTCAAATCAAGCAAGTGTTGCAAGTGTAGTAACATAAAAGTATATAACCTTGTGGCAAAAAATACGTAGATGAACATTTGAACTGTTTTCTTGTGATAATTTCTTTTCTTAATTACAACCTGTAACAAAGTGAAAAGAAAAAAAAAAGGAAAGAAAAACGAATTGAATAACAAAATAAACATCATATTGAAGTGCAGACATTTATACATGTGATCGGACTCTAATACTAACTTTTGTTGGTACTTTTTAGGTTAACAGATACTCCAGTTAAGAGAAATTATTCCTAAATAGCTTTTAAAGTTTTTGTTGAACTCGTGAGTTTTTGAACTGATGAAAAAAAAAAGGTTATTTTGAGATTTATGTCGAGTTTTTTTTTGCCCAAAGTGACATGGGACTTGGAGTAGTATCTTGTTGATCTTTTATAGCTTGAAAATCTAAGAGCAGAAAAGAGAAAGTTTTTCATTAGCAGGTCAGCATTTGTGTTGTTAACAACAAACACGAAAAGCAATCAATAAAAAAGGTTATGTGGCGCAAACACATGGGTTAGTAACAATGTATGATTTTCAAATCTCTTTGTGACTTTACTAATAATTTAGCTCAGAGGTGAGGAAGCACTGGTTGTGAATAAGATAACTTTAAAATGTTTTTATCCGTGCTTTATCTCACGTCGATTGACAACATGTACTGATGGAACACCGACGTGCGGACCAAAAAGCTCCAATTCTATCATTAAGCATATGTAAGGCATAATTAACAGTAATATGATACATTTAAGACATAATTGATAGTAATATAGTATCATAGTATTTTAAGTTTTTTCGTCCATGGTTAGGAACAATATAGAAAGTTTTGTCTCACATAATCAATAACTGTAGCTGTAACTCTGAAGTTCAGTACATGTGGAAATACAGTGATTGTGTCAGTAAAAATACAAGAGAAAAAGTTAAATAGGAACTCATAGTTCACAGTGACCATGGGAAAGATAAAAACCAGAAGAAAAATTCCACTATGATAGGTCAGTTATTTACGAAAGTTAATTTATAATGCTAAATTTTACTCACACATCTAGGCATTATGAGTCAACACATGACTGTATAGTTTATAGTATGGACATCATAATAGGATAATTTGAGACAATACACAGATATCAATTAACTGATATTGATAAACAGTTGTAATAAAATAGTTGTCATAAATTCTACTATGACAGGTCAGTTATTTACGAAAGTTGATTTATAATGATAGATTTTTTTTACTCGCACATCACGGCATTATAAGACAATACAAGACTGTATAGCTTATAGTATGGAAATCATAGTAGAATAATTTGAGACAATACACAGATATCAATTAACTGATGTTGATAAGAAGCTGTAACAAAATAGTTGTCATAAATTCCACTATGACAGGTTAGTTATTTATGAAAGTTAATTTATAGTGCTAAATTTTACTCGCACATCTAAGCATTATAAGTCAGCATATGACTATATAGTTATAATATGGACATCATAATAGAGTAATTTGAAACAATACACAAATACATGAGTAGAATAATTTGAGACAATACACAGATATCAATTAACTGATGTTGATAAGAAGCTGTAACAAAATAGTTGTCATAAATTCCACTATGACAGGTTAGTTATTTATGAAAGTTAATTTATAGTGCTAAATTTTACTCGCACATCTAAGCATTATAAGTCAGCATATGACTATATAGTTATAATATGGACATCATAATAGAGTAATTTGAAACAATACACAAATACATGTATCAATTAACTGATATTGATAAACAGTTGTATAATATGATATCATAATGGAAGTTAAAAGTTCTTTGGTGTCTATTACATACTTGATCTTATCTTCATCAGTAAGTTTCCAAGGTTGTTCTTCCCTGGCCATTTGTTTATGTCTTTCATTTTTGGATCACTTGAGCTAAGTCCGCAGGACC
The DNA here is from genome assembly GCA_964017235.1 of Sabellastarte sp. h YS-2021. NCBI lineage: Eukaryota > Metazoa > Annelida > Polychaeta > Sabellida > Sabellidae > Sabellastarte > Sabellastarte sp. h YS-2021. The sequence goes on from OZ024937.1 coordinate 76,445,300, forward strand.
AAAATTGGTCATACTTGTTTGCCTCAATTATTCGTCTTTGTTCAGTGCGGAACAGAAATTGTTTGAAGTAAGGTTTAGAGAACTTGGCAGACAAACCTGCATGCATGACCTGTGTTGCTCTAGCCGTGTACCACTCTGGGTTGGATGCCTTGAGTTGATCTCCAAGGTTTTTCATATTGACCGGGTCCTTGGCAAGGAGAATCTTCTGCATTATGTCTCTTCGGTTACTGAAAAGAGCACGCTGTGCTTGATAGTACTGCTCTACACAGCTATATGTGATCCCATCAATTTCAAACACCGCAGGATGGAAGTTGCTTAAGTCCCAAAGAACTTAAAGGTTACTGTTCCAGTGATTAATTTAGCAAAACCTGCATAAATAATATGCCAAAACACACAATGGGTTTCATTTATATTTGGTATGTGGGTGTATTTTGGCCCCTGAAATATGTTTACTTTATGGTAACCTTAAAGTCTCAAAGATAACTTAATCACTCTGACTTTAAGGTTACTACTTTCCATGAAGATGTCCACTGTATAGCAACCTTAATGATCTAATTTTAACTTAATTATAGCGACTTTAAGGTTGTCACTCAAATGACTAGTATTCCAAAATCTCTGTATTAATTGGAACAGTATTTGGTATGTGGATATATTTATACCCCCAAGTCTGTGGACCATAGGATTATCCGACTGGAGATAACTGCTGTTACAGTGTTCTTGTTTTCACACTGGTTTCCCCCAAGTATTTTACTCCATATCTTTCTTCTTACATTACTTCTTATAGCACCAGGAACAGTCACATTGTCGGCAATTTCCTTGTTGTACCATTGTTTCATGCATCTACTCATAAGTGTGTAAAACAGTTCTGTCATAGCTTTGCTTTTGAGGCTCCCACTGTGTGGAACATAATTCCTGATGAGATTCGTGTGTCTCTATCTGTTGCATATTTCAGGAAGTAGCTTAAAACCTACCTCCACACCAAAGCATAGCGACCTTAGTCTCCGACTGGTGTTCTCCATGGTACTTGACCTTTTTATCTGTCCCTGGATACTGGCATTTGGTTGACTGCTTTGGTGCTGTTGTGCCTAATGTGGGTGTTCCACCACACGACTAAGGCTCCCGATTAAGGGTTTTGGGGGGTCGGTTTGAAATATTTGCTTAGTCCCAGGCGTCCTGTAAGGGTCGGTTGTGGTCGGTTGGGGCCGTGTGAAAAATCAAACATGTTTGATATTTCACACGACTACAACCGATTCATATTTCCCGCCGTCAACAAAATGTCCAGTCCCAGGCGTCCTCAGGCCTCCTCAGACCCAAATTTACACAGTCGTGTGTTGTCCCAGGCCGCCTGCGACCCTTAGTCCCAGACCTCCCTAGCTTAGTCCCAGGAGGCCGGTTGTTAATCCCAGACTCAAATATGATGCGTATGAATTTCATGCGTCTGAAAGTGGGTCGGTTGCATTAGTCCCCGGAAGCCTCAGACCGTCTGCGGTGTCCTGGGACCCAAAAATCAAGGTCTGGGACTAAGAACCGACTAAGGGTAACCGACCCTAACCGATCCAAACCGGCCTCCCCAGGACGCCTGGGACCACGCATTTTCAGTCTGCGGCGGCCTGAGGACGCCCCAGGCGGCCTGGGACTAACAACCGATTAAGAACCGACTGTTTTCCGCGCGTTGGAAATTAAAACGAGGCAATGAGCAGGTCTGGGACTATATAAGCGACCGCGCACACATTCTCATTGTTACTGACTGTTTGGCTACTGAGAGACGTGTGTCACTGATTTGTAGGGGTTTTCAGTTTTTATTTTATATTTTATATACTTGAGCTTAGGGCAAATTTCACAGTTAGGAGACACATTTTACTATTTTTTTATTACTTTGTCGACTGGATTATGAGGAAAGAGAAAGGAGGGAAGAGAGGAAGGAAAAAGATGGATGAGAGGGAGAAGGAAAGTCAAGTAGAGGAGAGGAGTGAAGTTATTACAGAAGAAGGAAGTGAGAGGAGAGAGGAGGAGGAGATTCAGGAAGATCCAGCTATTGGGGAAGCTGTGGCAGAAGAAGAAGAGAGGTGTGAGGAAGATCCGGAGTGCCATTCTTCAGCCAAGAGAGCCAGGGTGTGTGCCACTTTTACAGACAGTGAGGAAGTTTCCATTTTTTTTTTTTTTTTTTTTTTTTTTTTTTTGTGTGTCAAGACCAGCAGGACATGTGTCATATTTGGAGAATATAAATGTAATTTTTTAACTCATTACAGATACTGAATCATGGAAAGTTTGATATATTTATGAAATTTAAGATGTATAGAATTAACTGAAATGAATTATGGAATGAATTATTAACTATAAACAAAATTAAAAGGGGTTGAACATTATGCCAACATAGGATAAAATCTGTGGCATGTGTCAAGACTGAAGTATTGACCATCACATTGATATTTATGTGACCATAAAAGGAATAAGACCTTTGTGTCAACACTGTAGCTTTTTCTCCCATGTTAAAGAGGTTACCAGGTGTATACCATTAAAGGAACATCTATTGTGTGCATACATCAACAAAGAATTTCACTCTTGTGTTTTTCAATCTTGTGACAGGGTTATGGAAGTATTAAATCTGTGTACTTGGACAAGGTTGTGTTTCCCCAGTGGTGTGAATAAATGGGATTGAATAAACAGAGCTGAGTCCCTCTTCCATACCACAATACACAAACTGTGATAAACTACAATTAATTTTGGATGTTTTCATGGATAGTGACAATAGAAAAAGAAACTTAAGCGCAGTATCTCTAGCTAGTACCCCCAGTCCAGTTGTACTTCCTAAAAAAACACAGAAAATGAATGAATCAGGGGACTCCATTTCAAACATGAAAAGTTTAGTGGAAACACCGAGCGAAGAGGATTCCTTCAGTGCAAATGTGAGTAAAATACCAACACTAGAAAGGAAAGTTGATGAGATTCTCTCTTTACTTAAATCTGAAACTGTGAAAACAAGGCTGGATTTTCGTGCACTAGAAACAGAAAACCATGCACTGCAGCTCAAAGTAAAGGAATCTGAAGGGGTCATTGTTAAACTTAACTCTAAGGTCCAGTCCCTTGAGGAAAAGCTTGAATCTCTCCAGATATATTCCATGAAGAATAACCTAGTCTTTTATAATATTCCCGAGGTTGAACAGGAGGACTGTTCTACTGTTGTAATGGATTTTATGAAGAACACCCTAAAAATCCCTGAGCACCTTTTGTTTTCACCAAGCAATCCAGCGGCAGATATACGTATTGATACTGCTCATCGCATGGGGATGAAAAAAGAAAAACCAAGACCAATAATTGTGAGATTCATGTCCCATCGAGGCCGGGCCATGGTGTTGTCAAATACCAAAAATCTCACACGATTGCCATGTGCTATCAATGAACATCTGCCACCAAAAGTCCGAGAGAGGAGATCAGCTCAAGTCCCTGCTCTTATAGAAATGAGAAAAAATGAAAAGGTGAAGAACACCAATACAAGCATAAAATTAATAAAAGACAAGTTAATGGTCAACTCAAAAGTCAACTCAGAAACATTTGAGAAAAATCCACTGGACTACACTGCCTCATCCGGTGAGCCTATAGCTTACGAAAACATATTCCATTCAGAAATTTCGACAGTCAAGGGCAGTTCATTTCAGGGCCATATCTATCCAATCCAAACTGATAGTGAGGCAATCCAGGTACTCCGAGCAATGGGGCAGAATAAAGAGACAGTAAACTGTGAGCATACTATGTACGCATTTAAATTTCACGATGCAGATGGTCACATAAAACATGGCTACTCAGATGACGGTGAATGGAAAGGTAGTGCGGTACTCACAAAACTATTGCATGAGAAGGAAATGAATGGAGTTATACTAATTGTCACACGTAAGTTTGGCGGTCAACACCTGGGACAACAACGCTTCAATCTTATAAGGAAAGTGGCAGCAGAGGTAGTGGACAATTATAATAACTAAATATTGGACTTCGGATATACATAAAGATCAGAACCTTTGACTGTAGCCCAGTAAAGACACCAGTAACTCAATTTAAAGTATAACACCTGATATTACAGTACCTATATGAATAAATATAATAATTTGAGTGTGGATTTGATATATTATTTTTAATAAAATGGTATAAAAATAGACTCTGAACTCCTGTGTCAAATTAAAGGCAGCGTAGTTAAAATATTAGCGATACCATTAAAGGTATATATAATAATATGTAACATTACTTGATTGCATTTCCATCTCTATTTTTGTCAGAATTACACAGGTATTTTATACAAAGACTGCAGCGTAGTAAAGAAATAGTAACACAACTTAAAGTATAACACCTGATATTAGGGTACCTAATCATTTGTGTGTGGATAAGATGTATTATTTGTATTAGATGGGTATTATTGGATTTGATATATTATTTTTTATTAAAATGGTATAAAAATAGACTCTGAACTCCTGTGTCAAATTAAAGGCAGCGTAGTTAAAATATTAGCGATACCATTAAAGGTATATATAATAATATGTAACATTACTTGCTTGCATTTCCATCTCTATTTTTGTTAGAATTACACAGGTATTTTATGCAAAGACTGCAGCGTAGTAAAGAAATAGTAACACAATTTAAAGTATAACACCTGATATTAGAGTACCTAATCATTTGTGTGTGGATAAGATGTATTATTTGTATTAGATTGGATGTGCGGTTTACAATTTTTTGATATGCAATACACTTATTTCGCCATCATATTTTTTCTATATCTACAAAGGTCGGAGGCATAAATAATCTTGGTTAAAGAAAGATACCACAGATACATGATTATATTAATTATCAAATTACAAAGGGGTTTATTGCATAAAAAAGTTCTCGGTTGATATGACACTATAACTTTTCTTTTTCTATACACTGTAAATAGATGTGGTTCAGTATCTAGTTCGAGTTAACGTGGTCTGTAATTTTTTTTTTCTTTTTATTAGTATTATTCTTTTTTCATTGTTCTTTTTTATAACTTGACTGTATTTTGTTTCTTATTTCTTTGTTGTTAAATGTTTGTACAGTTTAATATGGGAGTTTTTCTTCTGTGGCAAAGCATTTGTTCTAAGATTAGTACAGTTGGAATGCAGTGCATAACAAAGGATATAATCAGTGGCTATCCATTTTCAAGCAAGTTGACAGCCGAAAAAAATCTTTGTACATATGAGGTATTCCTGAATCCATATTTTAGGCATTTACTTAATATTCGTGTTTTTACTACCGATCTGTTTATCCTTGTAGAGAAACTTTATGCAAAAATCGATGAATACCATAATGAATAGTATTACTGTGTTGTCCGCAAACTGTAGAGGTTTACAAAACTACCAAAAGAGAATTGATGTTCTGAACTATTTCAAAGAAACAAAGTCTAATATTGTATGTGTCCAAGACACACACTGGGTTGAAAATGACGAGGCATCGGTCAATAAAATCTGGGGTAATAAATGCTATATTAATGGAAATAGAACTAACTCTAGAGGAGTGGCTATCTTGCTTAATAATAATTTTGAATATGAAGTCATATCCTGTAAAAAAGATAAAGATGGTAATTTTATTTGCTTGACTGTAAAAGCAACTTCTATGACCTTTAATATCTTAACTCTATATGGGCCTAACACTGATGAACCTCAATTTTTCACAAATATCAAAGCTGTGGTCCAAGAAAATAATCCTAACTACTATGTAATCTGTGGAGACTTTAACCTAGTAATTAATCCGGATATAGATTATTCCAACTATTTGCATATTAATAATCCAAGGGCAAGGCTTGAAGTGTTAAATATGCTAGAAGAGTTGGATCTAATAGATATCTATCGTACTTTTCATCCTGAAACCCGTAGATATACCTGGAGAATAGCTAATCCAATCAAACAAGCACGATTAGATTTTTTTCTTGTCTCGAATTCTATGATTGACATTATACATAAATGTGATGTTAAAGCATCATATAGATCAGACCACTCAATAATATCTTTAGAAGTTATTCAAAATAGGTTCACTATAGGGAAGGGTGTTTGGAAATTTAATAATAATTTGTTAAAAAACAAAGACTACTTAAAAACTATTAACAGTGTCATTGATGACGAAATATTAAAATATGCCATACCAGTCTATCAGCTCGAATTTCTGCAGGGGAACTACCAAAACATCTCATTCACTATAGATGATGACTACTTTCTAGAAATGCTTCTGCTTAGAATGAGAGGGGAAACCATAAAGTTTGCCACATTTCTAAAGAAAAAGGAATTTGAGAAAGAGAAAGAACTAATAAAAGACATAGAACAGTTAGAGTCAAACTTTTCTCAAAATTTGCACTTATTATCCGATAAAAGAACTGAATTGGAAACCATTCGAGAGCATAAACTCAGTGGTCAGTTGGTCCGCGCTAGAACACAGTGGTTGATAGAAGGTGAAAAACCTTCCAAATCTTTTTTTAATCTCGAAAATAAAAACTTCTTGGATAAGACAATAAAAAAAATTCAAGATAAGTGTGGTCATTTTGTCACTGATCAAGCTGAGATTCTTTCTTATGTGAGGTCTTATTATGGATGTCTTTATGAGAATAAAGACCATAAACTTAAAAAAGCCAACTTAACAGAAATTTTGAAAAACAAACCAGTATCTAAAGTACCCAATATTGAATTGGGTGACCTCATAAATACTAAGGAACTTGGGGAGACATTAAAAACTATGAAGCACAACAAATCCCCTGGTATGGATGGTTTTACAACAGAATTTTTAAAGGTTTTTTGGTGTAGACTCAAACATTTTATAACAAATGCTATCAATATTTGTTTTAAAAAAGGAACACTTTCCACTTCTCTTAAACAATGTATTATTACTTGTATCCCAAAAGGAAAAAAGGACAGAAGTTTGATAGGAAACTGGCGGCCCATTTCACTCCTACCTGTTATCTATAAGCTTGCCTCAGGTACTATAGCTAACCGTCTTAAAAAGGTTTTAAATACCATTATTTCTACAACACAAAATGGTTTTATTTCTGGTAGACAAATTAGCAATTGCACCAGACTTATATATGACATCATGCAAGTGGCTGAAGAGAAAAAATTACCAGGCCTTCTTATGTTAATTGACTTTGAGAAGGCGTTCGACTCTTTGTCTTGGGACTTTCTGTACAACAGCCTTGATTTTTTCGGTTTTAGTGCAAATTTTTCGAAGTGGATAAAGTTATTTAACAACGATATAAAAGCTTACATACTACAATGTGGATTTCTATCTGAATCGATCAAGATAGGGAGAGGATGTAGACAAGGGGATCCTATAGCACCATATTTATTTCTGATTGGGGCTGAGATCCTCTCACTCTTAATTAAAATAAACCCAGAAATTACTGGCTTCATTTATCATACCCATGAATATAAACTGACTCAGTTTGCGGATGACACAACAATCATTTTGGATGGTTCCCAGTGTTCTCTACAAGCTGCACTTAATACTCTTGAAATTTATGGTAGCATTTCTGGCCTTCGGATGAATAAAGAAAAAACCAAACTTATATGGATTGGTAGGAAAAAGCACTGTAAGGAAAAATTAGATGTTACGCTTGATCTAGACTGGGGTAAACAGGAGTTCATATTGTTAGGGATAAAGTTTAATGTGAACCTTACGAGCATGCCAAAACTAAATTTTGAAAATAGTCTACAAAAAATTCAGACAGAATTAAAAATGTGGCAGGTGAGACATCTCACTCCTTTTGGAAAAGTAACAGTATTAAAGAGTTTAATTTTAGCTAAGTTTATACATTTATTTTTATCTTTGCCTACTCCAGAAGATGTAATTACCAAACTAAATTTCTTGTGCTATAGGTTTCTGTGGAATGATAAACCTGATAAGATCAAAAGAGATGTAATTTGCCTAGATTATTTGAAGGGTGGAATTAAAATGGTAAACATTAGCAAATTTATAATATCATTGAAACTTACATGGATTAGAAGGATATTCTGTGATGTGAAAACCCAGTGGTTTAACCTTTTCTCAGAAATGTACCCAGTACAAAAACTATCACTAGGATTTGATCTTAGCAAAACAATACTGCTTCATATGAAAAACGAATTCTGGATCGACATTATAACATACTGGCAGAATTTCTGCAAAACTAAAGAAATTAGGTCAAATTCAGACATAGTTTGTTCACCCCTGTGGTACAACACAAATATATCTAAGGATGCTCTATATTTTCCAAAATGGTCAAATAAAGGAATATCAATGGTAGGGGATATAATTGATGATCAATGGAATGTACTAAACCCTGAGGTTCTTAAGAGGAAATTTGAATTTAGTTTTAATATTTTAGATTATTACAGATTAAAATACCTTGTGAAAACATTTATCACTACTTACAAGGAGGAAGGACCCAGTAATTACATGAGGCCCTGCTGTCCGTCTCACCTAAAGATACTATATAAATCCAAAAAGGGATGCAAAGATTTTTATAACCTATTATTGGAAAGAGACACCAAGTACCCAGTCCCTATACCTAAATGGGAAGAGCTAGTCCTTCACAGTAAATACTCATGGACTCAGATTTATAAAATCTGCTGTAAATCTATCAAAGACAATAAGTTCATTTGGTTCCAGTATAAAATTTTAAATAATATATTAGATACGCAGTACTACCTTTACAAAATTAAAATCTTGGATGATAACACTTGTAGATTATGTAGTCAACATCCAGAAACAATTTTGCATCTTTTTGCAGAATGCACAAAATCCTCAGAATTATGGAGAAATGTCAAACATTGGGTTTTCACTAGATTAGGTCTGAATTTAGATTTTGATAGTGGAGTTAAAATATTTGGTTACAACGACAATAATGAAAACTTTTGGCCACTAAATTTCATGCTGATAGTAACTAGATATTATATCTACTGGTGTGCAAAAAAAGGCTTTCAATTGAATATCTTCCATCTCCAAAGGGAAATTAAAAAAAGGTTTAATGAACAGAAAATTTCATCATTTATGAACAATTCAAATCAACTTTTTGAAAAGAGATGGAGTGTCTGGCAAAACCTCTTTATTGACATCTAAGGTTAGATTATTCACAATAGAGTACATGTACTTTCTCATTCCTGGTTATTCTGTTTCCACCAGTCCTTTGGTTAATGGTGTAATGATCCTGGCCTGAACACAATCAGATGGCTAGCCATCTCACTGTGTAAAACTCCAAATATAGTTTTTTTTTTTTTTTTTTTTTCATCTCAATGTTATTTTCACTAGCTTTCCTTCTACTTCTTATAGATCTATTGTGCAAACAAATGTAATTTGTCAGTTTTTTTTTCTTTCATTTTAACATTTGTATGCTGTGTATATAATGCTTGTCTTGACAAAGCATCATTGTTGATTTTGTATATATAATTCCTGCTCTAAAAAAGAAATAAAAAAAAAAAAAAAAAAAAGTTTCCATTGTGGAATTTGTAAAGCTGCACCCTGAACTGTATGACAAGGAACATTCACGTTTCCACGACAGGACCAGAAGAGAGGCTCTCTGGGCAGAAATATCTGCAGAACTCAAGCTCCAGCCCTTTGATGTGAGAAGATGGTTCGAGTCCCAGCGAACCCGTTATGGGAAGCTGTCTAAGCTCCAATCTGGCCAAGCCCCGAGGGAGATGACCAAGAGACAGTCCTGGGAGTACCAACAGATGGGTTTTCTTAAAACCCACATCAGAAGAAAGGGGGCCAATAGAAGTTCAGGTTTTGAGGCCAGTCCAAATACCAGCAGGCAGGACGAATCACGTGGCTCAACTACTGATACAGAACACCTCGAGTCCAGTGTCCTGAGGGAGAGGAGTCAGTCCATCATTACATCAACACCCGTTTCAACTACAGACTCCAAGATTCTCGAACACTTTGAGCAGATGAGGACACTTCTCTCTGGTTTTCTACATCAGAAGTCAGACAGGCAGCCCTTCTTTGACTACGTGGCATCAGAGGCCGAGAAGATGACTCAAGAAGAATTCGAAGAATTAAAGGGCAAGATTTTTAGAGACATCGAAACTATTAAGAGTAACCGCAGACGTCAGCCATTGCCCAGAAGATCAGCCACTGTTACCACGGAGTCCCAGAGGGTCGGCCTACTGCCAACAACCACTCCACAGGCGTCTAGTTCCACTCAAGCAGCAGCTAGCAGCAGTTTTGTGTACTATACACCAAGCCCCATTGGCTTCAGCAACCCGACATCTGTCCTAACTGTACAGGACGAAGGGAGCAGACACAATCTGAGTGGAATCTTAAGCCAGCTACCAGATCTGACATCAACACAGATCGTCGAGCAGCCTCAGCAGCAGCAGCAGCAACAACCGCAGCAGCAGCTCTTTACTATCACCACTTCAGCACCGCCTCAACAGCAGCAGCAGCCTCCTCAGTAGCCATCCAGTCAGGGCGGGTCTTTGACCTGCCAGGCCCTTTTCAGGGCCACCAAATCTTCCAAAAACAATTATTCAGCTATGTGTTCTTCCAATTCCCCTCCCAAAACAAAAAAGTTCAGTACAAATACTTATCACAAGAAAAAAAAAGTTCAAGTCCAACACCTACACCACCCCAAACATGAAACAAATAACCCATGGTACCACACATAACAAAAAAGGCCACATAAAAAAAAAAAAAGTAACTCCCAATATGGCCATTAATCAGCCCATTTTTAGATTAAAATCCATGGGATAGTTTAAAATCTTTAATAGAAAAGTCCAACACTTACACCTTCCCTAGATTTAAAAGGCATTATCACATACTTACCAACCCACAAACAGACAAACCCAACACCAAACATAACCCCCAAATAACAAACCCAGTACCAAACCTAACACCCAACTACCAAAAATAAACCCAACCCTAGTAACCACCAACCAACAAACACACAAACCCAAAAGTAAATAGAACCCATGCCAACAAACTGACAAACTATTTTGCAAACACAATCCCCCATTATTGAAAGCAAAACTAGTTCCATAGGTATATTTTCCAAATTTTTGTGATTAGAAGTGAAGATTTAAAATTGAAGATTTCCATGAAAACCTTTCTGCTACAAATAAATTTCAAAGCCATGAACAAAAAGAATTGGTGAAATTATGATGTGGATTTGAAAATATATAAAAAAATAATTTAATTTCGGATATAATGTGTGACTTTGTGTTTGGCTTTTGTTTAACAGTGGGTTTGTCTGTTTGTTGGGTGAGAAAGTTGTGTCTGTCTGTTTGTCCGTCTGAACAAGTTATGTTTGGCATGGGGTTTGTCTGTTTGTCCGTCTGAACAAGTTATGTTTGGCATGGGGTTTGTCTGTTTGTCCGTCTCAACAAGTTAAGTTTGGCATGGGGTTTGTCCGTCTGTAGCAAACATAGCTGATTAATTGTTTTTGGAATAATTGGTAGTCCTGAAAAGGACTGTTGTAGTTAGTCCTGAAAAGGACTGGTTACTGCAGCAGGACTTATATTCTGCCATCTTGCCAGGCCACTGCTCCCTCATTGTTGAAGTAGTCCTTCAGGTAATCCCTCTGTCTTTTGGCTTCTCTAGCAGGGTTTCTGTCTTGGCCACCACCAGCAGCACCCCCAATCAATCCACAATCATCAGGTACATCATCATCATCGTCCTCCCCAGGCTGCTGACCACCAGGTTGACCTTGATACTGGCTTCTCAGTATGTTGTGTAGAACAACACAGGTCAAGACCACTTCCCTGACTGTTGCTGGGGGTAGTTCAATGGTTGTCCTCATCACCCTGAATCTTGACACAAGGATGCCAAAAGCGTTCTCCACCACTCTTCTGCCCCTTGAAATTCTGTAATTGGCAATCCTTTCCTCTCTGGTTAACATCCTTCTGCCATAGGGTTTCATGAGCCAGCTCTTCAGGGCAAAAGCATCATCTGCCAGGATGAAGTAGGGGACATCTCTCCCACCCTGTGTTATAGGAGCTGGGTCAGGGAAGCCTATCCTGCCATCCTCAATCCTCCTCTTCAGCTGAGAGGCATTAAATATCTGGCCATCCGAGCAGGATCCTTCAGTACCCACATCCACCCATCTAAACTTGTACTGTCCATCTACCAGGGCCAACATCACAATGGAAAAGAATCCCTTGTAGTTGTGGTAGAGGGCTCCAGTGTTCTTGGGCTTCTTCAGGGCCACATGCTTCCCATCCAGAGCTCCCAGGGCATGTGGAACATTCCATCTGATCCTGAATTCCCTCTCCAGTTCTTTCCACTCATCTGGGGTTGTAGGACACTTCAGGTGCTCCCTGGTGAACTCATCCTGGATGGCCCTGCAGACCTCTGGTATAAACTTGGAGATGGTGGATCTTCCAACCCTGAACTGACAGGACAATGATGTGTAGGACTCTCCTGTGGCCAGATATCTGATGGTGAGGGCTAACTTCTCACCAACACTGATTGGTGCTCTGTAGTTGGTGGCCTGCCTGGCTAGGTGTGGTTCCAGTCTGGTCTTAATCATTTCAAAAAATTCTGGGGTCATCCTCATGTAGTTGGTGAATCCTGGAATATCTGTGGCATAAAGATCAGCCATAATGTTGTGGTAGGCCCCCCTCTCCTCTCTCTGTAGCAGCCATGGCCTGACCCACATGTTGTGCCTTCTTCTAGGTCTCTGTATGGGTGCTGGTGGTGCTGGTGGTGCTGGTGGTGGTTGCTGTGGTCGACGTAAAAAATGGAAATACATGATTATTTGTAACTGAATAAAAACCAAAAAAGCCCTAAGTTGTGGTTGAATCTGTCTTCCATTAAAAGGTGGCATCCTGCTGTGTTCCTAGAAAAGCAATGATGATTAGATCGCGAATTTTATATATATATATACCCAGAAAATCCAGCAACTTTGGAAAACAAGAATCGGGGATCCTGGTCTGGGGAAGACTGAGGAGGCCTGAGGACGCCTGAGGACGCCGGTAGTTAATCGTGGGTTAGTCGGCTCTTAGTCCCAGGAGGCCTGAGGCGTCCTGGGACCCAGTCGGTATGTGTACGACAGGATCGTGGTTGAAACCGACCTGAAAACTGGCTTAGTCGGTTCTTAGTCCCAGACCAGTTGGGGACTGTCTGCGGCCGCCTGAGGCGTCCTGGGGACGATCTGTTCTTAATCCCAGACTTGAGTACCGACCCAGTATTCCCGCCCATTTTTGTTATTTTCCCACCGACTGTCCACGATTAAGGGTCGCCGACAGGATCGGGGCTTAATCTTTTGGTGGAACAGGGGCATTAGAGTCCCCTTACATAAAACGGGAGTTTAAGCACTATAAAATCCAATTAGAATCAGAATTAGAAATAAGAACACACAAATGGATGGAGGACTTGTAACCAGAGGCCACAGAAGCTAAGTGATTAACAAATTTAGAATGTATTAATTTAGCTCTCACCTCTGTGTTGGTGGGTTTGAATCAATCAATCAATCAATCAATCAATCAATCAGTTGTCCAGGTGCTTAATCTCCGTATCAACGGATTCTAAGGCACACCATCCAATCCGTAAGGCATAAATCATGAGACATTAGACATGTTCCGAGTCGTTGCCAGGGAGGCGGTCCGGTGTTCGGTAGTAAGAAGCTATGGTGGGAATGATTTCTGAAATAGGTAGGTTTTGAGTCGACTTTTGAAACTGGAGAGATTTGGAGCACTGCGTATATCATATGGAAGATCATTCCATAACTTAGGGGCATCATATGAGAAACTATTGTTAAAATGGACCTTTGATTTATGGATGGAAGGACAGTAAGAGGGAACCAGAAGGAACAAATTTTTGGGATTAGAACGTCTTGTATTCACGGCAGATTTGTACAAGGGGAGATATGGTGCAAAATACTTAGGCTGGCCAGTGGTGAGGTACTTATAGACCAAAACTAGGGTTTTGAAGATAATACGTTGTCTAACGGGTAGCCAATGGAGTGTCCTAAGGGTGGATGTAATGTGAGTGTACTTTGAAGCACCAGTGACAAACCGTGCAAGCGCATTTTGAACATATTGGAGCCTTGTAGCATTTCGGGAAACCTAAAACCTGGTCACTTGACCCTTTATAAATACAGATATGGAATCCAGTGCATGACAACATAATAAGGCTAGCATAGGTCAGAGGACTGGGTTTTTTTATTGGCCGTCTACCCTAATGAAGATCTGTGATTAATGCTGAAGCTTGAATGCAGTAAATTCTGATATGGTCATCACAGATATTTTGAATACTGTAAGTTATTTATTGGGACTGTCTCATTATTTCTTCTGTCTGGTTGTATTTACAGGGGGGACACGGTCGTTTGAAAGATATGGTACCACATTTCCAGGAGTTGGATCTGTGTTATTGTGACCAGGATCTCTGTAACTCCAGCCCAATACTCACAGGGACCTCACTCAGTCGCCTTGTTATGATGGGATGGAGCCTGGTTTATTGTTACAAGTTTTATACCAACTGGATGAGAACAGTGTGAAGATACCATGATTCTGGCTATAAATGTTAAAAAAACAGTGACAATTTATTATTGCAAAGAGTGAAAGGCTATGCTTATTCTGTGTGTGTTGGTCATGAGTTGGGAGATATGCAACATTAATTTTCAAAGAAGCTATTTCTTTTTCCACAACACTATCAAGTTTCTGTCTCCATGACAGCCAGCTACAAGTCAGTGGGATAAATGACTTTAACGTCCATACTTGGTGTTGTTCATGTATTTTTACTAACATTGATTGTCACTTTGATTGGCTGAAACTGGAGGACATGCAAATTTGGATAAATCAAATTATTAGAACTTAGTATTAAATATATCTTGGTTGATTGGCTAAAACCTGGTCACATGACCCTTTATAAATACAGATATGGCAGGGTTATAACAGGCCAGACAGCCGTATGAGTTTCAATGGTCCATTCTTCTGATGAAGATCTGCCTTTTACTCTTCACATTCGGAGATCTACCCTAGGATCATTAAACCTTGATAGAAAGTCTTATGCCTTATTTTCTTAAGTATTGATCTGAGGCAGGGCAATAATAATTAAAGAGGCTGCATTTTATGGCCCTCAATTTTTCAATAGTTTCTGTTTCACACTCAAACTTTCTAACATCTATTGCCACAAAGTGTAGGCCAAGAAATGTAAACTTCACAAAAGTGTATAAAATGTACTACTATGGTAGAGGGGAAATAATCCAAATTTCTGCCAAATTTGCAGTTTACTGTAATGCTTCCTTTGCTATCAGCGGCGTCAGTTGATGTAAATCCCTAACTTTGATATCATTTCATTGCAGATATGCCCCCCCCCCTCCCACTAATTATTTAGTACTTATCACAACTAGTAAGACAATAGATTAGGTTTCTACACCTCAGATTACAGGTGTGTATCTGTATTGTAGGAAAATAATGAAACATTTTGATTCCAAATACTGTATATTATTAGTAAGTAGAATATTTAGTTAGAAGAAAATATCACAAATTATCAATTTGTAAGAAATTCACTTTAATTAATTTTCATTCATTGTCTGTTTCTTCTGAAAAAACAACACAGACTGAAAATTTCAACACAAATTAATATTCGCCATCCAAGCTCATTAGCTAAAATAGCTAAAATTAATGCCTAGTGAAAATTTCCACCTATATAGTACCTCAGATTTTGAAGGCACTTAAATAACAGGTACCTGGCCAACATCGTGACTTTGAGATAAAACACAACTATTTTCAATCTATATGTATGTTTGTATTTGTATTAAAGTTATTTAATGTTAAATATAATCCTACTACTGAAATTGTCAGTAAAAACTTAGACCAGACCTCAGACTTTCACTTCCTGTGGGACAGATGGGGGCCATCGACTTATTTTCTGAGAGAAATAGTTTTTGATTGACAAAGATCTCACGAGAGACTGCGGTGCAACAGTAAATACCGGCTATTTCTACTAAAGTTCAGGATCTGAAGGTTGTACCTTTGTAAAGCAACATATAGAAAGAGTGGACATATGCACCAAAGTGTCATAATTAGATTCTGATTTCATGAAAATACATAAGCCTTTTTATCTCCAGACCAGCTGGTCTGTATATCAATGTATGTACAAAAATTTAGACTGCTGAAAAGCTGGAAAGTCAAAGAAAAGAACTGGGGCCGATTTCACAAAGGGACTTAAGTCTAGATTTAGACTTAAATTTAAGACTTTGGTCTTAAATTTTGTCAAAAGAATGTTAAGCCTGTGGTCTTAGACTTAGCGGATTTCACAAAGCAGCTAAGTCCATGAAATTGCTAAGTCAGTGGACTTAACTTTAAGTTTGGGAGGTAGTGGGCTTAAATTTTGTAAAGAGGACTAAATATGGCCGCCATAAACTTTTCTCCACTTCAAAATTTGAAATGGCTGTAAATAAAGTATAATTACACAGAATACCTCACTAAAGTAGTCTTTGGAAAGTTTATATGTGGCAACAAGATTTTCCATTTCAAAACAGCCCTTATCCTTAGATAAAATACATCAAATGAAGGATATATGGCAAGCATATTATATTTTAAATAGATATAAAAGGTCACATGACACAAAAAACCACTATGGTTATTTGATTAGCTTGGACTTAGCTAAGTCACCTTTGTGAAATCCATTTTAAGTCCCAGATCTAGCTAAGACCAAAGTCTTAGATTTAAGTCCCTGACTCGGCCAATAAAGGGAATGAGTTTAAGTCCTTTAGTGAAATCGGCCCCAGATCATGTCAATTGACTTCCCAAATTTTATATTGTTTTCACATGGTTTTCCAAGATACCCATTATCTGGGGTTTGGCTAAATCAAAGACTGATCATTACCGACTGAAAATGTTACATGACTTTTGCACCAGTAAACTGGTATGAACAATGAAATGCAGTGAAAATCATTTAAACTGTCAAATATATGAACAAAAATGATTAAAATGTAAAAACTAAAGACAAATATTATTATCTGCAGGTTTATTATTCAATTAACAGTAAAAACACAAAGGTATGAATTACACAACAGTTATGTCACATAAAACAATATTAACTGATTGGCATAAAACACAGGATTAAATACTTTGCATAGACTTTTATAATTAGAGCTACATTTTATACTCAATTATACAAACTTAGCCTCAAGCATCAAGGTAAGTATCACTGAAATCTTAAACTAGTATTAGCTTCCTGTAGAACGAGTGCTGAAGACAGTTAGGTTTAAGCTTAAGTAAACACCCAGACATACACATGGCAAGTGTAGGTAGGGTTTGTAGATGATTTCACCAACACAAACTTGATATACTATACCTCAGTAACCATCTGGGTGTGTTGATATTTGTATATTACAGCAGTAAATACATCTAAAGTGAAATGTCATAGGATTTGCATCCCTGAATGACAATTGTGTCCTTTAAAGGGAATAAAGTGTTTATTTCTCAGAGGGGCTAGCTTTTACATTTAAAATTTTAAAATTAAATATGCAAGTCTCATGACCTCTAAAAACAAGAATTTTAAAGGTCAATATCATAGTACCTGGGTCAAACTGAGGTCACCTTCAGTCCCGACAAATTGTAACAAATTTTATTGTAATTTAACTTTTTACAAGTTAAATACTTACCTTATCCTCACAAGTGCTTGTTTGGTTTTGTGGAGCAAAAACGTATCGACCGACAAGAATTTTTTAAGGAATATTCTTGTCACAAGAGGTAACCCCTTTGTCTGCGCATGTCCGCGCATGCGCCGTACTCATTGTCGACAGGCAATTGTCGAGAGATCTTCATTGTATTTTTGGTCCCCAGAAAACAAATTATGCGGGGAGGTAGGGTGGGTTTATCCTTGTGAGGATAAGGTAAGTATTTAACTTGTAAAAAGTTAAATTACAATAAAATTTGTTACATTTTATTGCGTAAAATAGCCTTACCTTATCCTCACAAGTGCTTGAATACAACCATAACAGGTGGAGGGTATTTGTTTTGGCCACACTGTTAGATGATTGTCAGACAAGGGGTCACCAAATAAAGCACTGATAAGAGGATAAGATAAGCTTCCATAATCCACATCTTAGGTTATATATTACTTCTTGAACACAGATAAGTAATTTGCTAACCTCAACAAGAGATCCATGATGTGGTCGTCATTGTTGCTGCTGTTGCTGTTGTAGACAATATTACAACAAATCATATACCAGTAACCATCACCCGGTATTGGCCGGAGATGTCTGCATGACTCCCCAAACAAGATGTCATCATCTGACAATGAGAATATCTCCAAGCAGGCAAACTGAACTGCATAAACTGCAGATATGGGGCCATATGTAAGCCAAGAAAGACATATGTCAGTGACACAAGACTTGTATAACTGGAGAGAACATAAATATGTGAGTCATATCAATAACATGTATAAATACACAAAAATTGACTACATGCTGAGGTGAATCCACAAGGCCCAATATGTTCATGGACTGGTCATGGGATTGCCAAGCTACATCTTCGAGTAGAATGTAGTAAAGAATTGTGGGTCTTCCAATAACAAGAGTTTGATATCTGCTCAGGTAAGACCCCACTCTTGGAAACTAAAAAGGCAGCAATGGGTCTAATATGTGTCTCAAAGTATAGATTCTGAGAATCAAAATTAAAGGACTGGCAATCTAATCATGCAGCCAGATTGATCCAGGAAAAGATAGCAGAACTCAAGATATCTCCATCAAGCCTTCCTTAAAAGATATGAGCAAGATTCTTCCCCTCCTTGAAGCACTTGTACTGTCCTGATAGTAACTAAGTACTGTAAGAGAGCAGAGTGTCACAACATCAGTCCAACATCAGCTCAAAAAGGTTTGTGAGCTGGAATGACCACTGGTTTGAGCCATCTGGGCCATCAGAAGCCAACTGATTCTTGCTAAAAGGCAGGAGAAGGAGACTTTCCCTTTTCTCCAAGCAGTAGTCCTGTCCAAGAAGGATCTAAGTGCTGTAAGAGGACAACGAATCAAGTGTCCAGGCAATTTGAGTTCAGGAATGATCTAGAGCTGAAGTGACCACTGGAGGCAATCTAGACCAACTGAGGCTAATAGGTCCTTGCTGAAAAGGTAGGTAGGAGGGAGAACTGTAAACTCCTTCCTATGAGGCTTGTGTCTGAAGGAGCCAAAGTCCCAGAATACACTTCCAATGGCATTGCAACAGTCTTGCAAGTCAAACTTTTTTAGACTGACCTCCTTTAAAAGGTTAATAAGGAGCCTTTTGTGAAAACCAACAGAAGCAAAGGCAAATCCCTTGATGCTGCACCTCTGTTAGCAGTGGGCTTCTCTCTATAACACTTGCAATAGGCCTATAAAGATGCAGGCTTTGGGTCAACTCCTGCACAAAAAATGTAAATGATCAGCTATGGCTGCTGCAAAGCCAACAATAGTGACAGGTTTCAGATTTTTGCAAGTAAAAGGATCACAAAATCTGGTATATTTGAGACCGTAGGCTCTGAGATGGCCACCTTATTCTGTGGGTACCAGAGCTCAAAATGGCCCATCATGACTCATACATTCCAAGATGAGGGTCCTTGAGATGCCCTAAATCTCTCTATCCCTTGCCCAGAGAATGATATAAGAGATTCTGAGTGGTGTTAAGGTGCCAAGCATGAAGGTGCCAATGCAACAGATTTAGATGGTATTTCTGACTGAATGGCTGTTTTTGAGACCAGTGAAGTAGCTGTAATGGAGGTTTGGTTGAATGACTCACCAGACCCCAAAGCCAATGCATCATGGGCCACCAAGGGGCCACTACAATCATTTTGCACCTGTTTTTCAATGACTTTTTGGAATAAGTGGTATAGGACAAAAGGCCTAGCAGTCCAGAACCTCCAACAAGATGTTTAATTCATCTATGTTCAGAGAATTTGCATCCGGGACTAGCAACATAGAATGGAAGTTTGTGACTCATATTGGTGGCAAACATCTCTACCATTGGTATTTGACAAACTATGTAAATCAAATAGAATATTAAAGATGAAGCCTCTCCTGTCTGTATTATTTCGTTCTTTGTGGAGAGGCTGTCATGACATCTAGGCAACCCTGAATATATCTGGTTCATATGAGAATATTTCAAGGATTGCAGTAGGCCAAGATGCAGCATACCTGCATAAAACACCTATTGTTGATTTGTGCCAAACTTGCACATTGTCTAGAACCATAAATGGAGTAAGAACCATTCTGTACATATTACTTTTGTCCCTTCTGTAGAGATCATTGAGTATGACATTTAAGTAACCCCAGAATATTTCTGTCTCTTAAGAGTATATTTCAAGGATTGTAGTAGGCCAGGATGCGCCAAACCTTTATCCCTTCTGGAGATATGTTGAGTATGACCTTTAAGCAACCAAGAATATGTCTGTTATGAGTATATTTTCAAGGATTGCAGTAGGCCAAGCTGCGCCAAACTAGGAGGTATACGCTCCCCCCCTGTTTGTTCAGATAACCGAACACAGTGGTGTTGTCTGATGCTATCAGAATTCTTTTGTGTGGAATTTGTCTTGAAGGCTTTTAAGGGCTGAACACACTGCCTTCAGCTGTATGACATTGAAATGTAATATATACATTTTTAACTGTCCAAAGCCACTAACTGTGATGCTTATAGATGGGATCATCAACCCTGATTTAATGCATCTACGAAAATAAGGGAATTGTGTAACCGTGTATAGAAAAGGCATTCTATTTCCCATTTTTTGGCATTTTCCACCACTGAATATGCCTTTTCAGAAGGATTTGAAACAGGAATTCTCACAACTAGTGACTGGAGAAATTGCCAGTTTTTTCTAGATACCACTGAAAGGCACACATACATAACTGACCCATTGGTATAGTCTTTTCCAAAGATGCTGGTATCCCTACCTGGGATATAAGCAACCTTGGGGTTGATTGTGATGAGATCACCATGTGTTGAATAGATTCTCAGTTATTTAATTTATTCGAGGTAGAAAGAAATTTCCTGGTACCAAAATGCAGTTGTAACCTAGGAAATCGATATCACGAAGCCCAGTTGATGAATAATTGGATGAGTTCTTTGGTTTGAACCCAATACTGGTGTCTTTTACGTACACTAAACAACCAGTAGTCTAGGTATAAGGTGAAAGAAATTTCCTGGTACCAAAATGCAGTGGTAATCTAGGAAATCGATATTACGAAGCCAGTTGTTGAATAATTGGATGAGTTCTTTGATTTGAACCCAATACTGGTGTCTTCTACATACACTTAACAACCAGTGGTCCAGGTATATGGTGAACTCCTATTCCGTGAGACTGAAGAATGAGATTTGCCTCTTTATTACGCGCATGACACTGTAGAGGGGTCGCTAACCCGAATGTCATATTGCTTTAAACTGATAGGTTTGATCGTGTACATTAAACTGAAGTAGATGTTGAAAATCTTGGTGAGTCGGTACATAGAAGAACGCATCTTTTGTAACCGAATTTCTAACAATTTCTGCTGTCTCCAGCTTAAATGAAGTGACAAGCAGGTATTTATTGTAATAGTAAACGAACTTCACTCGTGGGCCGTGACCGTTGAAGACGTAGCTAGATCAATTCAGGACACTGAGATGTATCAGAGGTCGTCATTAGTCGAGTTTCTATACAAGAAATAAACTGCCATAGGAACCTGTAGTTCTGCAATTGTTGAGTAGATGAATCGCTTTCTTTTGAAGCATTTAAGCGGTATATTTAGTACTGTAGCCATATTTTCCTGTCTGACGTCATCGCTTTGCATTGTGGGTAGTACAGGCATTGGTGAATTCGATTGGGGAATAATTCGACAATCTCAATTCACGATTCGCACAACACTGGGATGGCAATAAAATCTCTCATACCAGTAATACTGAAGATAACACTAGTTCTGTGAAGCCACTTCAAACACACACGTGAGGGTTGTAGGTACTGAGTTCAACACAGTATCTCGTCTAGCCAGCTGCAGAATAAATAGCGGTTATGGTAGAATAGTTGTGACACTCTATAAAGACTTCTCACACCAACTAAATTGTATGTGTAGGATGACAAGAATTCACAGAAGAATTAACTCAAATAAAGCCCAGCAGTATCACGTCTATTGGGGACATATAGCCTTAGGAAGTGAAAATTTCCTTGTCTAGTAGATTTATGCAACTCTTCAACAGGACTGAAAGGACAAGCAGAACACATACTGCCACCATAGGTAATTGTGTTGGATCTTCATCCAAAGTTACAGCAAAAAAAAAAAATAACTGCCAGGATCAGTGGATGCACTTCTGTAGTGGTTCTTATGGAGGGAGACCTATTACTGTAACAGAGTGGCGCTCCACTCCCAGTAAAGAATCTACGACCTCCGTTGTACAGATAACTAAATTCTTTCTTCTTTGTTTCCCACTGGAAACTTGACAGCAAACTCTTCTTGCCACCCTTTCCTCGACAAGCAGGTAGTTCCAGTCGAATAGAAGGTGAGTGCAGCCGTATAACGTCTTCCGCTGAAGACTTCACAGCAAGATTTCTTGTATAAAACATCTTTATTCTGACCTTTTTCAGGACAAGGGAGGTAGAATTAGTGGTAGTACCAGTCCAGTAATGGACAACTGCAGCTAGGTGCACGCTTGCACGCTTCAAAACTTCATAGATCTTCGTCTGTAAATGGACGATAATAAAAGAAAATACGTGTTGCTCCCATATCGACCAAAAATATAATGAAGATCTCTCGACAATTGCCTGTCAACAATGAGTACGGCGCATGCGCGGACATGCGCAGACAAAGGGGTTACCTCTTGTGACAAGAATATTCCTTAAAAAATTCTTGTCGGTCGATACGTTTTTGCTCCACAAAACCAAACAAGCACTTGTGAGGATAAGGTAAGGCTATTTTACGCAATAAAAAGTCTTTTTTAAAATATGAACTTCCTGTGACATGTTGTTACACCCACATAAAATGTTGGAAAAAATACTTCATCTTAAAGTCCAATCAAACTTCATTGGTACAGAGGATACATTTTGAATGGGTTAGTTAACAAAGGGTTAGTTTAACCCAACAATTTGATAAATGGAGAGTACCATTTGATATTTTTAAATAACCGTCTTCTCTAATGCTTCACTTTAAAAATTCAGTACAAAACTAGAACACAACATCATGATTTACATACATGATTTAATAGTTTTAGCAGGACTCGGGTAGTTAGCATATGGTTTCTCAACCCAAACGACCCATTTTCAACAACCCAGGCACCCTGTCACAGCCAAGAGATATTCCTGAGCAGAAGTAAATACCAAGTCTTTAGAAAGCCTTACCTTGTTACCTGGAAATCCTGATTAAGTGGAAGTATTTCTCTGATCCCTTAAGATTTAACAGGTGTTAAGTATATATAATCCTATATCGAGTTTCTGTCGCATTGCACATTGCTGTTGATATTTCTGATGATACACAATGTCGAGGGACAGAGTTCACATGTACTTGTTTTCCGTGTAAATCTTCAACGGTGGGTCATTATTGAATTTACTTAATGCTCTTGTTTTAAGTTTATATACATGCACCCAGTTTGTAAAACATTTTGTGGTTACACTAAACGGCTCTTGCAAGCCAGGAATTTGTTGCTTTTTTTTTGTAAATAAAACTGCCAAGGTGAAGATTTGTTTACATTTTAACAATAGTTTGAAATATACAGATACCCGGTGGATAGGCATTAAATAGGGGTGAGTGGCACATATACACAACTCAGACAATATAAATAGCACTTTATAGTTAGGGTACTATGTGCAGAAATATGCTGTTCAAGATTTACACAGAAAACGAGTACATGTGAGCTCTGTCCCTTGCCATTGCGTACCGTCAGTATATCAATAGCAATTGGCGACGGGATAGAAACTCGGTCTAATATCATCCATGCTCCGTTTTATCTGCATATCACAGGTAATACTAAGGCTGAAACAACTAATCATACTAACCAATTATTAGGTTATCAAAGCACTAGTTGACACCAATATTGCTAATCCAGTTAACTGTTTTCTTATGTTTAACACCCCTTATGGGGTTTTATCAAAATATTATATGATAAGCTACTTAGCCAACAAGTTCGTAAAGTGTTTGCTTTTCTAGCATTTCATGATCCACCATTTTGTTTCTTTACATCCAAAACACTTGTCTATGTGACGTTTTCGGTATTTTGTCAAACATGCTAAACCCCAGAAACAGTTAATCGGCCAGTCGAGAGTTAATATAAACAACTACCTGGCCAGCAAATTTTGCTAATTGTTTCAGCCTTATCAGGTATTTTTATAACCACAACCTATTTTAAGAGGTGTAAACTGTTCACGACCCATATACTAATTTCTCTAGAAACATAAATTTTAAATAATTTTCCATTAAATTTGACTCAGTGAAGTTTAACTTTATTTGTTGATTAGAAGCACGTCATATACTAAGCTTACAAAACACACTGAACACAAGGTAAATTAAAAATACCATTCACTTAGCTAAGGTATGAAAAGCAATATAAGCAACATGATACAAACACAAAAAACTAGGTCAGGTTTTATCACAATTAATCATCACAATCAAATCACTTTACTTAATTATTGTCCAACAGTACTGGCAACCAGGACACTTTTATATAATATGGTGGTTTACCACTTTAAAGGTCCAAGTAGTAAATGTGACTTTTAATGGCAAGTTTTACAATTTTATATGCATATTAAAATAAAAGAATGACAGTTGCTTAACGTTGATAAAGGTTTTATTATTTGTTGAAAACCAAGAATTCTTGCTCTATTTTAATGCCAAAATACACAAAATAGTCTGAAAATATGAGTTAGGCTAAAAATACAAGGACTAACTAGACATAACATTAATTTATAATTGGGATGATATTGTGATATCATCATTAGAATTTGGCAAGATTATGATACACCAATGTGTGACTAGAACTTCTGCACAAGTAAAAGACATTTATTTGATCAAAGAGTGTCACATTGTGTTTGACATTAAGTTTGAATGGATTAGGAGGGATACAATGCAATATGTTTCAATGGAAAATTTTGCAGAGGAGTGTTGTTTTATCAGAAACTATCCAGTGGAATTGTTTATGCATATATCAATAGTGTACGTTGGCAAGTATAACTGGCCACAAATTCTCAGAACATTGTCATTTGATGCAGGAACATCATGAACAGACACGATAATACAGATTCTGTAATTAGAAAATTCCCAAAGAAATTTTCTGGGTCAGTCAAGTTTAATGCCAAAAACAAACTAGACAAAGTGTCCCAGAGAGAATAAAGTGTATCATGGTTAGAAAACTAATAGTAAAGATGCAGTCAAGTAAAATACATAAACATTCTTAACTATTTTGAAAAAAACTTTACACCCCAATTTAACCGAAGGGGGGACCTCCCAAAACACTTCCAAGCTCTAATCACAATAATAGAGGCATCAGGAAAATAACTGAAAATTATAAACATTTGGAGGGTCATAGAAATTCTCTGATAGAACTGACCTCAAAATGCAAGAATATTTTTACCTTTAGGGGAGGGGGGTGGGGGAATCAGTTTTCTTGAAATCCAAGCCCATGATTTGCTGTTAACTTCCTATACATTCCAAAGCTGTGATTGTAAAAGATTTTTACGTAATAATTAAAAATCGGACTAATTTGATCAATTATGGGTTGAATGATATGAAATTCAACTTGTACCTGTATTTCTATGTGGGGAAAGCATTTGTCAAAGTTACATGTTGTACTTTTTGAGAAAATCTGGTGAAAAGGAAGTACAAAAAACAACAACTTATTTCTGATCATGTGACCTTGATTAAGGTTAAAGGTTAAATCTACACCTGTCAAAAACTTTTACCACACCTACAGATGATAACAGCCACAAATCATTTGCATAGGCCTTATTTTAAGGGAGAAAGTCAAGTTAGAAAATACTACAGAGATGGCGTAGGCTGTCTGAAAACATGAGGCGAAACAAATAAGTATCCCCTCTCCAAGGGGTGCTTAATTATTCTTTTTTTTTTTTTTGCACACAGCACCAATATTTAAGTCATATTTTGTTGTGTGTTTACATGTGATAATCTGCAAAATTTTCTCAAATAAATTAATGAGCGAGTACAAAAAATTAACGATGATGTCACAAAAAGTAAAGTACACTTCCATTTAATATTGTCTTTTTCTGTAATGCAAAGAGTGCAGAAGCAGCAGCAAAGATACACGTGAATCTTTTATTACTTTGATTTAATTCTTAAGGTTTTATAAATTTTAAGTGCAAACAAATGACAATGTAAGTAAATAAAAAAAAAATCACAAAAAACATGTAATATTATAAACTGCTCTTTATAAAGCTAGATCATGATTTCGTCAAAACAATGACATCTGCGTACCCCAAGTGATTTGTTTAAAAATGTTGTGTACTATGTACTACTCAGTGATTTGACTACCAATTACTTTAAAACTTAATTAAACGACAATTAAATTCCAATAATCAAATCCTCATTATTTTAAAACTTAAATAAACTGCAATAAATCATTTCCGTATTATTTTAAAATTAAATAGCACTTCAGTACAATCTTGCAAATTTAATAAGTAAATTAAATTTTTATAAGTTAATACCCTATCCAATGGACAATTGCTTTACCGGTCGGCGCGACCGGTCCCGCCAAACGCCAGAAAAAGATGTCCTGTATATAATACTGGCAGGACCGGTCAGTAGTGTGCATTCGCTAGGTGGCGCATCATACTTGCTTCCTGTCCAGACAGAGTGACGTCAGTTCATCTTTTTCGTTGTCTAAAACGATTTAGACCCCTAGTAAGCTGGTAGCGGGGTCGGTTGGGAGGGCCTTGCCATTGGATAGGGTATTAACTTATAAAAATTTAATTTACTTATTAAATTTGCAATTTTATTGCGTTAATACATCCTATCCAATGGACAATTGCTGAATAACTACCGCTTGGTAGGCGGGTAAGCAGCTAGGGACTTCTGTGAACTCATAACAAAACAAAATTGTACAGGCCCATTTGACCTAGGGTCAGAGAACCCTGACAGGTCAAGGTCGGCCACTAACTCACCGGTTAACCGGGAGTCTACCGACGTTGCCCCCCCTTTTTCTTTCCTTCCAGAGTCGGTTTGAGAAGGGAAAGATAGAGAGAGAGGGGCTGAGTTCAGTCCCAGAAGAAATAAACTTCCCAAGGGAAGCAAGTCACAGTTTTTTTTTTTTTTGTTTTTTTTTTTTTTTTTACAATATGTACATATTTACATATATACAACATCCCCTCATTTCTGGGCCTGGTGGTGCACCTGCTGGGCAGCCACTACAGGTCCCAGGTGGAAAAGCTCCGAGTCAGCCCAGGCAACATCCTTCAAATAGAATTGGGTGAAGGTGTTGTGAGATTTCCAGTGGCAGGCTGACAAGATCTGATCTAAGGAAATCCCTGATTGGAAAGCCTTAGAGGCAGCAAAGGCCCTAACATCATGGGCTTTAACCTGATGTAAGGTGAGGGCCTCCTGGTCAGAGAGCTCATAGCACAGAACCACAGTCTGTTTGATCCATGAGGAGATGGTGGCAGGTGAGATGTCTTTATCAAAACCCTTCTTGAAGGAGACAAAGACTAACTCCTTATTCTGCCTGAGGTCTGCAGTCCTGTCCAAGTAGTAGCGCAGGGCTCTAACTGGACATAGGGACCTGTCACCCTTGAGTGACCTATCCAGAGATGGTGCCAGGGCTGGGATGACCACTGGTGCCACACTATCTGGACCTTCCTTAGCCAGCTGGTTCTTGGATAGGAAACTGGGTGAGGGGTACAAAAACACCTTAGACCAGTCCGACTGGTGTCTGATGTTCTTATGTAACCAAGCATGGATCTCACTCCTGTGTTTACCTGAACCCAAAGCCAGCAAGAAAACAGTCTTGAAAGTTAGATGTTTCAAGGAGGCCTCTTTCAGGGAATCAAAGGGAGCCTTTGTGAGCTGATGTAAAACCAGTGAAAGGTTCCAGGAGGGGATGCCCCTCCTGCCCTTAGGTCTGTCTCTATGGAAACTATCCAGGAGACAAGAGAGATTCTCATCTTTGCTGACATTAATGGTGGAATTGCCCAGTTTGTCAGCAATGGCGGATCTGTAGCCATCAATAGTGCTTGGTTGTAACTTCTGCTCCTGAAATAAGTGCAGGAGGAAGTCAGCAATGGCTTTCAGAGGTGGTGCCCTGAAGTCCGCCTGATTACTGAAGCACCACTTTGTAAAAATGGTCCACTTTGCCTCATAGACAGATCTGGTTGACCTTCTTTGAGGAGCCTCAATTCGTGCTGCCACTGCCTCAGAGAAGCCTTGCTCCTTGATTGCTGAGGCTCTAGGAGCCAGGCATGTAGGTTCAGATTCAACAGGTTCCTGTGAAGGACCTGGTTGAATGGCTGAGACACTAGGTTGGGTATGCTGGGCAGACACAGTGGGATCTGGCTTGACATTGCTACCAGGTCCCAAAACCAGGGCATGTTGGGCCACCCTGGAGCAATCAGAATTATTCTGTTGCAGGGGTAGTCCTGGAGCTTCTCCACCACTTTTGCCCAAGATGGCTGCCGGTGGGAAGGCGTATGGGTCCAGGTACTCCCAGGACAGGCTGAGTGCATCCACTGCCCAAGCCTGGAGGTCTGGTACCGGTGATACAAACTGTGGTAGTTTGTTGTTGAACCTGGTGGCAAACAGGTCCACTTGTGGCTGATGCCACCTTGAACATACAGCTTGGAACACTTCTGGATGAAGTGACCACTCTGTTTGAATGGTCTGGCCAAGCCTGGATAGCTTGTCTGCTATCACGTTCAGCCGGCCGGGGATGTGACGTGCCCTGAGGGTTACTTGCTGCCTGGTGCACCAGGACCGAATTCTCCACAGTAGGGCACACAGAGAGCCCGATTTCATCCCCCTTTCTTTGTTGATATAGGCAACCACTGTTGTGTTGTCTGTAGCTACCAACACTGTCTTGTTGAAGACTAGGGTTTGAAACTCTTTTAGAGCTAGAAATACTGCTTTCAGCTCCAAGTGGTTTATGTGTAACTTGCTCTCGGGTAGGGACCAATGTCCCCTTGCAGTGTGCTCGTCTAAGTGAGCGCCCCACCCTTCTTTTGATGCGTCTGTAAAGATTTGCAGAGCATGTTTTAGAGGGTGTAATGGTTGACCTAGAAGCACATTGCTTTCCTCCAGCCACCACCTTAGATGGGGGTGGAGGGATTCGGGGACCGAGATCACCTTTTCCAGTGACTCTGGGACCCTCCAGTTGTTTTTCAAGTGCCACTGTATGGGTCTCATGTTAGTCGCCCTAAATGGACTTGCTTTTCTGTTGCTGTGAGTAGACCTATGAGGGACATGAATTGTCGGACCGGGCAAAGCGGATCCGACAATATTGATTTGATCTTGTGTGTCAAGGCCTGCCAACGTTCTTCTGTTGGTCTGACCTTGCCCTCTTTCAGGTCGAACTGGTAACCTACGAAGTTGAAGACCTGTTTGGGAACCAGCTCTAACTTTTCCTTGTTCACCAGCCACCCTAATTCCTGACAAAGTGTGACTAGGGTTTGAGTATGCTGGAGACAGGTGTGGTGGGTAGAGGCTCTCACCAGCCAGTCGTCTAGGTACTGGTGGATCCTTATACCCTTCTGAAAAGCCACGAGTTTGACCTCTTTGGCCACCACTGTGAACTCCATGGGAGCTGTGGACAGGCCAAAGGGAAGGGCTTAAACTGGTAGGACCGACCCTGGAGGTAAAAGCGCATGTACTTCCTGGACTGACTGTGAATTGGTATGTGGAAGTATGCTTCTTTGAAATCTATGGATGTGACCCACTCCCCTGCTTGGAGGTAGGTTCTTATTGTCTCTGGGGTTTCCATCTTGAACGTCCCTGTGTTCAAAAAGGTGTTCAAGGTGCTCAGGACCAGGACAGGTCTCCACCGGTTGTTGGGCTCGGGTACCAAAAATAGCCGGTTGCCCTGTGAGTTTGATTTTCTACCGGTTGTACTGTATTCTTGTTCACCAGCTGATACAGTGCTTCTAAAAGGAAGGACTGCTTGGCTGGGTTGTGGTAGTTGCTTATTACAGTTGGTGACCTTGTCAAGTTGGGTCTGAACCGGAAGGGGAGGGTGTAGCCCTCCCTCAGTGTGGGGACTACTTTTGGACTCAAGCCCAGAACTTCCCACTTCTCCCAGCACCGGTTATAAGTGAAGCAATGCACTGTAACCGGTTCCTGGTGGTTCCCCAGTTCTGCATAAACTCATTGGAGTTGGCCGAACTGGGTGAATTGAACCATTTCTTTGTAGGGGTAGGTTCATATGAAAACTGCCTTTCTTCCTGCCCAGTGGAGGATTCAGCAGCTTCTGCAACCAACAGTCTCTGTAACCGGCCAAACCGGTGGGTGCCATCTCTCTGTAACCAAAGTTTCTGGGAGAAGGCCCTGTAACCAAAGAATTGGGACATCACATTTCTGTAGTCTTAGTTAATCCCTTGGTAGATCTCCCAGTCCAGTAGACTGGTGTTCGAGGTTCAGTCTGGTTACTTCACCATTATCTCTCAGATTCTTTTGAAGCAACTGTCCCTGAAGGTTTGCAAGCCGGCACCTGGTGGGTAGGTTCTGTAACCAGTCGGTTAAGGGAATTTCTTCCCGTCCAACTAACTTGTCACCAGCAAATTTCTATAGCCGGTAAACCTCTGTAACCGGTGAACCTGTTGTCAGCACTGGATTTGAAGCTGGTTTCTTGTCAGTAAGCATGGGAACAGTAGTTTCTCTGTAACCAGCACCACACTCGGGAGAACCAGCAGCACTCCGGAACCGGTAATTCTCTGTAACCGGTGAACCTGCTGTCAGCACTGGATTTGAAGCTGGTTTCTTGCCAGTAAGAATGGGAACAGCAGATTCCTCTGTAACCAGCAGCACTCCTGGACCGGCAGCACTCAGGCACCGGCAACCCTGCGGCACCGGTAATTCTCTGAACCAGTAGCCCTGCTGTGTGTCACCAGCAACTCTGTGTAACCGGTAATCCTATTTAACCGGTAGCCCTTGCTGGATTTCTGTGACCACAACCAGCAGTCTGAGCAGAACTGGTGCCGGTATCCCTCATCACTGGCTGGCTAGTGACCCTACCGGTAGCCTGAACAAGACTGGTACCGGTCCAAAATTCTGCACTGGGGAGATAAGGGTCAATGGTCACTGCGACTTCTGGTAGGTGAACCCTCTGAGCAGCCGCACCGGTGGTCTGAACAAGACTGGAACCGGTACCCCCACAGTCACACCAGTGGAAAGGCCTCTGGTGGAGGTTCCAGTATCAAACAGGGCTGATCACTGGAAACCACTGAGGAGGGGGTCCTTGACAGCTTCACAGGAACATGACTGGAACCAGTACCCCCCAACAGTCCCACCAGTGGAAAGGCCTCTGGTGGAGGTTCCAGGATCAAGCAGGACTGATCACTGGCAGCCACTGAAGGGGTTTCTTCACAGGAACAGCACCCACCGGTAGTCTGTACAGACCGGAACCGGTACCCCTAACAGTCACACCAGTGGAAAGGCCTCTGGTGGAGGTTCCAGGATCAAGCAGGACTGATCACTGGCAGCCACTGAAGGGGTTTCTTCACAGGAACAGCACCCACCGGTAGTCTGTACAGACCGGAACCGGTACCCCCAACAGTCACACCAGTGGAAAGGCCTCTGGTGGAGGTTCCAGTATCAAAACAGGGTGATCACTGGTAACCACTGAAGGGGGGTTGTTGACAGCTTCACAGGAACATGACTGGAACCAGTACCCCCAACAGTCCCACCAGTGGAAAGGCCTCTGGTGGAGGTTCCAGGATCAAGCAGGACTGATCACTGGCAACCAACTGAAAGGGTTTCTTCACAGGAACAGCACCCACCGGTAGTCTGTACAGACTGGAACCGGTAAAACTCATCACTAGTGCTCCCCACCGGTAGTCTGACCAGAACTGGTACCGGTAAAACTCATCACTTCTTGTCAGCTGAACCAGTCACGCTTGGGGATTTGCTTGCCGGTAGTGGTGTTGAGATCTGTGAAGTCACATGACCGGCACCGGCAAAAATTTGCAGAGTTCAATGACCACTTGTCATCTAATTCTTCAGGCCAACAGACGAGATGCTGGATTCCTTCTTGCCAGTTAAAAAGTGTGTGTACAGTAATAATTACTCGTCTTTTCTTCTAAAACTTCTGTTGAAAACACAATTCCTCCATTGTTGAATGCGTATCACATGACCAGGTCCGTGTCACGTGACAAGCATAAGCTGGAAGTGATGACGTCAGACGATGCATTCTTCTTTCCTTCTAAATTCTTCTCGTCGACATACACTCAGTGTTTCTCGACAACGAAGAAATAAATGGAGGTTAAGTCGTGGAGATACAACCTTCTGTGTAGAAGAAGGAATGCTGCAGGGACGACACACGAGCTCTCACCCACGACTTCGTCTCGACGACAAGTACACAGAAATTCTTCAAAACTGGTTATAAAGTGCTGGATAATGCCTCGTTTTAGTCCTGGAGAGGCACTGATATGTATGAACACAATAAATATATTTAAATTCGTAGAATAAGCCGCGTTTCCTTCAAAACTTGGAGATCACTTCAAAACGCGTCTGCACACTACGCGCCAAACGAAAAAGATGAACTGACGTCACTCTGTCTGGACAGGAAGCAAGTATGATGCGCCACCTAGCGAATGCACACTACTGACCGGTCCTGCCAGTATTATATACAGGACGTCTTTTTCTGGCGTTTGGCGGGACCGGTCGCGCCGACCGGTAAAGCAATTGTCCATTGGATAGGATGTATTAACGCAATAAAATCTATCATTCAAACACACCCAGAGGGTGATATTTGTACAGATAAGAAAAGTCCCTAAAATTAAAGTGGTACTTTAATATCAAATAAATTGGGAAATACAAATCTGAGCCTGTGCATAATGAGTTCAAAACATTGAATAGTTGTATAACAGAATTTTGGACAATATAGCTTCTACCGTGACTATAAACTTTACCCTAACATCCATTTTGACCTAGAAAAACCCAGCCATTTATCAAGACTTTGCCTTGTCATCTGTTGAACTTTGACCTACTTTCTCAGGCACACTTTTACTGTTACCCTGATTTTTACTGTCTGTCAATCCACTCGCTGCTACTTTCCCTGATTCTTCGTACTTAAAGACGACACTAAACATTTCGCCACCCAGTCTGTTAGCTAGCCACTTGTTTTTGAGTACAGCCACTTTTAGTGCCTCGCACTGAAACACGGCGGTGAAGTTGGTGTGAATACTGCGTCCCATGCCTTCCAATACGACTAGATCAGTGTCCAGAGTACGCATTGCTTCAGCCAGGTCTGAGTCAATGTATCTGTAAAAACATGAACAACAAGTATTCAGTGACCGCATTCGATAAATACCAAGGACTAGTGTTGGTATCAATTAAAAATATGTATATCGATATCAAACCATATTATTACCTTCCGTATCAATCATTATTGAAATATCAGGACATGAGATGCTTTCCTGAGGGAGGCCTTCCAAACTTTTTGCAAGGTTTAGTAGTGTCCCGAAATGTAAACAAATATGGCAGTTCCGTTTTCACGGTAAATAAAAGTTACTGAAAATGATATGAAAATCAATAAAATTTTCAAATTTTGTATTATATATTAATGGCAGACGGCAAAGGTGCATCTATTTGATACAATGCTTCGACATTGATATTTTACCCTGCATTATCAATATTGACATATTTGGCAAGAAGTGATAAATGTTTCAATATCAATAAACAATACCAGCACCACCTAGGACTTCTGGTGAAGTGGATAATTAGAACAGATATATCAGGTAAATCTAGTCATAACTGGTCATATTAAAGAGAAAACTCATCACTGAGGCCTAGTGATTATCATACATGTGTAGGACACAGAGGACTTGAGTTTGATCCCAGAACAGGCAGAGAAAGAGTAGTCCAATGACCAATTAAAATGGCGGTCATTTGTTATTGGGTCCTATCACCACTGGAATGCTGAAGAACCCCAGAGACATTGATAACTGGTCATCCCCTGAGCCTCTGTCTTTTAGTTACAAAATTTAAGTTACCAGCGTTTGGGCTGTTCTGGTGCAGTCGTGATGGGTCGAATAGCACTTTGCAGTAAAGGAGAAAGCACTGAGTATAAGTACAATGTAATATAATACCATCACTAGAGTAAGAAATCTAAATTTCGCCACATATCTGAAATTCGCCACATGTGGTAATACTAATAAATTAAATAAATTGAGGTGAGATTTGTTCAATGTACAGTAAATTAAAGCTTTCTGAACTGAAAAATACCAATTTTAAGACAAAACATCATTTTCTTTATAAAATTAACTAAGGTTTTAGAGGTGGCGAATTTTAGATTCCTGGCGAATTTTAGATTTCTTACTCTAATGCCATTAACAATATCACAAATTCATGGCAAAACTCATCACCAATGTTATTAACAACATAATGACAGACAAACTCATCACCAACTTGATTAAGGCAATAATAGAAGGTAATCAAGGCTTTCTTTATGGACTTGACAAAATAGACAAAATATTTTAACTGGTACCTTGTAAACTTCTAATTTTACAAATACAACATTAAATCTGGATAAATTTAAACATTTTGGTTGGATACTATTTATTGTAATTTTGATGACCATTTTTCAACAGACAAAAAACATTAAAACTTTTTTTTGCTGTCCTGAAATCAGAATGGATGGGGACCAATATAGAACATATGCTACTGTCCCAATGCCTGACAGTGAAAAGCTACCAACTTTTTATAACAAGTACTGAATTAGGTTTTGCATTTTATCACTGGAATATAGATTGGATAAAAATACTCTCTCAACATAACTACAAATAACATTAATAAGAACATTCAATAGGTCAGACATCTCAACATGTCACTAATTGGAGTTTAAGGTTACTGACAACACACTGTACAAATAATATCAGAACAATGTTTGCAGCAAACGGTAAGTGATTAACTAAATAAGTCACGATTGATAGATTTATGATAAGTAAATATTTGTCAAATATGCCACAGTCACACATATATGACATGAAATGGGATACTACTTTTCTCACTTAAGGTTGGGGTTTGGATTCAAACCTACAACCTTAGGGGTTTCAGACAAGTGTGTTTAATCCCCATACCAGTCTCTATATGCTTAATCTGAGTCAATGTACTTGCAATCAAATTGTTAGTAACAAACATTCAGCGATAAAAAGGCCATAAATCTGTGATTTCTGATAAACTGAAGATTTGTTTATAGGTTTAAAGTCACAAAAAATGGGAGGAAAAAATGCATCTAGTTTTTGGATCTCCACAAGCTTCATACTACATAATTATGCACTTCAATGTAGATGAAAAATGCTATATCTGCGTCAATGTACTTAAACTCTTAAAGCTTAAAAATAACTTGAAACAAGAAAAGAATTTAGTCTTAGAGTGGATCTCCTTCAAGGCCCAATACCTCCAACATGGCTTATGTAATGTAATGTGTATTCATACTCAGGGCAATATCTCCATGTACTACAGGACCCAAGCTGCTATATGACCTAACCGACTGCACAACTACAGCCCAACTCTTCAGTTACTGACATTCCCCTGTGAGACAGAGGCTACAGGATGACCATTTATCAACGTCCTTATGACTAATAAGGCTCACTTCTGGCTTATGAGTGCAATGATAAAAAAATTTCTTGATCCAGATAGTGATCCGGATCAACACCAAATAAATTAATCATCCGTTTCTTCTGCCACTGTCGACATTTCCTGTTAATTTTATTAAAATCTGTCTGCAACTTTTCCAGTTATTTTGCAAACAAATATACACAGACCATTATATATACCTCCTTATCAGAGGTAAACAAGCAATCAGTGACCAAATGAAACAGTCACACATCTGGGATTTATGATAACATGAAGATGTGTGAATAGGTGTAACGTAACATAAACATGAGAATAGTACAGGCAAACAAGAGGAGAGTGCCCGTGAACGGGCACTGTGTCAGTTGAATGAGTGTTTTTGATTTGTGAAGGTGATAATGAGAGGAAAGCATAATTATGAGGGAAAGTGCAGTACAGAAATAAAGTAAATGGTAATTGAACAGCATGTTCGAAAGAAATTCCGAAGCTGACAGAAGAAAAGGACAAAAAAGTTGTGCCCTGCAAACGGTATTATGAAGGAAAGTAACAAGGTAATTGTTTAAGTGTAAAAAGTAGGTTAAAACATATTTAAAGAAATACTGCAAATACAATACCCTCGCTCGACCTTGAAGAAGGGGTCCAATATCAAATCCAACCACACAAAAACATTCACAGCCAATGATTTCCTGTAGGTTGGTTTACCATCCCAAACCTCTAGGACCAATAATAAGCGAGTTATAAGCACTTTTAAGTTTGGCTGTCCTCATTTGACCTTGAAGGAGGGGTCCAAAGGTCAAATCTGACCACACCAAAAAATTCACATCCCATGATTTCCTATAGGATGGTTTACCATCCCTAACCTCTAGGACCAATAATAAGCAAGTTATAGACACTTTTAAGTTTCGCTATCCTTGTTTGACCTTGAAGGAGGGGTCCAAGGTCAAATCCGACAACACTAAAAGATTCCCAGCCCATGATTTCCTGTAGGTTGGTTACCATCCCAAACCTCTAGGACCAATAATAAGCGAGTTATGATCAATTTTAAGTTTGGCTATCTTCGTTTGACCTCAAAGGAGGGGTCCAAGGTCAAATCTGACCACACCAATAAATTTCCAGCCAATGATTTCCTATAGGTTGGTTTACCATCCCAAACTTCTAGGACCATTAATAAGCGAGTTATAAGCACTTTTAAGTTTGGCTATCTTCATTTGACCTTGAAGGCAGGGTCCAAGGTCAAATCCGACAACACCAAAAGATTCCCAGCCAATGATTTTCTACAGGTTGGTTTCCATTCCAAACCTCTAGGACCAATAATAAGCGAGTTATAAGCACTTTTAAGTTTGGCTATCCTCATTTGACCTTGAAGGAGGGGGTCTAAGGTCCAATCGGACCACATCAACAGATTCCCAGCCAATGATTTCTCACAGGTTGGTTTACCATCCCAAACCTCTAGAATCAATAATAAGGGAGATATAAGCACTTTTCATGATTGACAAAGAAACGCCTGTGGCGGCCATCTTGTTTTTCAAAATGAGGCCAAAAATATTCCCAGTCAAGATTTTATAATGAGGAACATATCCTGTGAATTTGAGATCTCCACCTTTTATACCCTTTGCTCTAGGGGGCCAACAAAAGTCATTGTTTAAAGTCGAATAAACATCCCTGGCGGCCATCTTCTTTTTCAAAATGAGGCCAAAAATATTCCCAGGCAACATTTCATGGTTATTAATATATCCTGCAAACTTAAGAAGGCTAGCTATAATATTTTTTTCGTTAGAGCGGTAATGGTGAAATCTCTCTACACACTGCGGCTATCAAGTGGATACAATGATTTACTCAACAGTGAGAACCTGAAAGTAGCTATTGCTCAGCTAAGCCATGACATAGAGGTCTGAAATTTCACTATGTTATAGATGACCAAAAATTATGTGAATAACATATTTAAACAAAATACTCTAAATGTAATAGTTTTCAAGTTACAACTGATTTACTCAACAGTGACAACTTCAAAGTAGCTATCACTCAGCTATGCAATGAGCTACATGTCTGAATTTTTACTATGTTATAGCTGACCAATAAATAGGTGAACAACATATTTAAGCAAATTACTGTAAATGCAATAGTTTTCAAGTTACAACTGATTTACTCAATAGTGAGAACCTGAAAATAGCTATTGCTCAGCTATGCTATGAGCTATAGGTCTGTAATTTCACTATGTTATAGCTGATCCAAAAGTAGGTGAACAACATATTTTAACAAAATACTCCAAATGCAATATTTATCAAGTTACAACTAATTTACTCAACAGTCAGTACCTGAAAATAGCTATTGCTCAGTTGTGCCATGAGCTACAGGTCTGTAATTTTACTATGTTATAGCCGACCCAAAAGTAGCTGAATAACATATTTACACAAATTTCACAAATTACACAAAAGTCTGGAACTTCACTATGTTATAGCTGACCCCAAAATACGTGAATAACATAATGAAACAAAATACTCTAAATGCAATAGTTTTCAAGTTATAAGTGATTTACTCAACAGTGATAACCTAAAAGTAGCTATTACTCAGCTATGCCATGAGCTACAGGTTTGAAATTTAACTATGTTATAGCTGACCCAAAAGTAGCTGAATAACATATTTATATGAAATTCTCTAAATGCAATAGTTTTCCAATTACAACTGATTTATTCAACAGTGAGAACTTCAAAGTAGCTATTACTCAGCTATGCAAGGAGCCACAGATCTGGAACTTCACTATGTTATAGCTGACCCCAAAATAGGTGAATAACATATTTAAACAAAATACTCTAAATGCAATAGTTTTCAAGTTATAAGTGATTTACTCAACAGTGATAACCTAAAAGTAGTTATAACTCAGCTATGCCATGAGCTACAGGTCTGAAATTTTACTATGTTATAGCTGACCCAAAAGTAGCTGAATAACATATTTACACAAATTTCTGTAAATGCAATAGTTTTCAAATTACAACGGATTTACTCAACAGTGAGAACTTCAAAGTAGCTGTTACTCAGCTATGCAATGAGCCACAGGTCTGGAACTTTACTATGTTATAGCTGACCCAAAAATAGGTGAATAACATATTTAAACAAAATACTCTAAATGCAATAGTTTTCAAGTTATCAGTGATTTACTCAACAGTGATAACCTAAAAGTAGCTATTACTCAGCTATGCCATGAGCTACAGGTCTGAAATTTTACTATGTTATAGCTGATCCAGAAGTAGCTGAATAACATATTTATATGAAATTCTCTAAATGCAATAGTTTTTCAATTACAACTGATTTACTCAATAGTGAGAACTTCA
This sequence comes from Sabellastarte sp. h YS-2021, assembly GCA_964017235.1. NCBI lineage: Eukaryota > Metazoa > Annelida > Polychaeta > Sabellida > Sabellidae > Sabellastarte > Sabellastarte sp. h YS-2021. The sequence goes on from OZ024937.1 coordinate 76,484,249, forward strand.
AAGTAGCTATTACTCAGCTATGCAAGGAGCCACAGGTCTGGAACTTCACTATGTTATAGCTGACCCCAAAATACGTGAATAACATATTTAAACAAAATACTCTAAATGCAATAGTTTTCAAGTTATCAGTGATTTACTCAACAGTGATAACCTAAAAGTAGCTATTACTCAGCTATGCCATGAGCTACAGGTCTGAAATTTTACTATGTTATAGCTGACCCAAAAGTAGCTGAATAACATATTTATATGAAATTCTCTAAATGCAATAGTTTTCCAATTACAACTGATTTACTCAATAGTGAGAACTTCAAAGTAGCTATTACTCAGCTATGCAAGGAGCCACAGGTCTGGAACTTTACTATGTTATAGCTGACCCCAAAATAGGTGAATTGTAACAAATTTTATTGTAATTTAACTTTTTACAAGTTAAATACTTACCTTATCCTCACAAGTGCTTGTTTGGTTTTGTGGAGCAAAAACGTATCGACCGACAAGAATTTTTTAAGGAATATTCTTGTCACAAGAGGTGACCCCTTTGTGTGCGCATGTCCGCGCATGCGCCGTACTCATTGTCGACAGGTAATTGTCGAGAGATCTTCATTGTATTTTTGGTCCCCAGAAAACAAATTATGCGGGGAGGTAGGGTGGGTTTATCCTTGTGAGGATAAGGTAAGTATTTAACTTGTAAAAAGTTAAATTACAATAAAATTTGTTACATTTTATTGCGTAAAATAGCCTTACCTTATCCTCACAAGTGCTTGAATACAACCATAACAGGTGGAGGGTATTTGTTTTGGCCACACTGTTAGATGATTGACAGACAAGGGGTCACCAAATAAAGCACTGATAAGAGGATAAGATAAGCTTCCATAATCCACATCTTAGGTTATATATTACTTCTTGAACACAGATAAGTAATTTGCTAACCTCAACAAGAGATCCATGATGTGGTCGTCATTGTTGCTGCTGTTGCTGTTGTAGACAATTTTACAACAAATCATATACCAGTATTAACCATCACCCGGTATTGGCCGGAGATGGCTGCATGACTCCCCAAACAAGATGTCATCATCTGACAATGAGAATATCTCCAAGCAGGCAAACTGAACTGCATAAACTGCAGATATGGGGCCATATGTAAGCCAAGAAAGACATATGTCAGTGACACGAGACTTGTATAACTGGAGAGAACATAAATATGCGAGTCATATCAATAACATGTATAAATACACAAAAATTGACTACATGCTGAGGTGAATCCACAAGGCCCAATTTGTTCATGGACTGGTCATGGGATTGCCAAGCTACATCTTCGAGTAGAATGTAGTAAAGAATTGTGGGTCTTCCCATAACAAGAGTTTGATATCTGCTCAGGTAAGACCCCACTCTTGGAAACTAAAAAGGCAGCAATGGATCTAATATGTGTCTCAAAGTATAGATTCTGAGAATCAAAATTAAAGGACTGGCAATCTAATCATGCAGCCAGATTGATCCAGGAAGAGATAGCAGAACTCAAGATATCTCCATCAAGACTTCCTTAAAAGATATGAGCAAGATTCTTCCCCTCCTTGAAGTATTTGTACTGTCCTGATAGTAACTAAGCACTGTAAGAGAGCAGAGTGTCACATCAGTCCAACATCAGCTCAAGAAAGGTTTGTGAGCTGGAATGACCACTGGTTTGAGCCATCTGGGCCATCAGAAGCCAACTGATTCTTGCTAAAAGGCAGGAGAAGGAGACTTTCCCTTTTCTCCAAGCAGTAGTCCAGTCCAAGAAGGATCTAAGTGCTGTAAGAGGACAACGAATCAAGAGTCCAGGCAATTTGAGTTCAGGAATGATCTGGAGCTGAAGTGACCACTGGAGGTAATCTAGACCAACTGAGGCTAATAGGTCCTTGCTGAAAAGGTAGGTAGGAGGGAGAACTGTAAACTCCTTCCTATGAGGCTTGTGTCTGAAGGAGCCAAAGTCCCAGAATACACTTCCAATGGCATTGCAACAGTCTTGCAAGTCAAACTTCTTTAGACTGACCTTCTTTTAAAGGTTAATAAGGAGCCTTTTGTGAAAACCAAGAGAAGCAAAGGCAAATCCCTTGATGCTGCACCTCTGCTAGCAGTGGACTTCCCTCTATAACACTTGCAATAGGCCTATAAAGATGCAGGCTTTGGCTCAACTCCTGCACAAAAAATGTAAATGATCAGCTATGGCTGCTGCAAAGCCAACAATAGTGACAGGTTTCAGATTTTTGCAAGCAAATGGATCAAAAAATCTGGTATAATTGAGACCGTAGGCTCTGAGATGGCCACTTTATTCTGTGGGTACCAGAGCTCAAAATGGCCCATCATGACTCATGCATTCCAAGATGAGGGTCCTTGAGATGCCCTAAATCTCTCTATCCCTTGCCCAGAGAATGATATAAGAGATTCTGAGTGGTGTTAAGGTGCCAAGCATGAAGGTGCCAATGCAACAGATTCAGATGGTATTTCTGACTGAATGGCTGTTTCTGAGACCAGTGAAGTAGCTGTAAAGGAGGTTTGGTTGAAAGACTCACCAGACCCCAAAGCCAATGTATCATGGGCCACCAAGGAGCCACTATAATCATTTTGCACCTGGTGTTCACTTGTTCAATGACTTTTTGGAATAAGTGGTATAGGACAAAAGGCCTAGCCGTCCAGAACCTCCAACAAGATGTTTAATTCATATGTGTTCAGAGCATCTGCATCCGGGACTGGCAACATAGAATGGAGGTTTATGACTGATATTGGTGGCAAACATCTCTACCATTGGTATTTGACAAACTATATAAATCAAATAGAATATTAAAGATGAAGACTCTCCTGTCTGTATTATTTCGTTCTTTGTGGAGAGGCTGTCATGACATCTAGGCAACCCTGAATATATCTGGCTCATATGAGAATATTTCAAGGATTGCAGTAGGCCAAGATGCAGCATACCTGCATAAAACACCTATTGTTGATTTGTGCCAAACTTGCACGTTGTCTAGAACCATAAAGGGAGTAAGAACCATTCTGTACATATTACTTTTGTCACTTCTGTAGAGGTCATTGAGCATGACATTTAAGTAACCCCAGAATATTTCTGTCTCTTATGAGTATATTTCAAGGATTGTAGTAGGCCAGGATGCGCCAAACCTTTATCCCTTCTGGAGATGATGTTGAGTATGACCTTTAAGCAACCAAGAATATGTCTGTTATGAATATATTTCAAGGATTGCAGTAGGCCAAGCTGCGCCAAACTAGGAGGTATACGCTCCCCCCCCCCTGTTTGTTCAGATAACCGAACACAGTGGTGTTGTCTGATGTTATCAGAATTCTTTTGTGTGGAATTTGTCTTGAAGGTTTTTAAGGGCTGAACACACTGCCTTCAGCTGTATGACATAGAAATGTAATATATACATTTTTAACTGTCCAAAGCCACTAACTGTGATGCTTATAGATGGGATCATCAACCCTGGTTTAATGCATCTACGAAAATAAGGGAATTGTGCACCTGTGTATAGAAAGGCATCCTATTTCCCATTTTTTGGCATTTTCCACCAGTGAATATGCTTTTTCAGAAGGATTTGAAACAGGAATTCTCACAACTAGTGACTGGAGATATTGCCAGTTTTTTCTAGATACCACTGAAAGGCACACATACATAACTGACCCATTGGTATAATCTTTTCCAAAGATGCTGGTATCCCTACCTGGGATATAAGCAACCTTGAGGTTAACTGTGATGAGATCGCCATGACTTGAATAGATTCTCAGGTATTTAATTTTTTCGAGGTAGAAAGAAACTTCCTGGTACCAAAATGCAGTGGTCACCCAGGAAATCGATATAACGAGGCCCAGTTGATGAATAATTGGATGAGTTCTTTGGTTTGAACCCAATACTGGTGTCTTTTACGTACACAAACCACCAGTAGTCTAGGTATATGGTGAAAGAAATTTCCTGGTACCAAAATGCAGTGGTAACCTAGGAAATCGATATCACGAAGCCTAGTTGATGCATAATTGGATGAGTTCTTTGGTTTGAACCCAATACTGGTGTCTTTAAGTACACTAAACAACCAGTGGTCTAGGTATATGGTGAACTCCTATTCTGTGAAACTGAAGAATGAGATTTGCCTCTTTACTACTCGCATGATACTGTAGAGGTGTCGTTAACCCGAATTTTATAATGCTTTGAACTGATAGGTTTGCCAGTGTACATTAAACTGAAGTAGATGTTGAAAATCTTGGTGAGTCGGTACATAAAAGAATGCATCTTTTGTAACCGAATTTCTAATAATTTCTGCTGTCTCCAGTTTAAATGATGGGACAAGCAGGTATTTATTGTTGTAGTAAACGCACTTCACTCGTGGGCCGTGACCGTTGAAGTCGTAGTTAGAAATCAATTCAGGACACTGAGATCTATCACAGGTCGTCATTAGCCGAGTTTCTGTACAAGAAATAAACTGCCATAGAAACCTGAAGTTCTGCAATTGTTGAGTGGATAACTCGCTTTCTTTTGAAGCATTTTAGCGGTATATTTATATTTAGTACTGTAGCCATGTTTTCCTGTCTGACGTCATCGCTTTGCATTGTGGGTAGTACAGGCATTGGTGAATTCGATTGGGGAGTAATTCGACAACTCCGTCTCAAGATTCGCACAACTCTGGGATGGCAATGAAAATCTCCCATCACTGTCAGTAACACTGCAAGAAGAGCCTCCATGGTGACTTGCCTTATAGTGTAGCCACGTTCTTCTGTATCCCTCTGTCCTGGTAAACAAGGAAGAGTGGTACGATGATATTTTGTAGTTAGGACTTCAACACCATATCTCATCTAGCCAGTTTGATCTTCGTTGAGTTTGCAGAAGAATTAACTCAAAAGTCACAGTATTCCTTCCATTGGAGACATGGTCATAGGAAGGTTTAATTCTTCAACAGGGCTGAAAGACAAGCAGTGCACATACTGCCCCAAAGATGTCTGTTGGATCTTCATCTAAATCTACAGCAAATGAAGGTAACCTGTCCTTATTTTCATGTCTGAGAAGCAGGAAGTTCACTGTACCTGGTGGGAAGCAAAATAATAACTGCAAGGATCAGTGGATATGCTTCTGTAGTCGTTCTTTGGAGGGAGACCTGTTACTGTACCAGAGTGGCGCTCCACCCACAGTAAAGAATCTACGACCTCCTTGCAAAGACAACTGCATTCTTTCTTCTTTGTTTTCGAGCATACGCTAATACTCATGTTATGCCATCAATAAAGGGACAATAAAGCAGTTTTCCACTGAAAACTACGGGAGCTCCTCTCTGCATACCTTTTCATCGACAGGGAGGAAGTTCCAGTCGAATAATGGGTGAGTACAGCCGAAGATATACACGTCTTCCACTGAAGACTTTACAGCAACATCTTCTTGCACATCTAATTCTGACCCTTTTCAGGACAAGGGAGGCAGAATAGTGGTAGTACCAGTCGAATAATGGATAAATACAGGTAGGTGCACGCTTGCACGCTTCAAAACTTCATAGATCTTCGTCTGTGAATGGACGATAATAAAAGAAAATACGTGTTGCTCCCAAATCGACCAAAAATATAATGAAGATCTCTCGACAATTACCTGTCGACAATGAGTACGGCGCATGCGCGGACATGCGCACACAAAGGGGTCACCTCTTGTGACAAGAATATTCCTTAAAAAATTCTTGTCGGTCGATACGTTTTTGCTCCACAAAACCAAACAAGCACTTGTGAGGATAAGGTAAGGCTATTTTACGCAATAAAAAACATATTTACAAAATACTCTAAATGCAATAGTTTTCAAGTTATCAGTGATTTACTCAACAGTGATAACCTAAAAGTAGCTATTACTCAGCTATGCCATGAACTACAGGTCTGAAATTTTACTATGTTATAGCTGATCCAAAAGTAGCTGAATAACATATTTATATGAAATTCTCTAAATGCAATAGTTTTCCAATTACAACGGATTTACTCAATAGTGAGAACTTCAAAGTAGCTATTACTCAGCTATGCAAGGAGCCACAGGTCTGGAACTTCACTATGTTATAGCTGACCCCAAAATATGTGAATAACATAATGAAACAAAATACTCTAAATGCAATAGTTTTCAAGTTATAAGTGATTTACTCAACAGTGATAACCTAAAAGTAGCTATTACTCAGCTATGCCATGAGCTACAGGTTTGAAATTTAACTATGTTATAGCTGACCCAAAAGTAGCTGAATAACATATTTATATGAAATTCTCTAAATGCAATAGTTTTCCAATTACAACTGATTTATTCAACAGTGAGAACTTCAAAGTAGCTATTACTCAGCTATGCAAGGAGCCACAGGTCTGGAACTTCACTATGTTATAGCTGACCCCAAAATAGGTGAATAACATATTGAAACAAAATATTCTAAATGCAATAGTTTTCAAGTTATAAGTGATTTACTCAACAGTGATAACCTAAAAGTAGCTATTACTCAGCTATGCCATGAGCTACAGGTCTGAAATTTTACTATGTTATAGCTGACCCAAAAGTAGCTGAATAACATATTTACACAAATTTCTGTAAATGCAATAGTTTTCAAATTACAACGGATTTACTCAACAGTGAGAACTTCAAAGTAGCTGTTACTCAGCTATGCAATGAGCCACAGGTCTAGAACTTCACTATGTTATAGCTGACCCCAAAATACGTGAATAACATATTTAAACAAAACACTCTAAATGCAATAGTTTTCAAGTTATCAGTGATTTACTCAACAGTGATAACCTAAAAGTAGCTATTACTCAGCTATGCCATGAGCTACAGGTCTGAAATTTTACTATGTTATAGCTGACCCAAAAGTAGCTGAATAACATATTTATATGAAATTCTCTAAATGCAATAGTTTTCAAATTACAACTGATTTACTCAATAGTGAGAACTTCAAAGTAGCTATTACTCAGCTATGCAAGGAGCCACAGGTCTGGAACTTTACTATGTTATAGCTGACCCCAAAATAGGTGAATAACATATTTAAACAAAATACTCTAAATGCAATAGTTTTCAAGTTATCAGTGATTTACTCAACAGTGATAACCTAAAAGTAGCTATTACTCAGCTATGCAATGAACTACAGGTCTGAAATTTTACTATGTTATAGCTGATCCAAAAGTAGCTGAATAACATATTTATATGAAATTCTCTAAATGCAATAGTTTTCCAATTACAACTGATTTACTCAACAGTGAGAACTTCAAAGTAGCTATTACTCAGCTATGCAAGGAGCCACAGGTCTGGAACTTCACTATGTTATAGCTGACCCCAAAATAAGTGAATAACATATTTAAACAAAATATTTTAAATGCAATAGTTTTCAAGTTATAAGTGATTTACTCAACAGTGATAACCTAAAAGTAGCTATTACTCAGCTATGCCATGAGCTACAGGTTTGAAATTTAACTATGTTATAGCTGACCCAAAAGTAGCTGAATAACATATTTACACGAAATTCTCTAAATGCAATAGTTTTCCAATTACAACTGATTTATTCAACATTGAGAACTTCAAAGTAGCTGTTACTCAGCTATGCAATGAGCCACAGGTCTGGAACTTCACTATGTTATAGCTGACCCCAAAATACGTGAATAACATATTTAAACAAAACACTCTAAATGCAATAGTTTTCCAATTACAACTGATTTACTCAATAGTGAGAACTTCAAAGTAGCTATTACTCAGCTATGCAAGGAGCCACAGGTCTGGAACTTTACTATGTTATAGCTGACCCCAAAATAGGTGAATAACATATTTAAACAAAATACTCTAAATGCAATAGTTTTCAAGTTATCAGTGATTTACTCAACAGTGATAACCTAAAAGTAGCTATTACTCAGCTATGCCATGAACTACAGGTCTGAAATTTTACTATGTTATAGCTGACCCAAAAGTAGCTGAATAACATATTTATATGAAATTCTCTAAATGCAATAGTTTTCCAATTACAACTGATTTACTCAATAGTGAGAACTTCAAAGTAGCTATTACTCAGCTATGCAAGGAGCCACAGGTCTGGAACTTCACTATGTTATAGCTGACCCCAAAATAGGTGAATAACATATTTAAACAAAATACTCTAAATGCAATAGTTTTCAAGTTATCAGTGATTTACTCAACAGTGATAACCTAAAAGTAGCTATCACTCAGCTATGCCATGAGCTACAGGTCTGAAATTTTACTATGTTATAGCTGACCCAAAAGTAGCTGAATAACATATTTATATGAAATTCTCTAAATGCAATAGTTTTCAAATTACAACTGATTTACTCAATAGTGAGAACTTCAAAGTAGCTATTACTCAGCTATGCAAGGAGCCACAGGTCTGGAACTTCACTATGTTATAGCTGACCCCAAAATAGGTGAATAACATATTGAAACAAAATATTCTAAATGCAATAGTTTTCAAGTTATAAGTGATTTACTCAACAGTGATAACCTAAAAGTAGCTATTACTCAGCTATGCCATGAGCTACAGGTCTGAAATTTTACTATGTTATAGCTGACCCAAAAGTAGCTGAATAACATATTTACACAAATTTCTGTAAATGCAATAGTTTTCAAATTACAACGGATTTACTCAACAGTGAGAACTTCAAAGTAGCTGTTACTCAGCTATGCAATGAGCCACAGGTCTAGAACTTCACTATGTTATAGCTGACCCCAAAATACGTGAATAACATATTTAAACAAAATACTCTAAATGCAATAGTTTTCAAGTTATCAGTGATTTACTCAACAGTGATAACCTAAAAGTAGCTATTACTCAGCTATGCCATGAGCTACAGGTCTGAAATTTTACTATGTTATAGCTGACCCAAAAGTAGCTGAATAACATATTTATATGAAATTCTCTAAATGCAATAGTTTTCCAATTACAACTGATTTACTCAATAGTGAGAACTTCAAAGTAGCTATTACTCAGCTATGCAAGGAGCCACAGGTCTGGAACTTTACTATGTTATAGCTGACCCCAAAATAGGTGAATAGCATATTTAAACAAAATACTCTAAATGCAATAGTTTTCAAGTTATCAGTGATTTACTCAACAGTGATAACCTAAAAGTAGCTATTACTCAGCTATGCCATGAACTACAGGTCTGAAATTTTACTATGTTATAGCTGATCCAAAAGTAGCTGAACAACATATTTATATGAAATTCTCTAAATGCAATAGTTTTCCAATTACAACTGATTTACTCAATAGTGAGAACTTCAAAGTAGCTATTACTCAGCTATGCAAGGAGCCACAGGTCTGGAACTTCACTATGTTATAGCTGACCCCAAAATACGTGAATAACATATTTAAACAAAATACTCTAAATGCAATAGTTTTCAAGTTATCAGTGATTTACTCAACAGTGATAACCTAAAAGTAGCTATTACTCAGCTATGCCATGAGCTACAGGTCTGAAATTTTACTATGTTATAGCTGACCCAAAAGTAGCTGAATAACATATTTATATGAAATTCTCTAAATGCAATACTTTTCCAATTACAACTGATTTACTCAATAGTGAGAACTTCAAAGTAGCTATTACTCAGCTATGCAAGGAGCCACAGGTCTGGAACTTCACTATGTTATAGCTGACCCCAAAATAGGTGAATAACATATTGAAACAAAATATTCTAAATGCAATAGTTTTCAAGTTATAAGTGATTTACTCAACAGTGATAACCTAAAAGTAGCTATTACTCAGCTATGCCATGAGCTACAGGTCTGAAATTTTACTATGTTATAGCTGACCCAAAAGTAGCTGAATAACATATTTACACAAATTTCTGTAAATGCAATAATTTTCAAATTACAACGGATTTACTCAACAGTGAGAACTTCAAAGTAGCTGTTACTCAGCTATGCAATGAGCCACAGGTCTAGAACTTCACTATGTTATAGCTGACCCCAAAATACGTGAATAACATATTTAAACAAAATACTCTAAATGCAATAGTTTTCAAGTTATCAGTGATTTACTCAACAGTGATAACCTAAAAGTAGCTATCACTCAGCTATGCCATGAGCTACAGGTCTGAAATTTTACTATGTTATAGCTGACCCAAAAGTAGCTGAATAACATATTTATATGAAATTCTCTAAATGCAATAGTTTTCAAATTACAACTGATTTACTCAATAGTGAGAACTTCAAAGTAGCTATTACTCAGCTATGCAAGGAGCCACAGGTCTGGAACTTCACTATGTTATAGCTGACCCCAAAATAGGTGAATAACATATTGAAACAAAATATTCTAAATGCAATAGTTTTCAAGTTATAAGTGATTTACTCAACAGTGATAACCTAAAAGTAGCTATTACTCAGCTATGCCATGAGCTACAGGTCTGAAATTTTACTATGTTATAGCTGACCCAAAAGTAGCTGAATAACATATTTACACAAATTTCTGTAAATGCAATAGTTTTCAAATTACAACGGATTTACTCAACAGTGAGAACTTCAAAGTAGCTGTTACTCAGCTATGCAATGAGCCACAGGTCTAGAACTTCACTATGTTATAGCTGACCCCAAAATACGTGAATAACATATTTAAACAAAATACTCTAAATGCAATAGTTTTCAAGTTATCAGTGATTTACTCAACAGTGATAACCTAAAAGTAGCTATTACTCAGCTATGCCATGAGCTACAGGTCTGAAATTTTACTATGTTATAGCTGACCCAAAAGTAGCTGAATAACATATTTATATGAAATTCTCTAAATGCAATAGTTTTCCAATTACAACTGATTTACTCAATAGTGAGAACTTCAAAGTAGCTATTACTCAGCTATGCAAGGAGCCACAGGTCTGGAACTTTACTATGTTATAGCTGACCCCAAAATAGGTGAATAGCATATTTAAACAAAATACTCTAAATGCAATAGTTTTCAAGTTATCAGTGATTTACTCAACAGTGATAACCTAAAAGTAGCTATTACTCAGCTATGCCATGAACTACAGGTCTGAAATTTTACTATGTTATAGCTGATCCAAAAGTAGCTGAACAACATATTTATATGAAATTCTCTAAATGCAATAGTTTTCCAATTACAACTGATTTACTCAATAGTGAGAACTTCAAAGTAGCTATTACTCAGCTATGCAAGGAGCCACAGGTCTGGAACTTCACTATGTTATAGCTGACCCCAAAATACGTGAATAACATATTTAAACAAAATACTCTAAATGCAATAGTTTTCAAGTTATCAGTGATTTACTCAACAGTGATAACCTAAAAGTAGCTATTACTCAGCTATGCCATGAGCTACAGGTCTGAAATTTTACTATGTTATAGCTGACCCAAAAGTAGCTGAATAACATATTTATATGAAATTCTCTAAATGCAATACTTTTCCAATTACAACTGATTTACTCAATAGTGAGAACTTCAAAGTAGCTATTACTCAGCTATGCAAGGAGCCACAGGTCTGGAACTTCACTATGTTATAGCTGACCCCAAAATAGGTGAATAACATATTGAAACAAAATATTCTAAATGCAATAGTTTTCAAGTTATAAGTGATTTACTCAACAGTGATAACCTAAAAGTAGCTATTACTCAGCTATGCCATGAGCTACAGGTCTGAAATTTTACTATGTTATAGCTGACCCAAAAGTAGCTGAATAACATATTTACACAAATTTCTGTAAATGCAATAATTTTCAAATTACAACGGATTTACTCAACAGTGAGAACTTCAAAGTAGCTGTTACTCAGCTATGCAATGAGCCACAGGTCTAGAACTTCACTATGTTATAGCTGACCCCAAAATACGTGAATAACATATTTAAACAAAATACTCTAAATGCAATAGTTTTCAAGTTATCAGTGATTTACTCAACAGTGATAACCTAAAAGTAGCTATTACTCAGCTATGCCATGAGCTACAGGTCTGAAATTTTACTATGTTATAGCTGACCCAAAAGTAGCTGAATAACATATTTATATGAAATTCTCTAAATGCAATACTTTTCCAATTACAACTGATTTAATCAATAGTGAGAACTTCAAAGAAGCTATTATTCAGCTATGCAAGGAGCCACAGGTCTGGAACTTCACTATGTTATAGCTGACCCCAAAATACGTGAATAACATATTTAAACAAAATACTCTAAATGTAATAGTTTTCAAGTTATAAGTGATTTACTCAACAGTGATAACCTAAAAGTAGCTATTACTCAGCTATGCCATGAGCTACAGGTCTGAAATTTTACTATGTTATAGCTGACCTAAAAGTAGCTGAACAACATATTTATATGAAATTCTCTAAATGCAATAGTTTTCCAATTACAACTGATTTACTCAATAGTGAGAACTTCAAAGTAGCTATTACTCAGCTATGCAAGGAGCCACAGGTCTGGAACTTCACTATGTTATAGCTGACCCCAAAATACGTGAATAACATATTTAAACAAAATACTCTAAATGCAATAGTTTTCAAGTTATAAGTGATTTACTCAACAGTGATAACCTAAAAGTAGCTATTACTCAGCTGTGCCATGAGCTACAGGTCTGAAATTTTACTATGTTATAGCTGACCCAAAAGTAGCTGAATAACATATTGATACAAAATTCTCTAAATGCAATAGTTTTCAAGTTATAAGTGATTTTACTCATGATGGAAGTTACTGAAAAGCCCAAAAGTAGCTATTACTCACTTAGCTATTGAGACAGACACCCAAGTTACTCACCATGTTGTAGCTATGAAAAAAGTAGCTGAATAACATATTTTAACAAAATGCTCTAAATGCAATACTTTTCAAGTTATAAGTGATTTAGTGCATGATTTCATGAATTTTAATGCATTAAAAATAATTAAAAAAATTTATTAAAAAAAAATTAAGACAGATCCAGGTCTCATACTCACACAAGAGAATCTACCTCTGGCCTAGTACATATATGCAAGATATGAGAGAAATCCCTGCAATAGTCACTGAGAAAATTGTGATACAGTGTTGAAATTTTCACACTTTTGGTGGGGGTACCCCCCTTGTAATGTCTCTAGCAAACAGACGAACAGACAGATTTGCATGCCTTGAACAATTTTTCATCCTCGATAGATAAGGTATCTTTTAAAAAAAACAGCATGTCTCTAGGCCTTGTAGTTTTGGAGGAGAAGTTGTTCACGCGGACGCATACGCGGACGCGTACGCCCACGCCGCAGAGTGATGACATAATGTCAGCTGACTGACAAGTCAGCTGACATAAAAATGCAATTTGTCTGTGAACATCTATTTCCCTTATATCACCCAGTAAATATATATATATAGGTCAATTTAAAACCCAGTACCTGAGGTCTAGACACGGGGAGCCCTGACCACTTTCCATCACCTGCAGGCGTCCATCGTCAAGTGCTTTACTCAGCCCAGCACAGCAGGCAGCAACACGACGGGTCAGCACAGTCAGCTCATTGTATGTGACATCATTTAGGGCAGGATGTGAGTTGGCACACAGTATCACCTGCAAGTACAGAGTAATCTATGGCACACAGTACCCCTGCAAGTACAAGAGTAATCTATGGCACACAGTATCACCTGCAAGTACAAGAGTAATCTATAGCACACAGTACCACCTGCAAGTACAAGAGTAATCTATGGCAAACAGTATCACCTGCAAGTACAAGAGTAATCTATGGCACACAGTATCACCTGCAAGTACAGAGGTATGCAATGGCACACAGTATCACCTGCAAGTACAGAGTTAAGCCATGGTACACAGTATCACCTGCAAGTACAGAGGTATGCTATGGTACACAGTACCACCTGCAAGTACAGAGTTACGCTATGGCATACAGTATCACCTGCAAGTACAGAGTTATGCCATGGTACAAAGTATCACCTGCAAGTACAGAGGTATGCTATGGTACACAGTACCACCTGCAAGTACACAGGTATGCTATGGTACACAGTATCACCTGCAAGTACAGAGTTATGCCATGGTACACAGTATCACCTGCAAGTACAGAGTTACGCTATGGCATACAGTATCACCTGCAAGTACAGAGTTACGCTATGGCACACAGTATCACCTGCAAGTACAGAGTTATGCCATGGTACACAGTATCACCTGCAAGTACAGAGTTACGCTATGGCATACAGTATCACCTGCAAGTACAGAGTTACGCTATGGCACACAGTATCACCTGCAAGTACAGAGTTACGCTATGGCACACAGTATCACCTGCAAGTACAGAGGTATGCTATGGTACACAGTACCACCTGCAAGTACACAGGTATGCTATGGTACACAGTATCACCTGCAAGTACAAGAGTAATCTATGACCAAGCATGAAATGGGCTAATTTTGTGGTGAGCTAAATGTTTGAATTAGCCAATTATTAGCCAATTTAGCATTAGATGCGTTCTCACACTAATGCTATTTTCTTCATGACGCCTGAGCATTAACTTGTATTTAAATGAATGCATCAAATAATAATTCTTCATAATATCAGGACAAGTTATTGGGACATGACAATGTACTTGTATCATCAAGCACACACCTTTTGTTACATGGTCTCTGATTGGCTGGTTATATGTTATGTAGTTCCTATATAACTTTACGAAAAAAAGAGTCAAAAACTTACATTTGCAAATTCTTTGAAGAAAACCTCATTTTATTTTGTATCCTACAGTACAAAGAGAATTCCAATTGTTACGATTACAGGTTGACAAACAGTAAACTGGATTCCTACCTTTGTACCTCGACTGACCAGTTCTCTCACGAAAGGAAAGATTCCCAAGATGATATCAAACCCACTGTTGTCCACAAATATCACAGCACACCGATGAGCAGGGCCCTGTAACCTGGATAGCCAGGAGTCAAAGTCATCCATGAGCCAGGGCCGTGCTGAAGAACAATAGTAGATAATTATCTGGGAATGTTTAAATGTCATATCAGAGAGTAAAGCCGAATATTTGTCCAAACAATTTTTGCTAAATATAAAGTAAAAATGTGACATATTTCACAAAGTATGTATGTTTTTTGCCGTTTTGATGAAGCATCAGCCATTACACGGCCTAAAATGATGACGTTTTCAATAACCGGTTCCCAAATATTCTTTGCGAATTTTGTTATTTATGCCAGGAACGAACAATAAACAGCATACCAGTTTACCGTTCCCACCACTATTGCAAGGGCTTTATTGAATGAAAATCCAATGTAATCTGTTGTTTTTCAGAAGCATTATCTTCCCCAACAACAGGAACTGACTGAACTAATCTGACAAAAGAATGGAAAAAAGTTGCGGTCAACATTTGAGCAAAATCACTTTGTCTGTAATGGTAACCTGAAATCAGTAGTCCAGAACTTGACTTTAAGAGGGGAGTCTTGAAATGTCTTCTAATAAAAGTTACTGAGGTTTGATGCTTATATGAAATGGGGAGTTTTAGAATGTAGGTCAATAATTGCTGAAAGAATGCAACAATACTGCTACAACTTGAGAATTTTTAAGTCAAAACAGAAGACTTGAAGGAGTTTAAACATGAGGCAACTGTATCAGGTATTTCTCAATGTTTGATTGAGGATCCAAGATTTATTACAAATATCTCTATTTCTTATAGATTCTCTGATGAACACAATTCCAGATTCCCAGCTAAAGTCATGAAGGTGGATCAAATTCCAACTGTCAAATTCGTTAAATTTAAAATTTTTCAGAAATTTCAACTGATATTTTAATACTCATTGAGTCCAAAAATTTTTATCAAAATCAATCTGTCACTGGTGGTATCCTAAATAGATGTAACTTTCAATTTCTGCCAACATTCAACATGCCCACCAAGATTTGTAAAATGCAAAATTTTTCACAAGCTTCACAAATATATTTTTATATTCTGTTGGTCCAAAATTAGCTTTAGGTTTCTGGGTTTCTGTTATACTGAAGTTGTCCACGATACCACACATGTACACATTATCACCCAAATCATGCAAATAATGCTTAAACACCCACCCTTTCCACCAAAATGCAGAGTTTGTATTGTTAAAGGAATTTTTTTACATATATGGTAATTTTCCTGATTAAAATATAAATGAAAAGTAAAGAGTTTGGCCACACTGCAAAAACCTATACAACCATATTGTAAAAGTGAGGATTTCCCCACATTATGACAAGTTTCAAGGATATCAATCAATATTTTCAAATTTTATCAAAATTAAATATTTCTGACATGCAGTCCACGTCTGTAAAATGAGAATTAAGTTTTTTCTCAATTTACAAATTTGAAAAATTTTGTTGTAATTTTAATTTTTATTAGATAAATACTTACCATTTCCTGACCATTGCTATATGTTGGTGCCATCCAACTCACTTTGAGAAACGTTTTAAGAAACCTTAAGAGGCCAGTGAGTGAGTGTGAACTAGCATGTCCCCCTAGTGGTCATGTGACCACGCTAGTAAACAACCTTCATTATTTTTGTTGCAGAAAATACTCCCCTAGTACTGAATCTGCGGGGAGGTAGGGGGGGACTATCCTGGTCAGGAAATGGTAAGTATTTATCTAATAAAAATTAAAATTACAACAAAATTTTTCAATTTTATTGCGAAAAATACACTTACCATTTCCTGACCATTGCTGAATGCAGCCTTCATGGAAGGAGGGCAGTACTAGAATATAAAGACCCAGTACACCACTCTGCACAGCTATCATACACAGCACAATCCTATAGGCATTCAGATCCAAACTCACCTCCCAGATGAGGCAGAGGAACTGTTGAGCACTACAAAACAACACAGCCTTGTTGTTGTTGTTGTTGTTGTAGGAAGGAAGTAATCATTACAGAGACTCACTACCTAGCCTACAACTAAAACATTATGAGAAGTTTACATTGAAATTTACATGCATACAACAACATATAAACTTCCAACAGTCACCACATACCATACAGATCCCCTAAATCATAGTATGTAGTTGAAGATCTCACAAATTGACAGTTATTGCCACAGTTGAATGCTGTATCTAGACAAACATCCAACACCCACACAGGTGACACAAATATTGGAAGTGTCATCAGCATATTGTGTAATTCCAAGTCTGTATGAAGTCAACAAATCTGCCTAATATAAAGACAGATAATATGACAGACATACAGATGCAAAAGCATACTAAAATAAAAAAATAAGTATCAAATATACTTATAAGATAACAAACTGTAGGACACCATATCAAAGTCTGACCACAAGCAAACCAAGCAAGTGAGACTGAAAATTGGTGAAAAAGTTATGGTTTCCAGTAACAGGCATCCTAAAATTCATATACAGAAACACTATCCTAAAACCTAAAGATTCCTGCTTTGACTCGCTGCTGTTGAGAGTCAGAATTTGACTTCTCCTCAGTCCAAAAGCTAGTCTGCCTACAGCAAGATAAGATAGTTGACCTGAAAATATCTGCTGTAAAACCTTCCTAACTAGGCACAGACAAGAACATAATAATTCCTCATTGAATCCTTTGTCCCAAGTAAAAGTATTTCAAAACCTCACAAGACAAAGAGATCTATCTTGAGTAAAACTGTTGTCCCAGTGATTGAGAGCTGGCATATCGACCGGCTTAACTGAAGTAGGTCCATCCGAAGTCAACTGATTCTTGGCTAATAAATGGCCAGAGCCATTTGTGAGCAATACTCCTTTTAAGTAAGGGAAGACAATGCTAACAAAATTACCCTTCTTCCTTTGCCTGATGCCAAAGTCAAAAGAAAGATCGTTTTGAAAGTTAATAACCTCCAAGAAATCTTCCTCAACAAGCTCAAAAGGCTGTCTGGAGAGACCAAACAAGACCAGAGACAAGAGATAAAGAAGGCTTAACCTACTTGCCACTGGATTGTCTCTATAGAAAGTTAGAAACATGTCAACAATCTATACAACTGAAGAGTTCTGGAACTTATTACCCTTCAAGTAAAGCAATCTACAATTGTTATTCTGTAACCAGCAATAGGAGATAGCTTTAGAATCTTTTCCTTAAAGAAATAGTTAAGGAGATTTGCTACCTGTAGAAAAGTATTATCTGAGATGTTCACCACAAGAAGGCTCAGATGGAGGTTTGTGGATAGATCTACCAGGCCCCACAACCAAGAACATCCACCATGACCATCATGATTCAATCATGATGAATCTGCACCTGAAGGTGATCATCTTCTAAATCACCTGAAGACTCCTTGGCTATCCTGGTGCAACCATGATGATTCTGCACCTGTAGGTGATCATCTTGAATCACCTGAGGAATGAGAGCCACTGGAACAAACACAAAGCTGTCCAGATCCTCCCAAGAAAAGAGTAATGCATCTGTTCCCCAAGCCCCACAGTCTAAGAAAGGAAACACATACACTGGAAGCTTAAGATTCAGGTTGTTGGATACCAATGGCAGAATGATTGAACTCACCTGCAAGGGAAGCCCTAAAAGGAACCTTTGTGGAACAGATCCACCAGATCCCAAAAATAAGACATCCCTAGCCACTCTGATGCAATCAAGATGATTCTGCACCTAAATCTTGGAGTAGCCCTTCTTAATAGCTACAAAAGAATTTTCTTGCCTTTCCTGAGATCTTTTGTCTTATCAAGATAACCTCTCAAGACTCTCACTGGACAAAGAAACCTATCTTGCATCAAAGCATGATCTAAAGAAGGTTTCAAAGCAGGAATGACTACAGGTTGAAAATCCAAGGAGCCTTAGAAGCCAAATGATTCACCTGCATCACCTGAAGAATCAAGGTCACAGGACCAAACAAACTGTCCAGTCCATCCCAAGAAGAGTTGAAAAAGACGAGCTTGTGATTCAAACTAGTTGCAAAACAAATCCATCATTGGTGATAGTAATCAAAGACAGATTTGATTGAACACCTGAATCAGAATAGAAGATTCAACAGTCATCCAAAACACATTCAATTTGAATCATCTTGACTCTCATGAACAAAGAATTTGTTGGAATATTTGTATACCCTGGGAAGTGATATGCCTGAATCTGAACCCATGGCATTCATCCAAGGAATGATTCTTCAGATAAGGAAACACATTCCTGAAAGTGGGTACCTCCCTACCTGTTCAGATAGGAAACCACTGAAGAAATATCTGGGGAAATCAACAGATTCAGAATCCGAATCAGACCTCCAAATGATTCTAAAGGTAATAGCCCTGTTAATGTGGAGTCTTGACCCCTCATGATATAACAGACCACTGGCTGTTTGATGCCTTAATTGTGCATCCCAACCCTTAAAGAAAGCATCTAATAACAGAAGGAGATTGTGCTCCTTGTGATGAAGTAGTGGGACCTCCTTCAAACTTGAAAAATCGGTCCACCACTGAAAATGTTTCCTCCTATAAAGCCATATCGCCATCAAATGGCTTCCTTAGAAACCATTAACTGGAGAAAAATGCTTGCTATGAGTAAAAGATCTACCCTAAGGTGGAATCCGGAAACCAAACTGAAATCCCTGGTGCTTTTTTTTTTTTTTTTTTTCTTGTTTCAAATGTATATAGCCTGGTGACACCCAATGCCTTCTACTGCAGCCATCAGGTTCACTATCCTTTGATACCATAGCAGAATTGAAAATAACCCGTTTCAAAGAGCAAGGCAATGAAAAGGTCTATATACTGACAAATCGAGATGCGTTCTTTTAACTGTACAAGTCTCACCATCCACTAACATAGTAAACAGGCATTGAACTGGTATGATCTGTCATCAACACTGAAGTGAAGATGAAATTCACGTCATCCGGCTACGAAAGAATGCCACTGTAAGGAAACGAGTTAACACACTCATCCAGTTACTAGTAACCAATTGCGAAAATCCCAACAATGTGAAATTAAGGTACATGTAAAGGCTTGTTTAACTGACCTCAACTATTAGTGGTAGCCATCTCTTTCCAGCTTATGACAACCGATAACTGTAAAATTGCAGCGATATCACCATCTTACTGGTGTTATCGCCCTTTTGTCAATCATTTCATAAACAACTTTTATCGAAACGTTCTCTCGCATTTTATTTTATTTATTTCCAAAACCCATGTCCACAACTGCTTTATGCATATGGATCAGAACTACTCCCTGCTACTGTCACTTCCATGGAAAATATGGATGAAAATAGTCCTGTTACTATATGAACAGGTAAGGAATTGTATATCTGCGAAAAACTGGACATACATTCCTCCTAAAAGATTACTCCCTTAAAACAATTCCGACTTATATTACTTCTAAATCCCCTATGTCTATCTGAGGAACTGAGTAAGTGGAAGAATTGTTATAAAAGGGACAAAAATATATGTTGTAGGGCCTTTTATGAAGTTTCCAGTCAAATGACAGAGTTACTCCTTCGTAAACATAAGAATCCCAATACACATGAGATTACAAAATGAAACTTTTCGAGGCATGTGACATGTGTCAACCAAGAAAAACTTCATTAACGGTGAAAAATCCACTCCTTATCCCACTAAAAATATTTTAAGAGATAAGCTAGAGCAATGAGAGACCTGTAACACTCCAGGTGAACAAAAAATTGAAGACCTGGGCAAGCACTTCCCAACAAAAAAATCCAGGATCTTTGAGGACTGTAATTGCAAATCCTCTGGTGACAAACCAAGAAATTACTGATTCTCTATGATATGCAGTAATCCTTAGATCCTTGAAGACACCCGACAAATTCCAAAAATTCTTATCCAAGATTAAACATACTCTCTAGCTGCTGCAAAGCCCAGAGAACCTGTACTGCTGAATAATAAAACTGACATTGGGTACTAGAAAATGTGTACCGGTGCCAGTTCCCAGCAGAAACCGGTAAAAAATCCACAGAATGAAAAGGCAATTGGTGATATGAATCACAATTCCGGTGGTCTGTCAACCCGATTGCAGACATTTGAGGAGGAATGGAAACTCGATTGTCTTCGGATGACGTCATGCAGGTATTTCCTTCCGTGATAAGTTCCGACTGAACCTCACCGGGGGAATTAAACGGTGTAGAAGCTCAACTGTGCATCCGGAACTTGTCCACGATGCAGCAACCAATGAGAAACTATGATGTCTGCTCTCACTGGGGAATCCCACCGGACACCCATTCGAGTGAGATTGACGCGGTGAGATATTTGCTACCAAAACGCCTGGCTTTTAGAACCCGACGTGAGAATAGCTTATGACAATCGAATTGTCTCCTCTCTTCAGGTTGCCTCCATTCGTCGCCTAGCAACATGTAAACTGTCCCTGTCGGAGCTGGTATGACTGCCGACAGTTTCAGTGTTAAAAAATGAAGTAAATCTTCAAAAAAGAGGAATTGCATAAAAAGAACTCCCATATGATGTAATACGAGAGTTATGAAGAAAAACATGCATTCTGAGCAGCAGAAGATCTTCATCCAACGACAAACATCCCTGTCGCCATTTTACAAAAAGTGGTAAACAATCCATGAAGAAATGTCTACAAAAGCACTTTTCCTCTGTGCTTTTCCTCTTAATTTTGTCCTGAGAAGACATTGTCAACACAGACGTCTTATAACAGAACTCAAAACCACAAAAAGTCCAAATACTTAATAAAAATCCGAAAAGAAAATAAACATCCACACTCTAGGATGGCCAACAAAAATAATGAAGGTTGTTTACTAGCGTGGTCACATGACCACTAGGGGGACATGCTAGTTCACACTCACTCACTGGCCTCTTAAGGTTTCTTAAAACGTTTCTCAACGTTGGCCAGTGAGTTGGATGGCACCAACATATAGCAATGGTCAGGAAATGGTAAGTGTATTTTTCGCAATAAAATATTATTGACCATGCTACCCGGATAATAATTAAATTTATTCCATAATTACCCACAAACTGCAAGCTATTAGCTATGCAACCATAGTATGGAGCACCTGTGAATATATAAACTGGAAAATTTAATGGTTAAATTAAATTTTTATTAGTTAATATCTTACCTAGTGGACCAGTGCATTTGTCCGGCGCGCAGCCGGTCCCGCCAAACGTTAGACAAAAACGTCCTGAGCTGGGCTCTGACCGGGACCGGTAGTGTACTCCTCATTCGCCAGGTGTCGTGACTGCACCCAGCTCCCCTACTGCGCGTGCGCGCGCATGCGTACTTCCTCTTTTTGTGGCCTACCTAAGAATGTCCCCCTTTGAGCTATTGCGGGGCAGGTAGGGTGGGACTCTCTTGGTCCACTAGGTAAGATATTAACTAATAAAAATTTAATTTAACCATTAAATTTTCCATTTTATTGCGTTAATATATCTTACCTAGTGGACCAGTGCAGAATAACTACCCAGTGGTTGGAGGGTAGCTATGGACAAAGGGGAGACCGAGACTCTAAGATCTACATATATACTCCGTAAATCCAGAGGAAATCACCCGGGAAGGGTTTCTAACTACCCTGGATAGGTACAGTCTCTCTACCCCCCCCCCCCCCCCCCCCTTTTGTTTTGTAGCTGACGAGTTCCCGAGGAAGTGAAGAAGGGGAATTGAGGATTAAGATGGTCCCCCATCTTCTTGCAACGCAAGACAGACTGCAGGGACGTTTTTTTTTTTGTTTTTTTTTTATTATTATGTACATGTATGAATACATATATACATCACTATACACTATATACATGGGAGCCTCTACTTAGTCCCTAATTTGTTGGGCAGCTACCACAGGACCTAAATGGTACACATCCGAGTCTGCCCATGCCAAGTCCTTCAAGTAAAATTGGGTGAAGGTGTTATGAGATTTCCAGTGACAGGCTGCCAAAATCTGGTCTAAGGGAACACCCCCCTGAAAGGCTTTGGACGCCGCGAACGCGCGAACGTCATGAGCCCGAACCTGATGCAACTGTTGAGCCTGTTGGTCTGACATCTGGTAACAAAGGACTATGGTTTGTTTGATCCAGGAGGAAACGGTAGCAGGGACAATATCCTTCTGGAAACTCTTCCTAAAGGAAACAAAAACCAATTCCTTGCCTGAACGGAGATCTTTGGTTTTGTCCAAGTAATAACGTAGTGCCCGGACCGGGCACAGACTCCTATCCTCCTTGAGGGATTTGTCCAAAGAAGGAGCCAAGGCTGGAATGATAACAGGGGCCACGCAAGCGGGACCCTCTTTAGCCAGGTGGTTCTTAGAGATGAAACTAGGAGAAGGCGATAATGAAACATTCGACCAATCCTCTTGGTGCCTAATGTTCCTGTGGACCCAAGCATGAATTTCACTCCTCCGTTTCCCAGAGCCCAAGGCTAGAAGGAAGACAGTCTTAAAGGTGAGGTACTTCAGCGAAGCCTTCCTGAGAGGTTCAAAAGGAGGTTGTGTAAGTTGGTGAAGGACCAAAGACAAATTCCACGTAGGAACCCCACGCCTGCCTTTTGGTTTGTCCCTATGAAAACTGTCCAACAACCTGGACAAGTTTTCATCCTTGCTGATGTTAATTCTGGAATTCCCCACTTTGTCGGCTATGGCAGTCCTATAGCCTTCTATGGTACTAGGTTGAAGATGTTTCTCCTGAAAAAGAGAAAGGAGAAAATCCGCAATTTGCTCTATAGAGGGAGTTCTGAAGTCCACCTGATTCTTTTCACACCATCTGACAAAAACGGCCCACTTTGATTCATAAATGGCTCTGGTAGAGCGTCTTTGAGGAGCCTCAATTCTTGTTGCCACTTCTGCCGAGAACCCGGCCTGCTGGATGGCAGAGGCTCTAGGAGCCACGCATGAAGGTTCAGATTGGGCAGGTCCCGGTGAGGACACTGATTGAACGGTTGAGTGATCAATTTCGACACCTGAGGGAGCAGGAGGGGAACTTGAGCTGACATGTTGACCAGGTCCCAAAACCAAGGCATGTTGGGCCAACCTGGTGCTATCAGAATGAGACGACGGAATCCGTGGTCCAAGAGTTTCGTTACCACCTGATGAAGAAGGGCCGTCGGTGGAAAGGCATAAGCGTCCAGGTCCTCCCAAGGGAGACTTAAGGCGTCCACTCCCCACGCTGATTGGTCTGGAACCGGGGATACAAACCGGGGAAGTTTGTGATTGAACCGGGTGGCAAACAGGTCCACAGACGGGCGGTGCCAACGCCGGCATATTTGAGCAAACACCTCCGGGAGGAGGGACCATTCCGTTTGGATCACCTGATTGAGTCGGGACAGTTTGTCGGCTATGACGTTCAGGTGACCCGGAATATGCCTGGCCCTCAGGACAATCTGCCTTTGATTGCACCAAAGCATCAGTCTCCAAAGGAGGGCACAGAGTGAGCCTGATTTCATACCCCCTTCCTTGTTGATGTAAGAGACCACAGTGGTGTTGTCTGTACAAACAAGAACTATCTGGTTGCAACATAACCGCTCGAACCGTTTTAAGGCCAGCAGTACTGCCTTGAGTTCCAACAAATTTATGTGCAAGGCGCTTTCTGACTCTAACCAAACTCCTTTTGCCATGTAATCGCCTAAGTGAGCGCCCCAACCTTCGTTTGAGGCGTCTGTAAACAGTTGAAGGGCATGTTGAAGAGGGTGTAAGGGTTGACCGGAGAGCACCTTGGCCGGGTCCAACCACCACCTTAGATGTACATGGAGAGATGAAGGAATTGGGATGACCTTTTCCAGAGATTCCGGGGCA
Source organism: Sabellastarte sp. h YS-2021 (assembly GCA_964017235.1). Lineage (NCBI taxonomy): Eukaryota > Metazoa > Annelida > Polychaeta > Sabellida > Sabellidae > Sabellastarte > Sabellastarte sp. h YS-2021. The sequence goes on from OZ024937.1 coordinate 76,508,823, forward strand.
TGCCAATGCTTTTTTAGGTGCCACTGAATGGGCCTCATATGTAGTCGCCCCGATACTACTTGTTTTTCTGTTGCTGTCAGAAGGCCGATTAAAGACATGAACTGCCTGACCGTGCAACATTCCAGACCCAGGAGAAGGTTGAGCTTCTGAGATAGACTCCTCCACCTGTCCTGAGTTGGTTTGACTAACCCTTGAGATAGGTCGAAATGATAACCTACGAAGTCGAAGGTTTGTTGGGGAACCAGCTCTGACTTGTCCATGTTGACTACCCAACCTAGAGAGCGGCAAAGGTCCAAAAGGATCTGGGTATGACGTAGGCAAATTTCCCGGCATGGGGCTCTCAGTAACCAATCGTCTAGGTATTGGTGGATGCGAATACCCCTCGATTGAGCCATGAGTTTTACCTCCTTGACCACCTTTGTGAACTCCAACGGAGCCGTCGACAGGCCAAAGGGAAGTGCTGTGAACTGAAAGGTCTGACCTTTTAAGTGGAACCGGAGATATTTTCGCGACCTGTGGTTTATGGGAATGTGAAAATAAGCGTCGCTGAAGTCCAGCGAAGTGACCCACTCCCCCTGTTGCAGGGAGAGTCTGATGGTCTCCGGAGTTTCCATCTTGAACGTTGCTGGGGCAAGGTAAAGGTTCAGTTGGCTTAGATCTAGAATGGGCCTCCATTTCCCGTTGGGTTTGGGCACCAGGAACAACCGGTTGTAGAAACCCAGAGATGACTGAACGGCCACCTTTTCGATAGTCTGTTTTTGACCTAGGGAATGCAATGCCTCGTTCAGACTTTTGTTTCGAGAGGGATTTGATGAACCACTGATAATCACAGGAAATCTTGCCAGAGGTGGTCTCTCCTTGAAGGGTAGTTGATACCCTTCCCTGAGGATGGAGACTACCCTTGGATTTGAACCCAGGGAGAGCCAAACCTGCCAAAACAGTTGCAGACGGCCTCCCACAGGTGGATCTTTTGCAACACATGGGGCATTTGTTACATTTGGGGCAAAAAGACACTGATTTACAGACAAAGCACTGTTCACAGATTTTATTCCTATTTGAGAATGAGAGGGTCTTACGTTTTTCTTTTGTAACAGCCCTTTTACAGAAGGTGCAGGAGGAACAACATGCAAATTTACAGTCTCTTGAAAAGTCTCTTTGTTTGCTGATGACACTAGATTGAGATCCCCTAAACTTGAACTTAACACAACTGGGGGACTCAGTAGATGTTGATTGTCATTTATACGGTTTTGTACCACGGGCAGGCTTGGAGTAGTAAGTAGAACCAGATCCACCTCTACCACGACCCCTACCCCTGCCTCTGCCTGAGAATTGCCTCCAAGGTTGTTGATTTTGGGAAGAGGAGAAGCCGGATTGACGACTCTCTTTCTTTTCATATGGTTGGTACCGGAATTGATGCTTCTTTGAGTGCTGATATGTGCCCGGGCCGGGACCAGTAGCACTCTTGTTTGAATCATACTTTTGAATATCCTGCTCCGCTACTGCCAGTACATCATCTGGGAATAGCCCGTAAGTGAACAGGGGAGCATTTCGTAGTTTATTCCAGGTATCAGGTTTCAGGCCTGGTTTAACGTACTCGAGATAAGAATCTCTCCTCAACAAAATGAAGTTGGCTAGCTGAACAAATAAGCTGTCTGCGAGGTGCTGGAAAGCAGTACCTAAGGCAACAGAAACACTACTGTGGAAAGCTGACAAGTCTTTCAAGTCCTTGATGGCGTCGGTGACCTCCTTAGGGGCCTTGCCCTGAACAATGGTAGCGTTTAAAAATGAAATATGTTGATTCATTTTGTCCTGAATTTCACTAACGCACCTGTTGAATCCTGCTGCGTGATTGGTAATCAAAGAGCCTTCCTTAGCACATTGCTCCCACCTTCTAAGAATCTCCTGAGGGATAGGCCTAGATGCTGGTCCTGAAGATGGATATGAGGAAGTCTTGGCAATACGGGAGAATTGAGAGTTCAGGCGTGCTTCGGAACCCGACCAGCCAAAGATTGTACGCCCAGGTCTTTGATTTATATCCTGTTTGAGTCGTGACTGTGTATACCACTTTGCCTGGCTTTTGGGTGTTCTGACAAACTGGTCTTGTTTCAGACCTGCGGCTTCTTGGAAACGAGAAGGGTAACCTTCTGCAACACGAGTGTTCAGTTTCTCCATCTTATAGCAAAGCCAGTCGTCAGCTGGTAACTCTACAGAAACTTTGCCTGAGCGACGAGGATGCTTTCCTTTCCAAGGGTTGTCAGAACGGTTGTCTGCATCACTGGCTGAAGCTTCAAAATCTGGTATGTGAGACCAGCCAAGAAAGGATCGGACCGACCGGACCGTTTCTCTGTAGTTCATTTCCTCGTTTTTCTCATTGATTTCAGTATCTGAAAGTTCACCTTCCTCACCAGATTCCTTATCTGACCGGTCCGGAAGGGGTTCCCCGTCTGACAGAGCCGGATCCGGCTGAGCAAAACTATCTTGTGTAAAGGAAGCAGAAGTACTGGTATACTGTGGACCGGTGATGACCGGTTGAGAGGCGGACCCTAGGGAGGAGACACTGGTGACAGCAGGCACAGTTTCCTCCGGTTCACCAAGAACTTGTAAACCCGGACCGGGTACCACTGTCTTGGGAGGAATAGGGTCCCTAGCAATCTGACTTGCAGAACCGGCAGCAGCGGCCGGTTTGATAGACTTCTTGCGTTTTGATTTTCCTTTCTGTTTTTTAACAGAAGAAGCAGAATCCTCTACGTCCTGACCCGGAGGCCTCACCGGACCGGTGGCTCTAGGGTCAGGAGAGGGATTGATAAAAGGCGTGTCAGAGATAGGGGCTTGACCCGTTGAAACAGGCATCTTTGGAGTAGAAAATATGTTGGTTCTAGTAAGGAGAGCCTCAAAACGGGCGAATTTTTCCTCCAACTGATTGTTCAATAATTCAAAATCCTGACGGGAGACAAAGTCTCCAGTACTTGTCTGGTCAGAAACCGGGAAAGCACCGGCAACAATCCGTTCCTGCGCATGCGCAGTGTCCGGAGACATCTCAAGTTCATCCTGTTCCTCCACCGGACCCACAACAGTAACTTTACTGGGAGAAATCAAAATCCCTGCTTTTTTGTCTTTACGGATTTGATATTGTGGGGTTGCTAGCATACCTTTCTGGGAGTCAGACAACGCATCACACAATTCACAGTCCTGACCTTTGACACAAGGGTCATCTCCCACCTTTTTGTCCCTACAGCGGGCACACTTTTTATGAAGGTCAAACCCCGCCATAACATGGCCACAACTACCACGCCTCTGTCCTGGTGATGCCATGATAAATATATTTTGCAATATCCAAAGCTTTCCTTCTAACACGTTTGCAAAGAAACAATATAATTTAAAGTTTATTTTACTGAAATTTATCTGCTAAAACACTATGGCGCCAAACAAAAAGAGGAAGTACGCATGCGCGCGCACGCGCAGTAGGGGAGCTGGGTGCAGTCACGACACCTGGCGAATGAGGAGTACACTACCGGTCCCGGTCAGAGCCCAGCTCAGGACGTTTTTGTCTAACGTTTGGCGGGACCGGCTGCGCGCCGGACAAATGCACTGGTCCACTAGGTAAGATATATTAACGCAATAAAATTTCATTTTTAACTTTAGACTTCTCCCCCATTGGAATACAGATTGTAATGCAACAAAAACCATCAGAAGACCTGTAATGATACCTTTCCAATGATGAAATACATACAATATATTTTGTGTTACATAGCTATTAAACATTTACGAAAATTTAGCAATTATTTTGAACAAAATCAGATAAATATGTCCATAGTAAGTGGGGCCAGTGATTGTGTTTTTGTCTATAAATCTTGTCATTTAAATCAAATATTGCACATGGCAGATAATAAAACACATGGTTTATAAGTTGTAATTAGAGGGAGTAATATATTATATTTGAGACATGATGTCTCCAAGCAAATCTCAAAAATGTTGAAGCAACATAATGAATTATTATATTCACTTTGTAATCGTTTCCTGGCCTCTGAAAACCCCAGATAGCCTTGCTCCATCAGATTGGCCACTTCCTTGGCTCCCCAGTCAAACACGTTTCCTGCCAACATTCCTTCGGCCAGATGGAGCTGTCTGTCTGTCCAGCTTAGTGCATCTAGCTCTTCTAGAAGTGCGGGAAACAGACGCAGCGCATGCTCATTCTCCTGCTGTTTTTGCTGAAATACATTTTAAAATTTTTATATGGGGTGTTGAAGGTCTAACATCCATAAGCCTTTTGAATCAAATCGGGTCCAATGCTTTGAATATACTGGGGAATAAAAGAACACAATGGGAATTTCTTCAATGTAATCAAATATACTGCAGACTCAGTTAAACTACTAGAGCCTCCAATAACCATTGGTTATGGTTCTAGACTCTTAGATAAGAGGTACTTCAATTATGCCCAATAATACTGCACTTCCGGACATTAACACCCTACAATTGGTTCTACTTATATCTGGTTCTACTTAATATACAGAGTTTTCTATATGCTTCATACTTTTCTGACTTCTGCAAAACTTCAAAATCCCTGTTATATGGCCACATACTTTCAGTCACTCTCCAGTCAAACCATTACCTCACTATGAATTATTAACACGGATAGTTATTAAGGCTTTTTGAGCATCTTAAAAACAAAATTTACTTGAATTTGGATTGAAAAAACAGAATGACCTTGCTTACACTGGATGTAAGTTAATGTCAAACATTCTACAGACTTTAAATACCACAGACTCAAAAACTTGTGTTTTGTGTTCAACTTTTTCATATTGTGAAAAAACATTAATTCCTTCAAATAACTGTCAACAGTTCTTGTCAGCTTGACTTCCAATACACAAGTGACAAATGTGATCTATTTCTGGGAAGTCACAGTCACTGCACATACTTTCCTTATGTAAGGTTACATGTGTGTGAATTAGTGTTGTCAATGCAATTACTGTAACACACTGCATTGTAAATATCTGTAAAAGTTTCAAATAAAAAAAAACCACCATAATATTATCTGAGGTATAACATTAAGTCATTCTCCAGGCCTAGTGGCTCATGTGACCAGTGTTTACTTTCAGTTTCTGTGGCATGAATTAACTTAAAGAGTATTTTTACCTGTGTATCAGGGTTTACCTTCAACACAGTAACTAGTATCAATTTGTACATCTGGGAAAAGAGGAACACACATATGCAAACTAGCTCTTCCAAGTGTACAATCTCTGTGAAGCGCAGACTTTTCACTGGAGAGTATAATACAGGTGTGACACAGCACTTACCTGTGAATAGGGGTCCACAAACTTGAACTCTGCCAAGCAGTGTTCTCTGGTGTCCAGAAGTCCTCGTACTGTGAGGTTTCCATACGCACTGCAAAGATTACAGAAATAAAACTACACGAGTCTTTACCTGGAGGAACTGTATGACAAATATATATATGTCAAGGGCATTAATACTCCTTAGCCTTTATCAGGAAGAACCTTATGAAAGATACATCTTTCACAGGCACTAAAAGCCTGCAGGATTTTAAAACTGATTCACAAAAAGTATCAGTTAAATAAAGCAAATCAAGTCTTTTCATCAATCTAATAAACCACAGAAGTCTAAAAAAACTGCAATACTCTTAGCTAGGAGTGTATCTAGTCACCTTGATTCCCACAGACACCAGGAAAAAATATGAAGCTTTTGCTTTAACAGGCTGGACAAAAAGGCAATCCCTGGCAGTCCAAGTCCAATTTTCAAGAGGATGCCACAATGACAGTTATATCCATCTCAGTTGCAGAAACCAGACAAAGGTTGGTTCTTGGTCTGCCAAGTTTGTGTGGACATATGCACTTTCAACTTTTAAGAACTGGCAGCAAACTCTTTGAAATTTCCTCAAATATAATATCACAAGGTGATCCCATTGTGCTAATGGGCAAACTTATGGTTCTAGAGGCATAATCTAGCTCAATAATCTAAGGTTTTACATGTAAACTAGAAAAACCAAACGATAGTGAAACTTAATTTGAAAAGGTGAGTCTTTTCACGTTGGTCTCTGCTGTTTTGTGGTTAGGAGGTTGAACTTCACACTTGAAGCTCTCAAGTTCTATCCTTGGCCATGTCATGAAGATTGTATACCTAGTTGTGTCTAAGACCTTAATTAAACAAGGGTGACGTGGTTAGCTTTCACCCAACCACAGAGTCGAATCTTAGGACAGCACTGGGTGTTGAAATCTGTAAACTCTGTATTATCGCCCGCATTTGGAAACCGCTTCCACGGAAGTTTTCAGATTTGTGTCGCGAGATGGATATTTGTAGTGACGTGATGTGAAAGGTTTACTAATATAAACGGTCTGTAGATGCGCAGTTTTACAAGGCTGGTTTAAGATGAAAACCACCAGCATATTTCCTGTCCACGGACTTGCCTCATTAATATTAATGAGCAAACATGCGCAGTCACGGCAGTTCTTTGAGGGGGTTTTCCGACAATATATTTTACAAGGCTGGTTTAAGATGAAAACTACCAGCATATTTCCTGTTCACGGACTTCCCTCATTAATATTAATGAGCAAATATGCGCAGTCACGGCAGTTCTTTGTGGGGATTTCCTGACATTTTTTTTACAAGGCTGGTTTAAGATGAAAACTACCAGCATATTTCCTGTTCACGGACTTGCAGTTTGAAATTTGATTTTGAAACGAGAAGACATATTTCAATTTTGAAGCGTGGATATATAGTACTGTATATGGATATTTTACAGAAGCAAATTGTAAGTATTTAAATCAAATATTCGTGTGTTGTTTCTACAATATTACGATAGCTACAATGAGCGATAATAGGGAGCCATAGATTATGCTGTATTTTACCGATGAAGTATTTCGTCGTTTAGCCAATCAGAATCAGAATCGAGGACAGAGTATTTGATCTTTGTCGAAACGTCCATTTTATAAAATATTGTCAGGAAATAAGATTAGCGAACTGGTTTATTTTGTAAATATACTGTAAAACAATTTGGAAGACAACTTCTTCCAAAATAAGAAACGGATTGACAGAAAAATGAAATCACATGCTAACTTCTAGGACATGCAAAAGCGCCTTCGAGTGGTTGAATGTAGAACTACGGAGTTTGAATATTTTCATTGTCTCTGCCAGAGGTGTCCTCGATTTTGATTGGCTAAACAAAAATGTATAGTACTACTGTGACGTCACTTCAATCATTAATTTCTTTGCGGTTTATTTGTTTGACAAATAATTGAGTACACGTAGATGCGCAGACAGCAATTTTACATTAACAGTGACTGCGTGGTAAACCCTGCAGACGAATAAATTAATTGGGGTTTGGCCTCTAGAAACCAGCAGACGAAACCGTTAAAAAAGACTCGTTCGAGTAGACCACTACAATAGCAAACACAATAGTTTCTAGGACATACGGGTCCTTGGGGAAAGGCAGACGAAGCGCCAGACATGCTTTTTACTTCATAAAATATAACTTAATAAAGGCATTAAAAATCTTCAAAATGGCAGAGTGTATAATATACACCTTAATGTACAGATATGTGAAGAAATATTATGCAGAATTTGGTATTTAAGGGCTTATACGGCGAATTTAAAATCGTGGCCGCGACTCAGTACATAACTCGAATCAAAGATTCGACTAATAAACCATGTGTTATCAACTCTTCCATTTCTTACTATCCAGGAATTCTTTCTCAGTTCATCAAGTATTTGTTTTTGACCTTTTACATAAGGTTCCCTTGCATTTTTAACTTTTGCAAATTAAACTCGCATGAAAACCTCCCAACCTTAAAAATTTCCTCCAGCCAAGTTAGAAACTGTGCTAGCGGTGGCAAAGCACTTAGAAGTGGTCCAGCATTTATCAAGAATCTGTCTCTGGCAATTCTAAAGAGTCTCAATCTTCCAACCATGACATAACCTCTGGTCAAGTTAGAAAGTGTGCCCTTGGTGACAAGCCACATGATAACCAGGTTGTACAAATTAGATAAGTCTAGTGGTGTGGCGATTAGACGTATTGTCGATTAATCGTCGGTGACAGTACAGAATCGCGGTCGGTCACTGACGTTTTCTAATGATCGATTATTAAGCTTATATCTTACCTTTCCTGATTTATATCAATATCCAGGTATTTTAAAAATATTTTAGGTATTCTTATTTAATAAACTGACAGTTTTGTCTTGAATTTCAAGTTTTTTTATGTCTACCGCCATATTTACAGGAAGTGGGTGCTTTCAGTAGATTCTAAATGTCAGAACACCGTTATTCTTACCGGATTGACCTATACTTTATCCCGGAAAGTGTTTCTTAAATAATAAACAATAACAGAGTGTAATAACCGATTATGGGTCGATCATCGCTCGGAAAAAAGGACGAATAATCGACCATAAAAATTGGAGGCGATTCCCAGCACTAGATAAGTCACCCTCTTTTGTCTGTTGTGTGTACTAATTGATACATGAAAGCACTGTAATAAGAATGTTTGATCAAATACATGGCAGATTGTAACAAATTTTATTGTAATTTAACTTTTTGTAAGTTAAATACTTACCTTATCCTCACAAATGCTTACTTGGTTTTGTGGAGGCAAAACGCGGCGACCAACAAGAATATTTAAAAATTATTCTTGTTCGAGAGGTGAACCCCGTAGTTAGTGATAGGTGCGCATGCGCACAACACATTGTCGGTTGGACTTTGTCGAGAGATCCTCATTTAATTTTTGGTCCCCTATGAAAACAAACTTGTGAGGGGAGGAAGGGTGGGTCTGTCCTTGTGAGGATAAGGTAAGTATTTAACTTACAAAAAGTTAAATTACAATAAAATTTGTTACATTTTATTGCGTAAAATAGCCTTACCTTATCCTCACAAATGCTTGATTCCAACCATAACAGGAGGAGGGGTTTGTTTTGCAACCTCCCTGTTAATAGATTATGGGGTTCACCATGAAAGCATTTGAAGGAGAGGATAAGATAAGCTTAAGTATGCTACAACAGAATTTTCCATTACTGTAAGATATCTGTAAAGATAAGTAATGATAGGTAACCTCATGAATATTCATGATGTACTGTTGCAGTTGACACTTGTCCAATGTAGCATAAAGTTGTCCTATATCTAAACCATCACCCATAACCGTGTGGTGGGGAATGGCTTCCTGGGTCCCTCGAGCTGGGAGCTGTCATCCAGCAAGAAGGCACCCCAAGCTGGCTTCTGTGTTTTACAAAATACAGTCATGAGGCCATCTGCCACAGAAGAAGACATATGTCCATACAAGATACTGGTATGGAAGGAAGAGTAAAGTATGTAAGCCATATGAAATACTCAAGAACATACTCAAAGCCAATCACATGCTGAGCAGAAACCACTGGGCCTAATTGTAATCTGTTTGGTCTGTGGACTGCCAAGACACATAGCTTAAAAGGTAGAAAATGTGTTGTGGCTCTTCCAATGGCAGGAGCCTAAAATCTGCTCTAGGGACACCCATCCTTGAATACTAAAGAAGCAGACATGGACCTAACATCATGGGCCTTAACCTGTAGGTCCTGTGTATCAAAATTGGATGACTGATAGCCAATAAGACAGTCTCTCTGATCCAAGAAGAGATAGCGTCTCATGAAATCTCTGTCAAAGCCTTCCTTAAAGGATATAAACAAGAGATTCTTTCCCTTCCTTAAAGCACTAGTTCTGTCTAGATAGTATCTAAGTGCTCTGACAGGGCATGAAGTCATATCCTCCGTCAAGTCTGAGCCCAAAAAAGGTTTAAGAGCTAGAATGACCACTGGTTTGAGCAAAACTGGGCAATCAGAAGCCAACTGATCCTTTGCTAAGAAGGCAGGAGAAGGATAAATAGTGATCTCCTTCCAGTGAGGTTTTGTGTCTGAGGGAAGAATATGTCCAAGCATGTACCTCCCCCCTCCTTTTGCAAGATGCCAAAGTCATCAGGAAAACAGTCTTGAAAGCCAAAATCTTACGACTTGCAACCTTCAAAGGTCAAAAGTCAAAGACAAAAGAACCAAAGATAGGTCCCAAGAGGGAATACCCCTATTTGCAATGGGTTTGTCCCTGTGAAAGCTTACAAGAAGTCTATTCAAGTGTAAACTCTTGCTCCCTTCCTGGCCAAAATATCCCAAAGATTAGCTATTGCAGTACTATAGCCAGCAATTGTGGCAGGATCCATCCTTTAGAGGCTCAAAAGGGGCCTTAGTCAAAGCCATGAGGACTAAAGACAGATCCCAGGCTTATCTCAATAAAAGCTCGCAATAAGTCTGTTCAGATTCAAACATTTGCTAACCTCCTGGCCAAAATGATCAGCTATGGCAGCCCTATAGCCAGCAGTAGTGGCAGGCTTCAGATTTTTAATAGCAAATAAGTGATTCAAAATTCTGCTGAGATAGTAGGCTCTGAGCTGACCACCTGATTCTGTTGGCACCAGAGTTCAAAAAATGGACCACCTTGTCTCAGATTCTTCTAGATGAGGGTCTTTGAGGTGCCTTAATTCTATCTGCCACTTGCTCAGAGAATGATTCAAGTGATTCTGAGGTGTCTAGGTGCCAAAACATGCAGATTCAGATACATCAGATTCTGATGGAACTTCTGACTGAATGGTTGCTTTAACTGATGAGGCCAGTGAGATAGTTGTAATGGAGGTTTGGTTGACAGATTCACTAGATCCCAAAACCAATGCATTCTGGGCTACCCTGGTGCAACTACTATCATCTTGCACCTGCAGGTGTTCATTTCCTGTATCACTTTTGGTATGAGTGCTACAGGACAAAAGGCATAGCCGTCCAGACCCTCCCAGGAGATGTTCAATGCATCTATGTTCATAGCATTTGCATCTGGGACTGGTGAGACATAGATTGGTAGTTTGTGATCAAATTGGTGGCAAACATGTCGACCATTGGTGTGTGCCAAACTTTGCAAATTAGACTGAATATTTGAGGATGAAGAGACCATTCTGTCTGAATAATTTTGTCTTTCCTGGAGAGACTGTCGGCTATGACATTGAGGCAACCCTGAATGTGTCTGGCTCTTAGGAGTATGTTTCGAGGATTGCAGTAGGCCAAGATGCGCCAAACCAGGAGACACCTGTCCCAAGAGTGTGTTCCCTCTTGTTTGCTCAGATAACTGACTACAGTAGCATTGTGTGTTGCTATCAGAACCCTTGTGTCTAGAATTTTGTTTTGAAAGCTCTTTTAAGGCCAGAAACACTGCCTTTAACTCAAGGTCATTGATATGAAGCAATTTTCTTGATCTGTCCAATTGCCACTGACTGTCATGTTTTCTAAATGAGCTCCCCAACCTTAATTTGATGCATTTGTGAAAATAAGGGTATTGTGTTCCTGTGGATGAAAAGGATAACCCATTTTTTAGATTTTTTGGATCTTTCCACCACTGAAGATGACTTTTCAGAAAGTTTGAAACAGGAATCTTCAGGTCTAGTGACTGGGGATACTGCCAGTTTGTTTTTAGGTACCACTGGAAAGGGCGCATACGTAACCGACCCATTGGTATTGTCTTTTCTAGGGATGCTGGTACACCTATCAGGGACATAAGCAACCTTGGGGTTGTTTGTGATGCGATCTCCATGTCCTGAACAGATTTTTCTAGAATTTTCAACTTATTTTGGGTTGGAAAGACTTTTCCCTGTATCAAGTCAAAATTTAACCCAGAAAGTCGATTTTTTGTGTAGGTTCGATCTCTGATTTTTTGAAGTTTATCACAAAGCCGAGTTCTTGAATCTCATGGATGAGTTCTTTTGTGTGGAGCTGACACTGGTGTCTGGTATTTGCTCTTAACAACCAGTCGTCCAGGTATTGGTGAACTCGAATTCCGCGAGACTGAAGAACGAGCCTCTTTTACAATCCGCATGAACTATAGCGGTGCAGTCACCAACCGCAATGACAGTGCTTTGAACTGATACGTTTGCTTGTCTACATGGAAACATAGCCAATGTTGAGAATCTGGGTGTATGGGCACGTGAAAGAACGCATCTTTCAGGTCTATCGAAACTAGCCATTCTCCTTTTATGACCGAGTTTCCGAATATCACTGCTGTCCCCATTTTAAAATTTGGAACTAGCAGGCATTTGTCCAGGACACTGAGATCTATCACAGAGCGCCATTTATTGCCGGGTTCTGGTACAAGAAATAATCTGCTGTAAAACCTGGAGTTGTGCAATCCTTGAGGTAGTAAATTGTGCCTTTTTGAAGCATTTGCGACACTCTTAGGTAGCCATGTTTTCCCTGTCTGTAACCGCTTTAAATTATGGGATGTACAGACATGGGCGGATTCGACTGGAGTATTATTCGATAATCCCGTCCTAAGATTTGCACAACTCTTGTATCTGGTATATAGATCTGTGGAAACTGGCCATTAACCATTTGAGACCGAGTTTCTTCATAAAAATTGTCGACTCCATTTCACAGCTTGGAGAGACGTATGCATGTACAGGACACAGAGATCCCCACTGGCCAATGATATTGTAAGATTAATGCAAAGAAAATGACAGGAATGGTCACCTATCCACGCACTAACCTTGCCCAATGCTGATTAACTTCCTTGAATAGACTAAACTTCTTGTGTAGGCTATCCGTACTTAACATTTTATAAAGCACACAACACACCAACGATCTATGTCTTTGAAAAAGCAAATGTTTCCATCTAAAATAAACAGTATTGTGTCAGATATGATAGAGGAAACTATTTTACTGAGAAAATCCAGCGACTTGTAGTCATTTACAGAAGACATTGTGTGTAAAATAACATAGTAAATGTAACACAATATTTTCAGCAGCATGGTGGATTGTTTCCTGTCTGTAGCACCTGCAGTAGAGCCACATGAAAGGGGAGTTTTGATTGGACAGCTACAAAGCACCCATTCAAATACTGCACAACTCTGAGATGGCAAAATATTTTCATATAACATAGCTATTTATACGTATTTCTTCTACTACACCAGAATCCCCATTTCATTGAGGATAATGGTGGGAAAACTTATGTGTTATCTTCTCTGTAATGAACTATGAATAGAAGAACTAGTAAATGGTCCCCAAGCCAGTTGTAGATTTAACACAAGGCAATGGAGGAATGTAACTGTCTTGATGCCTGGTTAATAAGGTGATGGCCAACCTTGATAAAACCTCTGTAGTAATAGATCTTCTAGGACTGACTGTTTTCCAGGCTACAGAAAAACTGCTAAATACTGTTATGGTAGAGTATTATTGAACTCCACACTCTGAAAGCAATTTGCGTTTCTTAGAGGGGAAGATCCTTCAGATAATGAATGTTTTACTGCCGACCTTCTTCATAAACTTCACCAGGACCTCAATGAGGGGCTTCCCATTAGAAGCACTGATAAATGTTTTGGAATCGAGATGAATGGTCATCTTCTTTGTTTTCACCAAGTGGAGAAGGTACCAGCCTTCTGGAGGTTTAATTACTGACCCCAGAAAACGAATTGTAATCTGACCAGCTATCAAATCTAAATGTCATCTGGTGTTGGAAAAGCAAACTCTAGTAGTTCTACTGCCAGCTGTTTTTCAATCGCAGCAGGCCTCTTAATGCTGTCATTTTCAGGAAAATGTGGCCAGTTCAAAGACTTCTGTTGGACATCCCCCATAAATGAAGAGGTAGGAAGCTTGAACTAAAAAATTGAAGAATCTTCTGTAGTAGATCCTCTACCAACGACTGTTATACAGCCAAGGGGGATCTAAGAATGCTGTCATGGATTACTCAACCCTCAGCATGTAATATTGTACTTCAGATCTGTAGAATAGGAAGTCTTAAACTTCTTTCTTCTTAGCACGAACTCTATGAATTCTAAAAGAACGCATCTGCCATCTTGGAAACGGGCAGAGTTGAAAAAACTTCACGTGTTGCCTCCTCGACGACCAAAAATTAAATGAGGATCTCTCGACAAAGTCCAACCGACAATGTGTTGTGCGCATGCGCACCTATCACTAACTACGGGGTTCACCTCTCGAACAAGAATAATTTTTAAATATTCTTGTTGGTCGCCGCGTTTTGCCTCCACAAAACCAAGTAAGCATTTGTGAGGATAAGGTAAGGCTATTTTACGCAATAAAAAAAGTGATCAAAGATAAATACACAGAATATCTGACGCTCAATAGAAATTTAAATACAAATACACAAATTCAGGTACATATGAATTCTAAATTTGTACCCAACCATGATGCAGACTTCCCGGGCATTGTGGTGTGAGTTACAGACCCTGGCTCTGACTTTCTGAGTTTGACAAACTCACAAGAAATGTCATCAGATCTCCTTTTATACATTGGTACTATTAATACTTGTACATTTTGTCAGGTTCTTCTTTAGCCTACGCTCTTATTTAAGTGCTGGTTTTGAATGAGTCTAAAACGAGAAGTGCTTGGGACAGATTTAAGTTCTGCTGACTCGAGAGGCTGAGTGGCAGTTTGTGAAATCTCCACATATATACTCGACTCACATTTTTCTAAGGTATGCATTTAATATAACAATGACCACAACCTGCAGCTTTTATCTGTCCTTTCAGATTCTCAACATAAATGGCAGTTTCTGCGGCCTTAAAAGTGGTCAAAGTTAAAAACTGTAGTTTGTAGAATTTCCACACACTTACCAAGGGTTGGTCTGTAGTTCGTGAAGTCTCCTCACATACTTGTCTCTGAACTTTCTGGCCCGACTCTCTGCATCTGCCTGGTTTGGTTGACTGCGTACTGCACGCTCTGAAAACTACAGGTGAAAACACGGATATCTTACATGTAACATGATTTCTGTACTAAATGCCCTCTCTCGAATCATGGCCCCTAAAATACTGTTATATTATTGTATACTTCTGGACTTTTTTTCAGTTGTAGGGTGATGTAGTACAATGACAACTTTTATTTTATAACCACACTGGATTCAATGTTTTTAATGACTGGCCTAATCATATTTTAAAACAACACCTGGAGCATATTTTGGAAAACGGAGTGGTTATTTACCCAACGGCTGTGTACGCTAGTTGTGATATTGGTCTAGCGTACCCAACGGCTGTGTATACAAGATTTAATTCATCGCTAGTGTACCCAACGGCTATGTACACAAGATCAGTGCTAGTGTACCCATATTTTATTCACTTCTTCCTTAAATTAACTTTGTTAAAATGTAATAATAAGCTGAATAAGTTTAATTCAGAGAGTGGTCCTTCGCCCATTTCTGACTACTCAAAAAAATTCCTTAAAAACTAATTACTTCACAATGCCTTGGATACAGACCTGTGGAGTACGCTATGAAGGGTACTGATATCGAGTGCACAACCACTGAGTGCATACTACCTTGGGTAATGAGAAATTATGTAGGCTGTAAAAAATTTGGAGTTGTTGACTAAACTAGCAGCGATATAGATCTTGTGCGCACAACCACTGGGTACACTAGACCAATATCACAACTGCTGGGTACGCTAGCAGTACCCCCCACTGGGTATGCCAGCAATGATACTGATCTTGGGTGCAAAACCATTGGGAACACAGAGTTTACTGCCTTGGGTACAGGGTAGTTGGGTATGCCAGTACCTTAAACAGCTTTTGGTTACACTAACAAAATAAAATATCAGTGACGTTAATCTAGGGTACATAACCATTGGGAAAACAGAACTTAGTGCTTTAACTGGATGCAGGAGAGTTGCATATGCCATTAATGTACATACATAGCCATTGGGTATGCTAGCAGTGATATAGATCTTGTGTACACAACCGTTGGGTATGTTAGACCGATATCACTGTTAGAGTACACAACCGTTGGGTACACTAGCAGTGAAATACATTTTGTGTACACAACAGTTGGGTACACTAACAATGCTATTGATGTAGGGTGCACAACCATTGGGAACAAAGGGTTCACTGCTTTGATTGCAGGATAGTTGGGTATCCCGTTAGTGTACATACACAGCTGTTGGGTATGCTAGCAGTGATATGGGTCTTCCATACACAGTCTTTGGGTAAGCTAGACCCATATCACTGCTAACGTACACAACCGTTGGGTAGGCTAGTAGTGAAATAGATCTTGCATACACAACTGTTGGGTATGCTAAGAAAGCTATTGACCTAGGGTGCACAACCATTGGGAACATAGGGTTCACTGCCTTGAGTGCAGGGTAGTTGGGTATGCCAGTAGTGTATGTATACAGCCATTGGGTAGGCTAGCTGCGATATAAGTCTTACGTACGCAATCATTGGGTAAACTAGACTGAGACTGATATCCCTGCTAGCGTACCCAACGGTTGTGAATGCTAGCAGTGTAATACATCTTGCGTACCCAACGATTGGCTACACTAGCAGTGAAACTGATCTAGTGTACACAGCCATTGGGAAAATAGGGTTCAGTGCCTTGGATGCAGGGTAGTTGGGTATGCCAGTAGTGTATATACAAAGCTGTTGGGCAAAGTAGCACTGATATAAATCTTGCGTACACAGCCGTTGGGTACGATAGACCGATATCCCTGTTAGCGTACCCAAACATTGGCTATGCTAGCAGTGAAACTGATCTAGTGTACACAGCCTTTGGGAACATAGGGTTCAATGCCTGGGGTGCAGGGTAGTTGGGTATGCCAGTAGTGTATGTACACAGCCGTTGGGCACACTAGCACTGATATAAATCTTGGGTACACAGCCGTTGGGTACGCTAGACTGATATCTCTGTTAGCGTACCCAACCGTTGGGTACGCTAGCAGTGATATAAATCTTGCGTACCCAACCGTTGGGTACGCTAGCAGTCAAATAGATCTTGCGTACACAACCGTTGGGTACGCTAGCAGTGAAACTGATCTAGCGTACACAGCCGTTGGGTAAATATCCTCTACCTTTGGAAAACTATCCAATTCACCTTGTCACTGGCATCCTCAAAACACTGCAGCCAGTAGACTCTCGCAGCCTCATCTTCAGTCAAGTCCACGGTGTCAGGTGTGTAACTCGTCGGGTCAAGCAGGAGTGGACAGCTGACCAGTGGCTTGGAAAACTTATCAAGTTCCAACATGTCAAACTAAAATACATATTCATCCTCCTCAGTCAAAGCATACTGTACTGGAAAATTATTCAAAATAATCTGATGACTTGTTATACTGGTATTCTACAGTGTTCTACTAATACTGAAGACAAAAAGCAGCAATCCACCAGTAGAGTGACAAAAATCCACTGGCAAAGTCACAGAAATTCTTTGGTAAAGCCATAACGTCCATTGGTAAAGTCACAAAAGTCCACTGACCAAGCCTTAAATATCTGCTCAAGTCATCGCTATCCCCTGCCATAAATATATAGTGTTGAAGTCATACATATCTAATGCTAAATAAATATATCATGGTTAAGCCATAAATATCCACTGATCAAGTAATAAATGTCAGATGGTTAAACCATAAATATCTAATCTAATCTAAATTGAACTTTAATAATACTTATGTGGGTGTTCCACCACACGACTAAGGCTCCCGATTAAGGGTTTTTGGGGGTCGGTTTGAAATATTTGCTTAGTCCCAGACCTTCTGTAAGGGTCGGTTGTGGTCGGTTGGGGCCGTGTGAAAAATCAAACATGTTTGATATTTCACACGACTACAACCGATTCCTATTTCCCGCCGTCAACAAAATGTCCAGTCCCAGGCGTCCTCAGGCCTCCTCAGACCCAAATTTACAGAGTCGGTTGTTGTCCCAGGCGTCCTGCGACCCTTAGTCCCAGACCTCCGTAGCTTAGTCCCAGGAGGCCGGTTCTTAATCCCAGACTCAAATATGATGCGTATGAATTTCATGCGTCTGAAAGTGAGTCGGTTGCATTAGTCCCCGGAAGCCTCAGACCGTCTGCGGTGTCCTGCGACCCAAAAATCAAGGTCTGGGACTAAGAACCGACTAAGGGTAACCGACCCTAACCGATCCAAACCGGCCTCCCCAGGACGCCTGGGACCACGCATTTTCAGTCTGCGGCGGCCTGAGGACGCCCCAGGCGGCCTGGGACTAACAACCGATTAAGAACCGACTGTTTTCCGCGCGTTGGAAATTAAAACGAGGCAATGAGCAGGTCTGGGACTATATAAGCGACCGCGCACACATTGTCGTTGTTACTGACTGTTTGGCTACTGAGAGACGTGTGTCACTGATTTGTAGGGGTTTTCAGTTTTTATTTTACATTTTATATACTTGAGCTTAAGGCAAATTTCACAGTTAGGAGACACATTTTACTATTTTTTTATTATTTTGTCGACTGGATCATGAGAAAAGAGAAAGGAGGGAAGAGAGGAAGGAAAAAGATGGATGAGAGGGAGAAGGAAAGTCAAGTAGAGGAGAGGAGTGAGGTTATTACAGAAGAAGTAAGTGAGAGGAGAGAGGAGGAGGAGATTCAGGAAGATCCAGCTATTGGGGAAGCTGTGGCAGAAGAAGAAGAGAGGTGTGAGGAAGATCCGGAGTGCCATTCTTCAGCCAAGAGAGCCAGGGTGTGTGCCACTTTTACAGACAGTGATGAAGTTTCCATTGTAGAATTCGTCAAGCTGCACCCTGAACTGTATGACAAGGAACATTCACGTTTCCACGACAGGAACAGAAGAGAGGCTCTCTGGGCAGAAATATCTGCAGAACTTAAGCTCCAGCCCTTTGATGTGAGAAGGTGGTTTGAGTCCCAGCGAACCCGTTATGGAAAGCTGTCTAAGCTCCAATCTGGCCAAGCCCCGAGGGAGATGACCAAGAGACAGTCCTGGGTCTACCAACAGATGGGTTTTCTTAAAACCCACATCAGAAGAAAGGGGGCCAATAGAAGTTCAGGTTTTGAGGCCAGTCCAAATACCAGCAAGCAGGACGAATCACGTGGGTCAACTACTGACACAGAACACCTCGAGTCAAGTGTCCTGAGGGAGAGGAGTCAGTCCATCATTACATCAACATCCGTTTCAACTACAGACTCCAAGATTCTCGAACACTTTGAGCAGATGAGGACACTTATCTCAGGTTTTATGCATCAGAAGTCAGACAGGCAGCCTTTCTTTGACTACGTGGCATCAGAGGCCGAAAAGATGACTCAAGAAGAATTCGAAGAATTAAAGGGCAAGATATTCAGAGATATCGAAAATATTAAGAGTAACCGCAGACGTCAGCCATTGCCCAGAAGATCAGCCACTGTTACCACGGAGTCCCAGAGGGTCGGCCTACTGCCAACAACCACTCCACAGGCGTCAAGTTCCACTCAAGCAGCAGCTAGCAGCAGTTTTGTGTACTATACACCAAGCCCCATTGGCTTCAGCAACCCCACATCTGTCCTAACTGTACAGGACGAAGGGAGCAGACACAATCTGAGTGGAATCTTAAGCCAGCTACCAGATCTGACATCAACACAGATCGTCGAGCAGCCTCAGCAGCAGCAGCAACAACCGCAGCAGCAGCTCTTTACTATCACCACTTCAGCACCGCCTCAACAGCAGCAGCAGCCTCCTCAGTAGCCATCCAGTCAGGGCGGGTCTTTGACCTGCCAGGCCCTTTTCAGGGCCACCAAATCATCCAAAAACAATTATTCAGCTACGTGTTCTTCCAATTCCCCTCCCAAAACAAAAAAGTTCAGTACAAATACTTATCACAAGAAAAAAATAATTAAAGTCCAACACTTACACCACCCCAAACATGAAACAAATAACCCATGGTACTACACATAACAAAAAAGGCCACATAAAAAAAAATTAAAAATAACTCCCAATATGGCCATTACTCAGCCCATTTTTAGATTAAAATCCATGGGATAGTTTAAAATCTGTAATTGAAAAGTCCAACACTTACACCTTCCCTAGAGTTAAAAGGCATAATTACATACTTACCAACCCACAAACAGACAAACCCAATACCAAACATAACCCCCAAATAACAAACCCAGTACCAAACCTAATACCCAACTACCCCAAAAAACCCAACCCCAGTAACCAACAAACACACAAACCCAAAAGTAAATAGAACCCATGCCAACGAACTGACAAAGTATTTAGCAAACACAATCCCCCATTATTGAAAGCAAAACTAGTTCCATGGTTATATTTTCCAAATTTTTGTGATTAGAAATGAATATTTAAAATTGAATATTTCCATAAAAAAATTTCTGCTACAAATAAGTTTCCCAGCCATGAAAAAAGGAAAATGTTTAAATTAGGATGTGGATTTGAAAATATATGAAATAATAATTCAATTTAGGATATTATGTGTGACTTTGTGTTTGGCTTTTGTTTAAGAGTGGGTTTGTCTGTTTGTTGGGTGAGTAAGTTGTGTTTGTCTGTTTGTCCGTCTCAAGAAGTTATGCTTGGCATGGGGTTTGTCTGTTTGTCCGTCTCAAGAAGTTATGCTTGGCATGGGGTTTGTCTGTTTGTCCGTCTCAAGAAGTTATGCTTGGCATGGGGTTTGTCTGTTTGTCCGTCTCAACAAGTTATGTTTGGCATGGGGTTTGTCTGTTTGTCCATCTCAACAAGTTATGTTTGGCATGGGGTTTGTCTGTTTGTCCACATAGCTGATTAATTGTTTTTGGAATATTTGGTAGTCCTGAAAAGGACTGTTATAGTTAGTCCTGAAAAGGACTGTTTACTGCAACAGGACTTATATTCTGCCATCTTGCCAGGCCACCGCTCCCTCATTATTGAAGTAGTCCTTCAGGTAATCCCTCTGTCTTTTGGCCTCTCTAGCAGGGTTTCTGTCTTGGCCACCACCAGCAGCACCACCAATCAATCCACAATCACCAGGCACATCATCATCATCATCATCATCCCCCCCAGGCTGCTGACCAGCAGGTTGACCTTGATACTGGCTTCTGAGTATATTGTGCAGAACCACACAGGTCATGACCACTTCTCTAACTGTTTCTGGGGGTAGTTCAATGGTGGTCCTCATGACTCTAAATCTTGACACAAGGATGCCAAAAGCGTTCTCCACAACTCTCCTGCCCCTTGATATTCTGTAGTTGGCAATCCTTTCCTCCCTTGTTAACAGCCTTCTGCCATAGGGTTTCATGAGCCAGGTCTTCAGGGCAAAGGCATCATCTGCCAAAATGAAGTAGGGGACATCTGTACCACCCTGTGTTATAGGAGCTGGGTCAGGGAAGCCTATCCTGCCATCTTCAATCCTCCTCTTCAGCTGAGAGGCATTAAATATCTGGGCATCTGAGCAAGACCCTTCTGTACCCACATCCACCCATCTGAATTTGTACTGCCCATCTACCAAGGCCAACATGACAATGGAAAAGAACCCCTTGTAGTTGTGGTAGAGGGCTCCAGAGTTCTTGGGTTTCTTCAGGGCCACATGCTTTCCATCCAGGGCTCCCAGGGCATGTGGAACATTCCACCTGATCCTGAATTCCCTTTCCAGTTCTTTCCACTCATCTGGAGTAGTAGGACATTTGAGGTACTCTCTGGTGAACTCATCCTGGATGGCCCTGCAGACCTCTGGTAGAAACTTGGAAATGGTGGATCTGCCAACCCTGAACTGACAGGATAATGATGTGTATGACTCTCCAGTGGCCAGATATCTGATGGTGAGGGCTAACTTCTCCCCAACACTGATAGGAGCTCTGTAGTTGGTGGCCTGCCTGGCTAGACGTGGTTCCAGTCTGGTCTTCATCATTTCAAAGAATTCTGGGGTCATCCTCATGTAGTTGGTGAATCCTGGAATATCTGTGGCATAAAGATCAGCCATAATGTTGTGGTAGGCCCCCCTCTCCTCTCTCTGCAGTAGCCATGGCCTGACCCACATGTTGTGCCTTCTTCTGGGTCTCTGTATGGGTGCTGGTGGTGCTGGTGGTGGTGGTGGTGGTTGCTGTGCTTGACGTAAAAAATGGAAATACATGATTATTTGTAAGTGAATAAAAACCAAAAAAGCCCTAAGTTGTTGTTGAATCTGTCTTCCATTAAAAGGTGGCATCCTGGTGTGTTCCTAGAAAAGCAATGATGATTAGATCGCAAATTTTATATATATATACCCAGAAAATCCAGCAACTTTGAAAAACAATAATCGGGGATCGTGGTCTGGGGAGGCCTGAGGAGGCCTGAGGACGCCTGAGGACGCCGGTAGTTAATCGTGTGTTAGTCGGCTCTTAGTCCCAGGAGGCCTGAGGCGTCCTGGGACCCAGTCGGTTTGTGTCCGACAGGATCGTGGTTGAAACCGACCCGAAAACTGGCTTAGTCGGTTCTTAGTCCCAGACCAGTCGGGGACTGTCTGCGGCCGCCTGAGGCGTCCTGAGGTGTCCTGAGGCGTCCTGGGGACGATCTGTTCTTAATCCCAGACTTTGAAACCGACCCAGTATTCCCGCCCATTTTTGTCTTTTTTCAACCGACTGTGCACGATTAAGGGTCGCCGACAGGATCGGGGCTTAATCCTTTGGTGGAACAGGGGCATAAGTCTCCACTTAACTAAGCAGACTCTGAGGCACAACACAAAGACAGCAAAATTTCCAAGAGACAGAAAAAGGGACGAGCACCACGGAGAACACCAAGGTGATATTGTAAACCTAAGGTTGGTATGCCATGTTGTAGATAGGATCTATTCTATTCTAATTCTAATTGGACTTTTATAGCGCTTAATCTCCCCAAACAAGAGGACTCTAAGGCGCAACAAAACAAAAAGCAGTCATCTAATAGGTAGGCTATAAATATCTAATATTAACAATTAAATATCTACTGATCAAGTGGAAACAGAAATTTGAGCAGAGAGAGATTAAGCTCTACTCAAGTCAGATTAGATTACACTGAGAACATTCATCACTCATCTTACCGTAGCACTTCTTTCTCTTTGAACCTCAAAGCCATCCTGTTCTTTTTGACTCTGTAACCCAGAACTGCCTGCAAAATTCTCCCCCCAGAAAGTACGGTCTGTCCACGAGTACTTGTTGTTGTCTGAAATGATAAGGAGAGGGTTTCAGTCAAGTTTAGAATGTAATCACCCGACTCTCAGCTCTGAGGTCAAGGGATCAAACCCAGATAGAAAACCTTGCATTAGTAAGTTTGTCAGCCATGTTTCTTGCCTGTTACAAAAACAGACAATATCTTCCTAAATAACATGACTTTATGTTGAAAAGACTATAGAAATGCTCCTCTGGATAACCTTAATAAATGTACTAATATGTTTACTAATATACAAATGCCTGATTGACCAATCGATTGAATGAAAATCTCAGGTAAATAGGCTTCATTATGGAGTATTTGTGATGTCATTATTTATGTCATCACAAATCCAGCTAAGGAATGGATTGTTCAGGTAAAGGCACAGTGTGGCCGGAGAGGCTCCTCAGATGCTATTACAGATGCCAAAGTATTTTTTTTTTTGTAACTTTTTTACTATTTACTGTGATTCCTTTGTGGCTTACGCTGTTACAACAGCTGGTATTCATAAAAAATCTTATTCTCAGTCTCAAACTCAAACTCAACCATACGTAAGTATAAACTCAAATTTGGTATTCTCATGAAAAATCCTATGTAAGTATATGCTCAAACTTAAGTTTGAGTCTGAGATTGAGCTTAGAAAGATTTTAGCCAATCAAATTCCATTATGCAACACATGATGGAATTTGACTGGCTAAAATGAAATTAAATATTTATGAGCTTAATCTCAATCTCAAACTTAATTTGAGTTTGAAATATATGTAAGCAGTATATGTAATACTGCTTGGCAGGCTGGCACTACTAATTCTACTCAACTTTATATGCTATGTTCAAGTAAAACTTACACAATTCATAACTTGTACCAAATAGTTCAAAGTATAATATTTTCAGTTCATCTATGTTACTATTGATTGTTTATCTAAATTATCTTTACTTAATAAAATGATTACCTTTTTATTTTAGTTTGTAAAATTTCTTAAGAAAATTGATTTTTTTTTCTTCAAGATACAAAATATTGCATTTATGTGATTTTATTTCAGTGAGATGAAATTTTAGTGAGATGAAATTCAAATATTAAGTTACATTGCCGGTGTCTAATGTTAAAGTTAAAATGTTATAGCATTCTAATGTATTTCATCATGAATAAGAACACAAATAGTTCACCCATTTAAATCCAATTTCTTTGATCAAAGCCAAAAAGTATCTATTTCATTTACGGATAAATACCGTAGCCGCGCTCTGTAACGCTCATGCTTTTGAAAGCGCCCATCCACAATCTTACGTTATCGCTCATATGTCGTTTCGAGGTAAACTGTCTCCATATAAACCCAATAATCGGTGAAATATTTTTAATTTATATCAATTTTCAACAAAATTTTCTTTATTTTAGCAGTTATGACAACTTTTATTGCATCGAGATTTGTTTACCAACCGCATATTATACTTCCAGACGGTGTGTGCTAAAACGCGGTTTCCCTAAATTCGGGGGGTTTTTTTGAAACGCCCGGCTGGTTGTCATTGTCGTAAACACCCATCCCTGACTTTCACAAATATTTGGTCACATTGCCCATGGGCGTTACAGAGTGCGGCTACGGTAGTTAGCAGCTAGGGCACAAGGACACTGCTTGAGAAATACGTTTATTGAAGGTATTATTGTATCCCCGACGCGGAAAACTATTGCATTTACAGAAATTTGTGTAAATATGTTATTCAGCTACTTTTGGGTCAGCTATAACATAGTGAAATTACAGACCTGTAGCTCATGGCACAACTGAGCAATAGCTATTTTCAGGTACTGACTGTTGAGTAAATGACTTGTAACTTGAAAAATATTGCATTTGGAGTATTTTGTTAAAATATGTTGTTCACCTACTTTTGGGTCAGCTATAACGTCGTGAAATTACAGACTTATAGCTCATGGCATAGCTGAGCAATAGCTATTTTCAGGTTCTCACTATTGAGTAAATCAGTTGTAACTTGAAAACTATTGCATTTACAGTATTTTGTTTAAATATGTTGTTCACCTAATTTTGGGTCAGCTATAACATAGAAAAAATTCAGACATGTAGCTCTTTGCATAGCTGAGTAATAGCTACTTTGAGGTTATCACTGTTGAGTAAATCAGTTATAACGTGAAAGCTATTACATTTACAGTATTTTGTTTAAATATGTTATTCACATAATTTTTGGTCAGCTATAACAGAGTGAAATTGCAGACCTCTATGTCATGGCATAGCTTACCAATATCTACTTTCAGGTTCTCACTGTTGAGTAAATCATTGTATCCACTGGATAGCCGCAGTATGTAGAGAGATTTCACCATTACCGCTCTAACGAAAAAAATATTATAGCTAGCCTTCTCAAGTTTGTAAGGTATATTACAGGGTGCACCACAGTATTGGTAGGCTTTAGGTCTAAATTAGGCCTGTGGCTAAATTACTTGCCTACTAAAAATGAGTAATTCTGCATTTTCTCTAAAAGTATTGCAGATAGCCAATTTTTCTTAAATAACTCATTCACCTACTTCTGGGAGAGCTTTCACATGCTGAAGTTCCAGACCTGTAGGTAATTACTGACCTACTGAAAATGAGTAAATGCGAATTATCTCTAAAAGTATTGCAGATAGCCAATTTTTATCAAATAACTCATTCACCTACTTTTGGGAGAGCTTTCACTTGGTGAAGTTTCAGACCCTTAGGTAATTACTCACCTACTGAAAATGAGTAAATGTAAATTATCTCTAAAAGTATTCCAGATAGTCAATTTTTGTCAAATAACTATAGAAGAACCCCGCTAATCCGACCTCCGTGTAACCGAATCTCCGGCTTATCCGACTTCAAAGCATGTCCCCCAACATTTTACACACTACGCAACCGAATCCGGTGGGCGATATACAGTTATGTTATAAAATTTTATAAAAGTCGCCATAAAAAATGCCAGCAAACACAGCACACGTCTTTCGGTTATCTTACCTTTGATCTTTTATTGTTTATTCAATGAAAAGACACAGATTAGTGCAGTATTTATTGAATGCCGCCATGTAGCATATTTCTGTTGATCAACACTTGAAAGGGCCTATTCGATTGGCTGATTGCAATTCTAGAAACCTAATAAGGTGTCACTTTATTGGCCGGAGTAGTCTATCAAAGACTTTTGTAACAATTAATCTGTTAAACAATAAAATCAGCACTGATGTACATGCATATTTATTCAAAATATTATATTATCGCCCAATTACAGGCCTCCCAGAAACTGTTTTTCGTCTATCCGAACCCCCCGCATATCCGAACTTAGTGAATGTCTCCGGAGGGGTTCGGATAAACAGGGTTCTTCTGTACTTCACCTACTTTTGGGAGACCTTTCACTTGGTGAAGTTTCAGACCTGTAGCTAATTATTCACCTACTCAAAATGAGTAAATGCTAATTATCTCTAAAAGTATTGCAGATATCCAATTCTTATCAAATAACTCATTCACCTACTTTTGGGAGAGCTTTCACATGGTGAAGTTCCAGACCCGTAGGTAATTACTCACCTACTGAAAATGAGTAAATTCGAATTATCTCTAAAAGTATTGTAGATAGCCAATTTTTCTCAAATAACTCATTCGCCTACTTTTGAGAGAGCTTTCACTTGGTGAAGTTTCAGACCCGTAGCTAATTATTCACCTACTCAAAATGAGTAAATGCGAATTATCTCTAGAAGTATTGCAGATAGCCAGTATTTCTCAAATAACTCATTAATATGAAAACAACTTATAGGAAGTCATGGGCTGCAAATCTTTTCATGTGGTCAGATTTGACCTTGGGCCCCTCCTGCTTATTATTGGTCCTAGAGGTTTGCAATGTGAAAACGACTTATAGGAAATCATGGGCTGCGAATCTTTTGATGTGGTCAGACTTCACCTTGGGCCCCTGCTACAGGGTCAAATAAGGGTAGCCAAACTTAAAAGTGCTTTCAGCTTGCTTACCGTAAATTTCCAAAATAACGCCCAGGTTCAAATAAACGCCTGGCTCAAATTAACGCCTGGTACCAAGTACACTGTTTATATTTTATAACACTGTTTTTTGCATTTCAAAAGAACGCCTGGTTCAATTTAACGCCTGGTGTGATGCCATTTGAAAATAATTAACGCCCAAGCCATAATTTGGAAAAATACGGTATTAACGAAAAATGCTGTTTATCTTCTAAACTATGTTAGTTGGCCTTTGTCGGTGGATACATCCAGCATCTGGCCACAGATGCGTCCTTAGTCTAGTTATTATTTTAATTCATACTGATAAATTGTTGGAATGTCTATGACCCCCTACACGGGTGATCACTGAGATAAACGGTCTTCAGAAATTATGACACATGGAAATTTGTGTCCTACCATGACAATCTTTCATATTTGATTTGAACTGTTTGTGCAAAAACACACAAACAGTATCTAAATCAGGTATCCCATACATATATAAAAATAATTTATAGGCTAAGTTTTCAGATATCACACCATATGTCAGGCTGAGAGCTCATAAATTTACATTAAAAACGCATATACAGTAATATGCAAAGGAGAGAGTATGATAAATATTCAAACTAGTGCAACCATAATTGGTCCTATTTTCATCATATATAAACAAACTGATCATAAAACCTTGCATTAGCGGAGTATTGCTTTTTTATTAAAAATTATAAACTTATTAGTGAAAGAAGTTAATTACATGAGTAAAAACATCATATAAATCATAATTACTCATATTTAACCTCTTCACCACCAAGGGAGCAGTATTCTACTATACCGAAGGAAAATCCGGGATGAAGAGCTGACAGACAGTTTAGGTTGCTAAAACACACACCACAAGTGATTTACGTTGTCCATAACGTCCTCATACATAATATTTTACATAGCGTATTTCAGTATACCAAGACGTTTAATTCTACAGTGCTGAAAGAAAGCTGGCATATCATATGGGGGTGTCGACTGCTAGCCGACAGACATGGTACTGTAGAATACACATTGCTGTCGACAGATAAGGTCTTTAAGGGGTTAATGAATTACAGAAGTCAAGTTAAATTTAGTTTCGATTCGGTTTAAACAATATTCTGGTAAGCATTGTTTAAGTATATGTTGTTATTTAGTTCGGGTGATTTTGTTATTTACACTATTTAAATTTGAAAGATTTAAAGACCATTTATCTCTATGACCATTTATCTTTGTGACCACCCGTGTACTTTAGGTTAGATTGTGGGAATGAAGCTCATAAACTTTGGATTTTAGAAGCCAAAAATTTGTTTAAAAGTATTTGGCTTACTTGTACACCTAATTGTACTACAAATTGTACAAATTCATGTTTCTAGTTGCCCAAAATTGTTTAAACTCAAACATTTAAGACACCTCTCATGCAGACTTAAATATAATCCCTAAATATAGGGATTATAAATGAGTTTGAGTCTGAGTTTAAGTAATATATATACTCACCAGAATACGGATTATATTTAAGTTTGAGTATATACTTACATTTGAGTTTGAGAGTAAGTATAGACTCAAATATAGGGTTTTAACCCTAAATTATAGGGATTATATTTAAGTTTGAGTTTGAGACTGAGAATAAGATTTTTCATGAGAGACATCAGGATTGTGCCTTATCAGCACTTTGTTTTATCTACACATAAACCAAAACTCACCTTTCTCCTCCACACTTTTCAGGAAGGCTCCGATGGCACCCAGGTATCCCTCGTGTCTCAGAAAGTAGGCCTGGATATCTCCCTAGAGAAACAAGTAATGTGAAACACACAGTATGCTATGCTGTTTATACTTGCCACAGTATCTCCTCATTGCAGCACACAAAGCGCTCTTTGTTGTTAGCGCTACTAACTATACAAGTTACAGCCCAAAACATAGCCTAGGATGCTTCAAATAAGGAAGAGACCACATATTGATATTCCAGTTATCATTCTCATCCAGTACTTGGTATTGTAACCAAGTTGAGTAAGAAATCTAAAATTTGCCAGAAATCTAAAATTCGTCACCTATACAACCTGAGCAAACTTACAGAACAAAGTGCCAATGTATTGTCTTAAAATTGGTATTTCTTAGTTCAGAAAGCCTTAATCTACTAAACTTTCAGCAAATTTAACCTCACTCTGTTTACTTTATGACTATTTTTACATGTGGCGAATTTCAGATATGCAGTGAATTTTAAATTCCTTACTGTACAGAGTTGGTGATTTACATCCCTTTCAACAAATACAGTCATATCAGGAGAGGCCTCAGTACATCCCACATGTTCCCATCAGCTGGACTCAAACCCATAACCACTGAGGTATGAGCCAGGTGAGTAAATACATCTGATTCACAATCACTGGCAGCAGTAACTCTTATATAAACGACGACCACACCATGGTATACTCCTATTCTAACATGACAAGTGTTTAAATTTTATAAATGTCATTTATTATTTACATTTTTATGACAAAATTGCCGAGACAGCCATAAATTCCATAATGAGTGATAATAGAAAGCTACAGGATTATGCTGATTTTACCCATGAAGTATTTCATCGTTAAGCCAATCAAATTCATGGACACACCCATGTCATATTAGAATATGTCTTTTAAAGTGATTCACTGCCCATATGGGTTGGTTAACTTTCAGTGTACACAGATTACTGAAAAAGTTTTCATGTCCACTGGTCCTGCAACCCAGAAATATTGCTGATCTGCTGTAAAAGTTGTCACTCTATCTTTCAATGTATGTTTAATCAATATTGTTAATTTCTATATGTGGTAAAAATGTCTGGTGCAGTGGAATCTTTGAAGAATTTTGTAGATTATATTCATTACAATACAGTATTTTCAGCATCACACGTTATCTGTTTACAGTACACATTTTGACTACTTGTCTCTGATTGGTCAATTAGCCACACATTAGTCAAATAAACTGTGGTATAAGAAACCTGCTGTTTATGTCTGCAACATAACAATGGCACAAGTAAAAATCTTCTCAATTTCAGCAGAAAAAAATACACAAACAGTTTTGTTTAATTACAAGACATCCAGACCTGTAACGATTGAAAGATACTGGTCCATGAGAATGGTTACCAGTTTTAGATAGGGAGTACAATATACAGGCATTAATTTTGTACAATGTTAACGTTTACACTTTTGCTTTGAATATGTTATATTACTTAAGTATATCTCACTGTGATAAATAATGTCTTTTGTCTTATGTCCTTAGACAATGAAGATGACAATAAAATGTGTTCCCAAAGATGCTAACCTTATTCTCTGTTGAAAGATCACTAGTACGGCTGCAACTACCAGAACCATAAACCTTGATTAGCTGACAAGACTGTTAATGAAAAGGAAAGCATCATGGCTAGTTGTTTACCTTTTCCAGTAGTTACTCTCTCCTCTGTAAATACTCCACAGGCATGAGGACCTCTATTATCAAAAAATGTTGACTTGGGTAATATTTGAATAAAGTGCATGTGTGACTTTCTGAAGAGTTAAAAGTGAGCACAAAATACACCGTTCAATACTTATTCCATGTGGAGGTCATCAGAGACCTGGTGGGTTAGCAGGTTTGGCATCTAATCACAGGCTGTCATCTCATTAAGGGCTAGATTCCAACAAGTGACAAAGCTGAGGGTTTCACTTGGTTCCACACATTCGAAAATTTTCAAAAACTCATTTTAGTCTGTGATAAAAACATCAACTAAATAAAACATATCAACTACAGATGTTAAAAAAATAAAGATCAAATATTTCATGCATAAAGTTCCTACAAATGATGCAGTATAGTATCCCTTCACCTTAGCTTCTTCCGACAGGACAGATGGCTCCACTATGGTATCATAACAAACAAAAAGTCTGACAATATACTAAAGAGTATTCAAGCACTAGTTACAGAGTAATGGGGTAACTGAGTGCAAAATTAAGAAAGGTTACCACTCTAACAGCGACATTTCTAAAATATTCACATAATACATAAACTGGGGCAATATTTACTAATCTGAAAAACAGAACGGCACACTTTGTTGCATTTATTGCTAAAATGAGGACTTGTTGAAGAGTAAAGTTATGCCAAAAGCATACTGGAGTGCTGTAATTACTACTTATGGCTGCCTCACATAATAGATATCACTCTGTTATCATTTACCCAGCTAACACTTGACTCAAACTCTATTCAATCTTACTGATCAGCAGAAGTTTTACCATGAAAGTTAACAAGCCTAGACTTACTACAAGTCATTCAAATCGTGGTCACAAAAGGGTGTACATGTTCAGAGGCTTTACCAATATTTGCTTTGATCATAATCATCCTGACATCTGTGTTGTCATCACTTACTTTGGACCAGTAGTTGACAGCAAACGAAATCGTATGCATGGTCATGGGGTGACCTCTGATGAAATAACCTGCAAAGTAGATTTTCTTGAGTCCGTGTAAGCGAGCGTGTAGTGTGGCAATCTGACCGATGTCGTTACTCATGGACTTCAGCAGGCTGTTGGCCACATCTGCTTCCTGGAATATCACTTCTGCAGGAAACATTTTTTTAAATTATGAGATAAATTTAATGTTACTTCCAAGTTACTTTTTTTTACCATAGATATCACCATGTATGTTTCATTGATGGAACAACTAACATGGCCTTGGATTTATTTTGACCTTTGCAAAGATTTACAGATTATTTTTATCAAAATATTAATATAACCATCTGGCTTCGTGGGTTTAATACAGCCAATTGATAGTTTAAAACTATCATAAAGTACTCAAATATGTCATTCATTCCTATATTAATCAACTTTGTTGCAACTATCCAATTCTTATTACCTTCCTGATCTCTACTACTTCTGGCTGCCTTTCCAAAGCTACTGGCGATGAGTTCTGCTGGTAATCCCAGGTTACAGTACGCCCCACCATAGATGTCTTTCACCAGCATGTCCACGTTTCTATGGTCACCACTGTCTGCAAGCTGCAGCAGCTCATCAAATCCCTGAAATAAGTCAACAATTGGCACAAACATTGGCATCAAATTCCTGAAATAAGTCAACAATTGGCATTAACATTGGCATTAAATCCCTGAAATAAGTCAACAATTGGCACAAACATTGGCATCAAATCCCTGAAACCTTGGCATTAACTCCCTGAAATCAGTCAACAATTGGCACACACCTTGGCATCAAATCCCTGAAATAAGTCAACCATTGGCACAAACATTGGAATCAAATCCCTTAAATAAGTCAACAATTGGCACAAACATTGGCATGAAATTCCTGAAATAAGTCGACAATTCTATTCTATTCTGAACTTTTATAGCATTTAATCTCTGCCAAGGCAGACTCTAAGGCGCAACACCAGGTACATACTCAATAATCATCATTCCACAGACATAGCCAGGTCGACACCACAGAGACGCTGGGAAATTTATATGTTATGGTAGGACAGCCTTATCAAAGAGATCAGATTTTAGGCACAAACATTGGCATTAAAATCCCTGAAATAACACAACAACTGGCACAAACCTTGCCATCGAATCCCTGAAATAATAAAAAATTGGCACAAACCTTGACATCAAATCCCTGAAATAAATCAACAAACAACCTTGCCATCAAATCCATGAAATAATCAACAATTGCCACAACCTTGGCATTAAATCCCTGAAATAATTCAACAATTAACAGAAGCATACCTCACATCCACAAAATAAATCAACAATTGGCACAAACTTTGACATCAAAAGTCCTTCAAATACATCAACAAACACTGGCATCACATCCCTAAAATAAATCAACAATTGGCACAAACACTGAAACTGAATCCCTTTAACTTAATCAGAAAACTCTAGCATAAAGCACTCAAATAAATCAACATATGGCACGAATTCTGGCATCAGTAATTCCAGATGTTGATATATTTCAATGGCAAAGGTTCCAAAGATAGAACAACCCTTTCTACATGAAAGAAATTCTACCTATACAGAATTATACTTAAAGGTGTTTAACTGTACCTTCAGAAAATCCTGACTGAGATGCACTCATACAGTGTACCAAAATTCCAAAGATGCTGGGCCCCCAATCAGGATGTACAAATGAAAACATAAAAGCAATGTACAGGCAAAAAACGTGGCAATACAAGTCAGAACCAAGTAACGTACAAATCAATGCAATTCAGACTAGTTCAGACTGACTGGTGCCAACTGATACCATCTTGAAAAGGTAGCAACAGCCTAATATTACTTTAGAAGATCTAATATGAAACCACACAACAAAAGGTTAAAATATCTTAACAAAGATTGTATCTTGAAAATTTACTGATTTGATTTGGGTCCATTTACCTTCGCCTTTGTCAGGATGGATCCCAGTCCCCAGAAAGATCCCCCTCCCAGAGATGTGCCCCCAATACGCTCGTACTTTGTCTCCGACTCCACCTGAAATGAAAGCACCAACCATTATCCCATAGACCTAGGACCACATGTAAGTTTACAGTAGACTCCATGTATATAGAACCAATCTATGTCACATTGTAAGGTACAAGTGGAAGCAATTTCAAGGTCCTAACAAAATAAAATCCTGTATTTCTGCAGGTGTAAGTGGAAGCTGAACATAACCAAAACCAACTTGTGTGGATCTTGGAGGTTTTACTTATATGTCCTACTGGATTTTTTAAAACATGCTTTATTAGCAAATAGACAATACTTTAACAAGTACAGTTATATTAAGTCCTCTTGCAGGATGATATAATTACAAATGATATGAAACAAAATTGAGTCTGATGGAGAAATAGCCACCGGCATTTAGTTGGTAAAAGTCAAAGTTTGGGTTTTCTGCCCCGTTCAAAAGCTAGGGTCATATTGGGACAGGTTCTCTGTATTGTCACTTGTAGTAGGAGTCAAACCCAAATATAGCCTGTGGTTATATGCCTAATCTGCTAGCCCACTACGCCAATGAGGATGTATTTATTTGGTGAAAAACCTTTTGATTGGCAGATAAACAAGCCAACTGTAAGGAGTGTATCTACTGCATTTACCTTGCACTGTATCTGTTTTATTTATAACAATAATAAAAAGATTAATATTCTGATTAATTAAAACTTGTACAGCTAAGTTGTACAAATAACATGGGGTGGCAAAGTATGGAAATATGAGACCACATATGTATTTCAGACATTCTTGCATTTGCTTGAGGGTTGTATATACAAGACAATGCACTCAAATTGGTCAATAGACTGAATGTAGGACTGACTGAAGTTTCACTGAACCAGGTATATGAGTTACAGTACTCCATCCTTCTGTCGATAGGTCATACGACTATCTTTGTTTTATTCTTTACTTTGTTGATGTCCACATGGGAGGGTAAGTTGTGAGAGGGTTTTAAGGTTGTTGAATGCAATGGCAATGACATACATAATATAGTCAAAACAAAAAAATATGTCATGAATTCTGGTATTCAAGTTTTTGTTTCATTGTGGTTTAAACACATTATTCAGAAAATAGCATCAGAGATGCCCGTACCCCACAGCCTTGGGAAATATTTTCAACACCATGAGATATAGAAGTACTGTACCAGTACAAACTTCAGGATACTTTCAGAGCACTGTCAGTTATATAAAGGTCCAAACAATGTTTAAATGGAGAAATAATATTTAAAAGAAAGATAATGCGTATAAAGATGAAGTATTAAAACAAGATAATTCAATGACAAGATGACAGCATTAATCAGTAAACTAAAATTCAACACTCTTTATATACATCTGCATTTCCGAATTATGGTTTAGATGGTTTGAATATTACCATGCATACAGAAGTGGTAATACATTTAATGAATGCTTATGTGTGGTGTTGGGAGTAAAATCTACGGCTCACTTGATAAAATTCTATCTCTTACAATGGGAAGTTATGAAAGTAAAATTCTTAATAAATTCTAATATGACTTTTGCTTAATCTGCATCAAAAGACAGACCCAAAGGTGCAACAAGATTTTAAAGGTCAAGGTCACTACGGCAAAGTAAAAGGTCAAATTAAGGTCACACCATGATAATACACACCTATAGCCAATGTCAAGTATCAACTTCCTACACCTTACGGTTTCCGAGATACAGCCCTGACGATTTTATAGGTCAAGGTCACTATGGCAAGGTCAAAGGTCAAATCAAGGTCACACCGTGATGCTGCACACCTACACCCCCTAGCCAATGTCTCTACCAAATATCAACTTCCTGCACCTAACAGTTTCCGAGATAAAGCCCGGACAATATTTTATAGGTCAAGGTCACTACAGCAAGGTTAAAGGTCAAATCAAGATCAGACTATGACGCTGCACACCTACACCCCCTAATCAATATCCCTACCAAGTATCAACTTCCTACACCTTACGGTTTCTGAGATATAGCCTGGACAAGATTTTATAGGTCAAGGCCACTACGGCAAGGTCAAAGGTCAAATCAAGGTCACACCATGACGTTGCA
This sequence comes from Sabellastarte sp. h YS-2021, assembly GCA_964017235.1. Taxonomy (NCBI): domain Eukaryota; kingdom Metazoa; phylum Annelida; class Polychaeta; order Sabellida; family Sabellidae; genus Sabellastarte; species Sabellastarte sp. h YS-2021. Next base: position 76,544,127 of record OZ024937.1, read on the forward strand.
CACCTACACCCCCTAACCAATATCCGCACCTCGTATCAACTTCCTACACCTTACGGTTTCTGAGATATAGCCCGGACAACATTTTATAGGTCAAGGTCACTACGGCAAGGTCAAAGGTCAAATCAAGGTCAGACCATGACGTTGCACACCTACACCCCCTAACCAATATCCCTACCAAGTATCAACTTCCTACACCTTACAGTTTCCGAGATATAGCCCGGACAAGATTTTATAGGTCAAGGTCACTACGGCAAGGTCAAAGGTCAAATCAAGGTCAGACTATGACGTTGCACAACTACACCCCCTAACCAATGTCCCTACCAAGTATCAACTTCCTACACCTTACAGTTTCCGAGATATAGCCCTGACAAGATTTTCAAACTCAAGGTCACTACAGCAAGGTCAAAGGTCAAATCAAGGTCAGACCATGACGTTGCACAGCTACTCCCCCTAACCAATGTCCCTACCAAGTATCAACTTCCTACACCTTACGGTTTCTGAGATACAGCCCGGACAAACTATTTCCCGCCGCCCGCCCGCCCGACCATCCGGACACCATGGGTGAAAACAATACCCCAACAGCCATTAAGGGCTGTGGGGTAAAAACTAGTCACTGAAAACATCTGTATCTTACACCTTTACCTGATATTTCATAAAAACAATAAATGTAAGCAAAACACTTATAAAACAAGACCACTGCCGCGGTGTGTATCTCCCACCGAGTATTAAAGGGGACCTAACTTTAACACTTTTGAAAATATTTCACATTTTACCTCTTTCATTATTTTGCTACAAATAACAAAATAGCATCAGAGATGCCTGTACCCCACAGCCTTGGGAAATATTTTCAACACCATGAGATATTGATTACTGTACCAGTACAAACTTCAGGATACTTTCAGAGCACTGTCAGTTATATAAAGGTCCAAACAATGTTTAAATGGAGAAATAATGTTTAAAAGAAAGATAATGCGTGTAAAGATGAAATATTAAAACAAGATAATTCAATGACAAGATGACAGCATTAATCAGTAAACTAAAATTCAACACTCTTTATATACATCTGCATTTCCGAATTATGGTTTAGATGGTTTGAATATTACCATGCATACAGAAGTGGTAATACATTTAATGAATGCTTATGTGTGGTGTTGGAGTAAAATCTACGGCTCACTTGATAAAATTCTATCTCTTACAATGGGAAGTTATGAAAGTAAAATTCTTAATAAATTCTAATATGACTTTTGCTTAATCTGCATCAAAAGACAGACCCAAAGGTGCAACAAGATTTTAAAGGTCAAGGTCACTACGGCAAAGTAAAAGGTCAAATTAAGGTCACACCATGATAATACACACCTATAGCCAATAACCAATGTCCCTACCAAGTATCAACTTCCTACACCTTACGGTTTCCGAGATACAGCCCTGACGATTTTATAGGTCAAGGTCACTATGGCAAGGTCAAAGGTCAAATCAAGGTCGCACCATGATGCTGCACACCTACACCCCCTAGCCAATGTCTCTACCAAATATCAACTTCCTGCACCTAACAGTTTCCGAGATAAAGCCCGGACAATATTTTATAGGTCAAGGTCACTACGGCAAGGTTAAAGGTCAAATCAAGGTCAGACCATGACGTTGCACACCTACACCCCCTAATCAATATCCCTACCAAGTATCAACTTCCTACACCTTACGGTTTCTGAGATATAGCCCAGACAACATTTTATAGGTCAAGGTCACTACGGCAAGGTCAACGGTCAAATCAAGGTCAGACCATGACGCTGCACACCTACACCCCCTAAGCAATATCCCTACCAAGTATCAACTTCCTACCCCTTACGGTTTCTGAGATATAGCCTGGACAAGATTTTATAGGTCAAGGCCACTACGGCAAGGTCAAATCAAGGTCGCACTATGACGTTGCACACCTACACCCCCTAACCAATATCCGTACCACGTATCAACTTCCTACACCTTACAGTTTCTGAGATATAGCCCGGACAAGATTTTATAGGTCAAGGTCACTACGGCAAGGTCAAAGGTCAAATCAAGGTCACACCATGACATTGCACACCTACACCCCCTAACCAATATCCATACCACGTATCAACTGCCTACACCTTACAGTTTCCGAGATATAGCCCGGACAACATTTTATAGGTCAAGGTCACTACGGCAAGGTCAAAGGTCAAATCAAGGTCAGACACTTACGTTGCACAACTACACCCCCTAACCAATGTCCCTACCAAGTATCAACTTCCTACACCTTACAGTATCCGAGATATAGCCCGGACAAGATTTTCAAACTCAAGGTCACTACGGCAAGGTCAAAGGTCAAATCAAGGTCAGACCATGACGTTGCACAGCTACACCCCCTAACCAATGTCCCTACCAAGTATCAACTTCCTACACCTTACGGTTTCTGAGATACAGCCCGGACAACATATATCCCGCCGATACCCCTTAAGGGCTGTGGGGTAAAAATGGCTATTACTCACTTATGGCATGCAATAGAACCCTAAACTATGTACCATCTTATAGCTAAGGACAAAGTAGCTGAACAACATATTTTAGGAAAATACTCTAACTACAATAGTTTTGGAGTTACAATGGCTTTACTCAACAGTCAAAATTTCAAAGTAGCTATTACTCAGCTATCCGAGGTGCAACAGGTCTGAAACTTTACTATGTGATAGCTTACCAAAAAGTAGATGGATAACATATTTGAAAAGATTTCCCTAACTTTAATACTTTTGAAGATATTTGACATTTACTTCTTCTGTTATTTAGCTACAAATGAGAAAATAGCTATTACTCACTTATGGCATGCAATAGAGCCCCAAACTATGTACCATGTTATAGCTAAGGATAAAGTAGCTGAACAACATATTTTAGGAAAATACTCTAACTGCAATAGTTTTGGAGTTACAATGGCTTTACTCAACAGTCAAAATTTCAAAGTAGCTATTACTCAGCTATCCAAGGTGCAACAGGTCTGAAACTTTACTATGTGATAGCTTACCAAAAAGTAGATGTACAACATATTTGAAAAGATTTCCCTAACTTTAATACTTTTGAAGATATTTGACATTTACTTCTTCTGTTATTTAGCTACAAATGAGAAAATAGCTATTACTCACTTATGGCATGCAATAGAACCCCAAACTATGTACCATCTTATAGCTAAGGACAAAGTAGCTGAACAACATATTTCATGAAAAAACTGTAACTGCAATACTTTTTGAGTTATGAGTCCTTTACTCAAAGTAGAAAAAAAATCCACGGCAGCCATCTTGTTAACACCCGTGGCAGCCATCTTGTTTTTTACTATGTGATAGCTTACCAAAAAGTAGATGTACAACATATTTGAAAAGATTTCCCTAACTTTAATACTTTTGAAGATATTCGACATTTACTTCTTCTGTTATTTAGCTACAAATGAGAAAATAGCTATTACTCACTTATGGCATGCAATAGAACCCCAAACTATGTACCATGTTATAGCTAAGGACAAAGTAGCTAACAACATATTTCACGAAAAAACTGTAACTGCAATACTTTTTGAGCTAGGAGTCCTTTACTCAAAGTAGAAAAAAAATCCGCGGCAGCCATCTTGTTAACACCCGTGGCAGCCATCTTGTTTTTCAGAATCAGAAGAAAAAGATTCCCTGGCAAGTTTTTCCAATGATGAATGTATCCTGCAAATTTGGAAGCTCTAGCTATAATTTTGAGCTATGAGTCCTTTACTCAAAGTAGACAAAAAATCCACGGCAGCCATCTTGTTAACACCCGTGGCAGCCATCTTGTTTTTCAGAATCAGGAGAAAAAGATTCCCTGGCAAGTTTTTCCAATGATGAATGTATCCTGCAAATTTGGAAGCTCTAGCTATAATAGTTTTAGAGATAGAAAGGCTTTTGTAAAAACGTGACGAACGGACGGACGCACGCACGCACGCACGCACGCACGGACAGAGGGCATTTTATAATCTCCCGTACCGGGCCTATCGGCCGGCGGGAGATAGTAACCTTATTAACGAGTAAAAGACTATGGTTTATAAATTTTGAAATATCTTCTGATTTCGCATTAAAACTGTGACAATGGACATGGGAATCTAGAGTTTCACCAGAAAATTGACAAGAAACTGAGAACATAAGATTTCAGCCATGTTGACTATGAGATTTTCATAAACATCTGCCCCACCTTGACAATACTGACTCCACTCCCAATATTGACCAGCACATAAGGAAACATTCCCTCTGGATCAAAACTCTCAAACTTGTACTCCGGGTTGCCATGGCGATGGTATATAAACACCTCATCGCGGATGTTTTTTAATACAAAGTTGCAGCCAGTGATGAGACACGACATCTCATCTTCCTTCTCTACCCTGAGAAAACAAAACGGTGTAAAACATATGCTAAATATCCCACCAAGGACACTCCTTAATAGCAACCAATATATATTATGATATACTGTGGATTTGGTCTGAGTCAAAGTTTCAAAATGTCCACCATTTACTTCTACTAATGGCAATTTCTGGTTATATCCAGTTTGAGAAAAATAGGAAGCACTGAAGATTTCATACAATATAACTCTGTTGCAATACTTATTCACTATATTGGGTAATCAATTTGTTCAGTGTTCAGACTTAATGACGCAGTGTTTTAACAAACTAATGTTAACACTCGACGACAAGAGACAGTTATTGTAGTCAGTTTTGTTCCATCTTTCTGTCCTTTCTATCTTTCTGTCTGTACACCTTTTTGCCCTTATAACTCAAAAACTATAACATTAATCGAGTTGAAATTTGGTGGGTAGATACTTTATGTGATACAAACAGATTAGCTAAAACAGATTCCATGAAATTTGGTGAAATTTAAACTAAGAAGATAGTTTTTCTTATTTTCAATTGGGTAAATACAGAGAAGTATGCTTCTATTTGTCACATACATAAATCAATATCACACCAAGATTCCTTCATATTTTGTTGTCAGTATTTCAGGATCTATATAACCTACAAATATGTCATTTACATCATTGTAAAGGCATCATTACAGTGCTTCTGCTAGTTTTTATTGTGTAAAAATCCATGCAGAAATAGTTTAGAAATCACAAGTTAAACAATAAAGTTTTCATATTCACATTTGACAAACATACCATTCATACACTAGAAACCAACACCTGCCACTGTGGCTCTGTGTGTAAGATGTAGGTCCACATGTAGCAATTCCAAGGTCATGAGCTCCCACATGGACCTATATTTATTTTATTTATGTATTTTTTATCATTTTTAAGTTTCACATATGACGAAAGGGGGGGAAATTTAACTCAAAGCATTTATTTTTTTTCTTCTGAAAACTTAAATCTCAAGACAAGCATCATGACAGTGCAGGGACAATCTCAGGCAATCTGCAAACCCAGGTTCAAACCCAAGGAATTGCAAAAGTTTTTATTATTATCATTATTATTCATATTATTGTTGTTGTGTTCTAAATGTGACTTCTTTTAAGCTTTTCTTTAGCAAATATAAACTGCAGTAATCACAAAATTTGGTCACATCAAGTTGAGCATTTTGCTCTCTCCGAGAGCACCTTGCTAAATAAGTACATGTAATTGGGTTCAGAGTAGCACAGTTGTACTATTCTGTCATGTCATCTAAAGATACTAACACTTCTGTACATACAAATATTTTACCTTCCACTTACATTATTTTGTAAATTTATATATCTATGGAACTATAATAACTAAAATATATATGCTTATCTCAAAACACAAAACACTGGCTTTGCTAATAAGGTTGAAAATAAATAGTAAAACTTTTAATTTTGCTGGTAATATTCCTTCAGTGACTCACTGTAAGTTGAGCTTTTCAGTGAGCAAGTCTTTGTACTTGTAAGCCCCGCCTCCGGTCACTTTAATACACTTGTCAATCATCTGGTCTCTGTGACTCAACAGGTTCTGCTGGATAAAGTCCTGTAAGGTTATAAGCGTGATGAAGACTGTGACAAAATGCTGTTACTAGTCACTGTAAAAACATTATACTATGAAGTAGTGTTGTGGTTAAATTTGAATTTTAGAACCAGTTACCGAAAGCGGAAAATCGGCAAAAAAAAGGGTGCATTTCGTTTATTAAATTCCAAGACAAAAGTTTTGAAATGTGCACATGGGCTTAAGTCACACGTGATGTTCTTTATGAAGACTTTTGAGGACAAAATGTCAGATTTACAAATGGTTTTAATTTTCCAAGACAATTGTTGAAATTTCCATCTATAAAAATATGTAAAATTACTGCATACAAATAAGGCATATAGTTTTGACAAGTTGATGAGTAACTATTGTTAAACCTAAGGGTGTGTTCTGGGGACAAACATTGGGCCAATGACCAACCCAGAACTGGATATCAGTACTTTAATGGTAACCAACTGGAAGAACCAGTAAAGCAAATGTCGTGGCTAATAGAAACAAGTTCATCAAAAATAAAATGTCAAATATCTGTAAAAATAAGAAAAAAATTGTAAAAAAAAAGATTATGTTAACAAAACTAGAAATAGGACGCATGCGTAATGTCCACCCAAAGGGAAGCATGCGTTTTTCTCTAAAACTTGGACAAAATTGGCAAGAGTAGATTGTTGAGATACCCTGTGGATCGAAAATTTTGACGAAATCGCTCTATCTCGCACAGTTAAGGAGATAGAAGCAACTTTGTGCTTTTGCGTTTTTGGCAAAAATGCGAAAATTCAAAATGGCCGCCATTTTTAAGGGGATGAAAATTTTTGGAAAATTACAGAGTAGTTTGCTGAGATTCCCTGTAGGTCGGAAATTTCAACGAAATCGCTCTATCTCGCACGGTTAAGGAGATAGAAGCAAATTTGTGTTTTTCCATTTTTGGAAAAAATTCAAAATGGCTGCCATTTTGGGGAAGAGGAAAATTTTTTGAAAATTGCCAATATCACACTACTTATATACCCTGTGGGTGGAAAATTTCAACAAAATCGCTCTATCTCGCATGGTTAAGGAGATTAGAAGCAAATTTGTGTTTTTCCATTTTTGGCAAAAATTTGAAAATTCAAAATGACCGCCATTTTTGGGGAGAGTAAAATTTTTTAAAAATTGCCAAGAATACATTTCTGAGATACCTGTGGTTCAAAAATTTCGACGAAATCACTCTATCTCGCATGGTTAAGGAGGTAGAAGCAAATTTGTGTTTTTCCATTTTTGGCAAAAATTCGAAAATTCAAAATGGCCACCATTTTTGGGGAGAGTAAAATTTTTGGAAAATTGCCAATACTACATTTCTTAGATACCCTGTGGGTCAAAAATTTTGACGAAATCGCTCTATCTCGCACGGTTTAGGAGATAGACATATTTATGTTTTTGCTATGTAGCTGTTACTCAGGAGATTAAAGCTATTACCATCAACAACAATACCAAGCAAGCAATTGACGCTATAAACCTGCACACCAAATTTTAAAAAGATGAGTTAAATATGTTTCCTTTAAAAGAGTGAAAACAGAAATGCAATTCAGAGTAGGCTCAAAGTAGCAAAGCAGCTATTACTCAGATAGCTACAAAGTTATCATCGATCAAAAGCTATCCTGGCCACACTATTGACCCAATTATCCTTCATATAAAATATTTGTGAAGAAAGAAAACATTGTTTCATTGAAATGTCCAAAAAACAGTCAACTCAAAATAACATAATAGCTATATAGCACAGTAGCTATTACTCAGTTAGCTATAAAAGTATTATCACCAAAAGCAATCCCAAGCAAGCTACTGATCCAATAATCCTCCATCCCAAATTTTGTGAACATAGGTAAAATACTTTTCCTTTAAAATGCTTAAAATAAAAAAAGCTACTCAAAGTCGCTATTATTCAGTCAATTATATAGCTATTATCACTAAAAGCAATCCCAAGCAATCTATTGACCTAACTATTCCTCATACCAAATTTGGTAAAGATATGTCAAATATTTTTCCTTAAAATGCCCAGAAATGAAACAGGTACACAAAAGTAGCTAAGTAGCTATTACTCAGTTAGCTATAGCTACAAAGCTATCATCGACCAAAAGCTATCCTGGCCATACTATTGACCCAATTATCCTTCATATAAATATTTGTGAAGATAGAAAACATTGTTTCATTAAAATGTCCAGAAAAAAGTCAACTCAAAATAGCATAATAGCTATATAGCACAGTAGCTATTACTCAGTTAGCTATAAAGGTATTATCACCAAAAGCAATACCAAGCAAGCTACCAATCCAATAATCCTCCATCCCAAATTTTGTGAACATAGGTGAAATACTTTTCCTTTAAAATGCTTAAAATAAAAAGCTTCCGAAAGTGGCTAAGTTGCTATTACTCAGTCAGTTATATAGCTATTCTCACTAAAAGCAATCCCAAGCAAGCTATTGACCTAACCATTGCTCATACCCAATTTGGTAAAGATATGTCAAATATTTTTCCTTAAAATGCCCGGAAACAAAAGAAGTACACAAAAGTAGCTAAGTATCTATTACTCAGTTAGCTATAGAGCTATCTTCACCAAAAGCAGTCCCATGCAAGCTATTAACCCATTCAACACCCATACCAAATTTGGTAAAGATAGGAAAAATACTTTTCCTTGAAATGACCTGAAACCAAGTGTGACGACGGATGGCGGATACCGGATGCCGGACCCTGGAAAAAGCAAAATAATATGCCCACCCCCCCACCCCCCCCACCCCCCCCACCCCCAGCGGGGTGGACATAATTAACAGAGAGTTTGGGAACAACGTTTTTGATGCCCGTATCTACTTTCCACTACGTTACACGTCATTGATTTTTTTTGTGACATAATTTCATAAGGTTTTAACTGCACAAGGTTACGTTTTTCACGTGGCAAATGATGTCGCCACGTAATTTGTTTCCCTTGTTGATTTATTAATTATTGGCCAAATCTGACCACATCAGAAGATTCCCAGCCCATGATTTCCTATAAGTTGGTTTCACATTGCAAACCTCTAGGACCAATAATAAGCGAGTTATAAGCACTTGTAAATTTTGCTATCCTTGTTTGACCTTGAAGGAGGGGTCACAGGTCAAGTCTGACCACATCAGAAGATTCCCTGTACAAGATTTCTGATAGCTTGGTTTCACATGCCAAACCTCTAGGACCAATAATAAGTGAGATATAGGCATTTTTAAAGTCTGTTTCATGGGGTACTTTGGTACTCAATAGGTGACCTTGAATGAAGAGTTTCAAGGTCAAGTTTCTGCAAGGTTGTAGAGGACATATATATCTGCTATAACTATCACCTATGAAGAGATTCAACCTTCAACTTAAGGGAACCAGCCCACAGAAAAAGATAATAATTTTCAAAGAAATGCTTGCGGCGGCCATCTTGTTTCTCAGAATGAGGCTATTTTCAGTCCCACAGAAACTTACCTCCCAATGAAGATATCTTGAAAATTTGGTGAAGCTAGCTGGTGTAGTTTTCCACTGAGAGTGTTAACGTCGAAAATCTCTCTACACACGGTGGCAGCATTGTGAACGCTAAACCAAAGTATCACACTGTAAATCTGACCAGCTTAAACAAAATATCAATTTGTATTCACTATACATGATTTAACTTACAATTTATTCTTTCTCTGATATAAATATGCATTTGCATAAGTGCGACAAAGACAGATTTTTTTTTAATAAAAACAATCCTTTTGTGACTATTCCTTAGATCTTTTTGAGACAAATTAATTTTATTTTGACATTAAAATAGGTTCCCTAAAATTAATCATATTAAAAAACCGTCAACATTTAGTGTTTAAAAACTATCAAGTATCATCTGAAATTCTATTTGGTTATTTCATTGATTACACCATCTCTCAGATACTTAACTATGCATGTGTCCGTGTATTGTAAGTCACAAAGACCATCAAATACAGTAACTGTTTGCAAAATTACAAGTTTCATCTGAAATTCTCCAGATCAGATAGTTAACTGATGACGCCATGTCTCAGGTACTTACCATGCATGTCTCAGGAATTACCATGCATGTCTCAGGTACTTACCATGCATGTCTCAGGTACTTACCATGCATGTCTCAGGAATTACCATGCATGTCTCAGGTACTTATCATGCATGTCTCAGGTACTTACCACGCATGTCTCAATGTATTTAGTCTCAAACTTGAGAAAGTGCAGCTGTTCACACTCTTCCTCTTCCTCTGTAACATTGTAAACACTGCCATTATTCTGCCAAATAAACAAATTAACAAGGCAAGTCATCAATTATCAGGTCATGAATGTTAAAAATAAGCAGTTGGCCCTATTTACTTCAATTCGAGCATGTCTTTTACCAATTTATAAACAACTGCCTGTCAATCACTCAATGATGTTCTCAGTGTTCTGAAAATCTAATGGTGCATAGATTTTAATGCAAGGAAAGCCTTTGCCAAATTTGGTTGAGCAATATGTTGTAATTTCTGAGATTATTTGGTGAAAAGGAAGTACGAGAACAACATTTTTTTTACAATCTGGCCTTGATTAAGGTCAAACATCAAACTGACACTCGTCAATATTTTTCCCCATGCATGTACAAAATAGCCAGCCTCAACAGGCAAGAACCCAAGCCTGCAGGTACAACAAAATCAACAACATTGAGATTTGAGAAAATCTAAGGAACAACTTAAAATGCTACAATTATTCACAATTATGCTACAATTTTTCAGTCATTGTGTCTGAAAGGAATTCTCTACAGCGGAGGTAGGGCGAATGTGCTAAAACCTAAGCACTCCTTACTTGCATGATGGGATATAATAAAAGACAATTAAAACATTATAAAGTATGCTTATAAAACAATGACAATAAAATGTACAGATAAGCAAGAGAAGCAAAGACAGATAGAAAACAATATCAAACTATGGTATACCAGCTAAACTTTCTACAAAGGTTTTCACACACATAAGCTTGCTTTGAACAAAACTTTTACAATTAGATTCTCCTATGTTTTGACTAATTCTTGTTTGTTTAGAGTGTTGGAATGTTATTTGAACATGTTTTGTGCTTACTCTTGTGAAAGTGAGACAAAGTATGCAAAACAATAGGGAGTTTTGATATGACATCATCTGTTTTACACAATAGGATGACAAGGATAGGACACTCTACATGTGTGCACTAGCCCACAAAGCAGCAATTTTCTCTCAAAAGTCACTATCTTTCTTTGAGAAAGTTCTGTTGAAATAACACCCCATAATCAGGATACATAGTGACAAAAATTATATTTTTAGCTCAATTGTTTAGAAAGTCCATGTCTCATTAATAGCCACATGGTAATTGTTGCATTGGGTTCTAACAATTTCTGACAATTTACTTTAACAAGCAATCAGTGCCCGTAAACGGGCTCTGTGTCAGCTGACTTTGTGTTTTGAGCTTCAGAGAACAAATGAAAGTAGAAAAGGACGTATCTCAAAATAGCAATTGCTGGGCTATGCAATGAGGTACAGGTTTGCAATTTTACTATGTTAAACCTGACCCAAAAGTAGGTGAATAACATATTTCAACAAAATATTCTAAATGCAATAGTGTTAAAGTTACAAGTGATCTTACTCATTATGGAAGATACTGAAAAGTCAAAAAGTAGCTATTACCCACTTAGCTATTGGGATAGACTCCCCAAATTATTCACCATGGTATAGCTATGGAAAAAGTAGGTGAACAATGTATTTTAACAAAATGCTTTAAAATACAATACTTTCAAGTGATCTCCTACATGAATTCATGAATTTTAATGCACTAAAAATCGTTGAAACATTCCTAAAAAATAATTAAGAAAGGTCCAGGTCTGATACTCACACAAGGGAATCTACTTGTGGCTTAGTACATATATGCAAGATAAGAAAGAAATCCTGTCAATAGTAACTTAGAAAAATTGTGATAAAGTGTTGAAATTTTCACACTTTGGAGATACCTCACTTCAAACGGCTCTGAGAAACAGACAGACAGATCTGCATGCCTTGAATGATTTCATCCTGGATAAATAAGGTATATTTTAATAGTAACTAGGACTGGGACAGGTGCTAAACAACAGCCCCGAGTACCCGCACTTTGACAACCAACCCGAATATGAGTAATCACAAGATTTAGTATCTACCATTAGAAGTCTTCTGTAAACAAATGGTAATGAAACTTTGGAAGGAAAATGTCTTCTATTTCACCAGGTATTATAGAATATGGAGTAAATTATACATTGTAAGCCCAAACCACAACTTTAAGTGATATTATGTTGCGAAAATGTAGAATTGTTGCATATTTTACACAAACGTTTCATTTTGCGGGCGATAATACAGTATGCTGTGAATACTCGAGCAGATAAAATGGAATCGAGTAACAGTAAAGACCAACTCGTCTCTCAAGGCTCAGGTAACTGTTCACAGCCCTAATAGTAACAGCATGTCTCTGGACCTTGTACTTTTGGAGGAGAAGTTGTTCACACCAACACATACTCAGAGTGATGCTATATGTCAGCCGAATGACAAGCTGACATAACAAAAACTGAAAAGCATGCCCACTAAAAATATCCAGTCATCCAGTAGCACACTTCTTTTAAGTTTGCAAATGTCTTACCAGTTTACACAGTACTTTAACCATCTAGCTGATTTCTAATAATTATTAAGTCAATTCAATAAAACATATTTTTTAAATTCTCATCTGGGTCAAAACCACAGGATATTTAGTCTTTCCCTACAGTCCAAACCTATATAATGTGTACATAAACAGGTGCAGCAGGTGTACACACAAAGCAAAAGTCCTGTTATACAACAAGGCATGTTTTATGTTAGGATAGTATTGCAATAGAACTTTGAAACATCAAATTATGTCTAAACATAAATCGTTCAAGCTCCAAGTTAGAACTTTCAATGTTTAGTTCTTATAAAGAACAGAAATTTTTGGTGAAAACTGTTCAGCAACTTTATTGAAAGATATTGAAATGTGACATTTTTAATATTGATACTGAAAAATAGAATCATTATGAATCAGTATTGAAAAATTGATACATGATAGTTACAATGCTACACAATGAACCTGGTGTGATATTAGCAATGTCCCTTTAATGTCATACGTTTTTGCATTACTCACCTGGTTAGTTGGTTCAGTGGCCTTAAACCTCTTCTTGGTTATAGTGGAATAATAAGCAAGTTTGGTCAGTGAGCCACCTGTCATAAAATATGCCAGACAATAAAATGTAATCCGAATACACTCACACTAAACAAACCACAAAGAAACGCTCACTAAACATAAATTAAACATCATTGCAGGGGGAAATACAGTAGAACCTCTATTATCCAACCTTCCTGTGTAATAGTTAGGTCAGATAATGGAAGGGCCTGACAATAGAACTTAGAAGGGCTAAAATAACAGGTTCAAATGAAGTACGGAGAGTGGGTTTGAGGTAAGATAATTGAAAGTTCGGATAATAGAGGTTCTTCTATATTTTTGTAGAGGTTGCTGTCAAAATATTCTCTTCTTCTACTACTCCCTATTTTATTGAACGGTTCTTGTATCTTTTATTCTCTTTGTTTTTCAGCATTTTATTTTTCAGATGACACTTACTCAAACAGAAAGCACCATTTTTCATTTATTCCAAAGATTTTAGTTTTAGATAACTAAACCTAAACTTTCTTCCTTGAATTTCAGCACCATTTTTTTATTTCTTCCAAAGATTTTTAAAACAAATTTCAGCAGTTAAATAATTTTTTACACTTTTATCAATATTTATGTTTCTCACATAAGACCACGTTTGTATCACTATGATGGACTTTGTGTTCTTGGTGTCAAAGTTCTGGATCTAGTGTTTGGGTCTAAACAGCAGCAATGCAAACTAAAATCCTATTTTTCACTTAAAATTCTGGGTATTTTCTTCTTATGGGTACATTCTTTGTTGCCTGCTGGCAGTGTTAGAAACCTCAAGGTTTGTTTGACTGGCTAATTGTCCTACCCCTCAAAAAAGTCACCGGCCAAATGTCCACCGGCCAGTTGTCACGGATTCCATTACATTACATCACTTCATATTTTGGAAAACACCGCATTTCATAACACTAATTTTCAAACATAATGCATAACATTACACTTTACTCTTTACAACTTTCAAACAAACAAAATTAGTCTTAACATTAGTTTAAACATTTAATACAGCACATAGTAAAGCAGATATTATCCTATAAGGAAAACAATTTACTTCACTTATTTTTAATTTCATGTTATATAATAGTTGTGAGTACAAAAATGCCTATGTGTACAAGAAGTCCAATGTATATTTTAACATTATTTAAAACCTACAAAAAGGATTCAAGAATCTTGTACCAAGACGTTAATATTGTTTACTAAACTTTCTCTATATGTACCCAATACCTGCTTTTTTACATCCATAAATTTTACAATCATCAGAGACTCACTAGAAATGTTAATAAAAAGATATCTCTGAACAGAGGTGCTTGCAATGAGCTTTATATTTACCATCAGCTTCTGCTGGAATGTGAAAATGATCTAATACACTTTGCTTTGTCTTAATATTTGCCATTTTAAAGGCCCGACAAGTGACATTTAATGTTACTCAGACAACTGAAAATATTAGAATAACAAGTGACATCTGAATATGGATCCTTTATACCAGATTGATTGCCTTTGATTTATATTCACAGTTCCTGAGTGAGATTAAATTAATATAAAAGGCAGCCTGGGTAGCTATGTCTTGATATGATATTGTTCTTTTATTCTGTTGATCATAGTTTCTTGTACATTAGCCAAAATCCTAAGTGTAATTGACACCTGAAACCCAATGGCCCACCAATACAGATTACGTACCATTAAAGTCACTTATTATTAATAGAACTGATTAATTATGCACTAATAACCAGGGTTGGGGGTCAAGAAGGATTTAAATCCTTTTTCAAAGGATTTGAAAGGACCTAAAATCCTTTTGCAAAAAAAAAGATTTTGGATTTGGAATTGATTTAAATCCTTTGGTTTTTCAAAATCCTACAAAGTTTAATATTGTAATGTGTGTTCATTTTTATTAAAAATGTATTAATGTATCTTTTTCATTTTTATAAAATATGTTAATAAATTCTAGTAAACCTTGTGCTGGGTGCAAGTATCTGAACAAAATACAACTGCTGCTTTAAATGTAATTTAATCTTTGTAGTTTAAAGTGACTAGGAAAGGAAGTACATTTAAAAGAAGCCTAAGTACTTTGATGAAATAACACTTAGCTTCCATAATAACTTAATCAACATAAATAAACTTCATGAACTGTGAAGAAATCCACAGTGAGCGGCAATTGGAGCACAGTTGAAAGAGGGATTAGTACTTGTGAAATGCAATTACCTTATCTGTTTATGTATTAAAGATACCTCATTTCTTTTAATTCCATTCATTTCAAAAACACATTATTCAAAATTTGTTTCACCAACCGTGCATACATCTTTTAGTTAGTAGTTAAGGAATTAATGATATTGTTTACAATAATGGGAGATTATCCTTATTAATGTGTGAATAAAGTTTCAGTTCCAACAAATGTGCATCATGTATTCAAGCATATTTTTCTAAAGGATTTTAATTTCATTTTCAAAAAGGATTTGGATTTATATAATTTTGAAAAAGAAAGGATTTGGATTTGAAAAATTTCAAAGGATTTGGATTTAAATCATTTTTCAAGGATTTGACCCCAACCCTGCTAATAACAACAAATGGTCATATTAAAATATTATCAAATATTCTAAAAGTATTTTCTAATCTAATCTATATCTAATCTACCGCTTTGCAAGCACAATATCTTCCCCACAATGAGGAACTCAGTGCACTAATTAAACAAAATCATTATCATATGGAAGTCGAGGGGCGTTCAAGGTCAGTAATCCAGTTTTCCAAGGTCAGTTTTCTTTATGTTTTTTTTCCATGTAGTAGAACAAAATAGGAACTGACAGTAAATGACAACCCTGGCTTCATACAAAAAGGTTACACTGTACAAGTTAAACTATTCAAAATTATGAAAGAAGTAATGACAATGTAATGTAAAAGTAATGTGCATTCACATTACTTTTCAAAAGTAATGCATTACATTATTCATTACTTTGCATTTTTATTGTGCATTATATATACCCATTACATTACATTACTTTGGAAAATATAATGCATTATATGTATGGTATTACACATTACCATTAGCCCAGGCCTGTATGCCACAGCTTTAATTTTTCAAAATGTCGTATCCAACATGACATCCTGAAAGAGACTGCAATCATTCCTGGTACATTCTAAAACTCGGACTTCTGTCCAACTTCTATATTCTACTTGGACTAAGCAGCGATAGCGGCGACGGGATGGGGGGGGGGGGGGGGGGGGGGCAGCGGCGACGGGTTTGGGAGGGGGGGGAGGGACTGTGTTATGCATTAATTTAGCCAATCAAATGCAAGGGGGGTTATATAGGGGCTCGCCATTTCCAAACTGGTCAGAAATAAAGGCGATCGCCACTTGTGGCTGTTAATTGAGGAAACACGAGGCTCCAGGTGGGGGTTTTCTAGAAATATTTAATAAACTGACACAGATCAAATAAGTTCTATGCATATTAGTACATAGATCTATGAGTATTCTACTGACAGCAATGTTGGGAAATCAGGTGATCTTTTTGATCGATTTTTTCTGTGGATCTTGGTGATTAATATCTTACTTTTAAGATATCTTATGCAAAGTTTCCAGTTATGTTACCTACAAACGAGCATTCTCTACATAATTATGAACAATTTGGTGGCTGTCTTATTAAAATCAAGCAAATATTGAGCATTTTACAAGTATTTCAACATAGCCTTGGATTTCCCAGTATTTTTTAATTGGGCGATTTTTTCCGTGGAAGTTGGTGATCAATATCTCACTTTTAAGCTAACTTATGTAAAGTTTCCACTTTAATTATCTATCTACGACTGTTTTCCACATAATAATGAACAATTTGGTGGTTGTCTTATTAAAATCAAGCAAACATTGAGGATTTTACAGCTATTTTAACATAGCCTTGGATTTCCCAATGTTTTTTAATTGGGCGATTTTTTCCGTGGATGTTGGTGATTAATATCTTACTTTTAAGATATCCTAGATCTATGCAAAGTTAATTGAGGAAACATGAGGCCCCAGGTGGGGGTTTTCTAGAAATATTCAATACCACTAAAAATAAAGCATCCCCATCGCCGCCCCACGCCCCCTCCCCATTTCCAAGTTGGACAGGAAAGCCATCGCCGGCTGCTATTTTAATGATATAGTGACTCCTGGCCATCGCCGCCCCACACCCCCTCCCCATTTCCAAGTTGGACAGAAATAAATCGCTGCTTGTGGCTCTTAATTATATAGTGTAAAATATTGTTAGAAACCCCATTGTAGTCTCACGTTTTCATCACTCTGTGGGTGTACAACTACCAGTATTTGATATTTTATTAGTTCTAAATATTGCCAGAAGACAGGGTGAGGTGCGGTGACAGTAAAATATTGCTGGATTATATATTTGTAAAATATAGTACAGTAGAATCTACAACTACCAGCATTTGATATTTTATTTGTTTTAAATATTGCGAGAAGACAACTGCCATTGCTGGCCAACTACATCCCATCCCCTCCCCCATCGCCGCTGTCGCCACTTTACTTGGACTGTCGCCGCTATCGCCGCTGGCCATCTACCCCTCCTCACTTTTTCCCAATTAAAATTAACATCGCCGATATTAGTCCAATCGCCGCTTTTGTCTGACTTTTAGGAAGAACCATAATTCCTGCAGTCTTAGCACTTAAACAAAATTATGAAAAATCAGTTAAAATGATTAATGATACCGCAACCCGTCTGTAGTGCTCTCACTCGCTAGTGCAAATGAACATCGAATATCGCCCACGTTTGCCGACCGAGTACCGACATATGTCGACTTCATAAACTCACCTCAAAATGAAACTATTTAATTAAAATGTAAAATAATATTTTGTTTCTCACCCGAATGCATCATTTTAGGGTCATATTTGTCCTTTTATTTCGGTTGTTTATGCATTGTCAAACGTAGAAACACTTTGAAAACCGTCAGTATATTAAAACAATTATCTAATTCCGACTTTATAAAGTGCTGCATAATGGCATTATAATATCACATACGCCTCAAATAAATAGAACTACAGTGTTTTTAAAGATTATCTGAAAGCTTTATGTCAATTAAATTGACTTACCAAGTGTGAAAGAAAAATAAAGATACAATTCCGAAACTACATTCGAGTAATGGTTTAATGCTTTCCTGATAGGTCATGTGACTAGATTTGTACGGACTGTGTTGTGAAAAGGCCGAAAATATATTTTAAAATGCTGAATAATCCTTCACCTTTAAAAGATATTTTATCTTTATTATATAAATATGCTAATATCTTTGCAATCGGATATGAAAAAAACGCATCCGATTATCGCTCATAATAGACCTACCAAACGATAGTATCGGAAGTAGCGAGTGTCGCGACAGCACTACCCGTCTGGTACGGGATTTACCTAATAAATATTTTAAAAACTAGTGGCTTTCTACCAGTGAACGACCGCCTACCAGTGAACGCCCGCCTTATGTTTCTTTGTTTGAGGTCAAGGACAAATGCTTCTATATACCAACAAAATGGGCGTTCACTGGTATTTCCGGTTTGCGGTAAAAGCGGCCGATAATAGAGATAAAATGTTAAAATTTAAAACTTTCTGAGAAATATTGGACAATTTACTACAAGTATTTATTGTAGTGCACATCGTTTGACAATTTGGTTATAGAAGAATATTGAATAAAGCTGTTAATATAATTTAAATTCAAAATATTAATCACAGCATGGGCATTTACTGGTAGAATGCCACTAGTTAAGGCACAGAAATGTATTTATATCATTGGAAAGATATTTTAACAGTGCCACTGCTCATTTTATTGCATCGAAATATATCCAGTTATAACAGAGAAAAAAACAGTTACTTCCTTATGTCTGATGTACACAGCTTTGTTTTTGAATATCTTTTGCAAATATACGATAACTTGACACCAATTTCATGTTTAAATAGTAGTAGCGAATTGTGTGCGAGTTGACAATAGCGATTTCTTGTGGTAGCGAAGTGCACGTATCCCCTGATCATCTGGTACATTGTAATGACTGTATTATCGCTCACATAAAAAACTCTTCAAACTCACCAATATCAATTGCAAAACGCTTAGCATTTTGTATATTTCGGAATACATTATCCTCAGGTAGTGTTATACTCTTTGCATAACTTGTGTCAGACATCATAAACTCTCCCGTAAAGTGCTAAAGTTCAAGTGTAGACAACTATGCACACGAAAATATTTTGGTGCCTTATAAAACCCGGACTACCGGAGGTGCTATGGAGGGGTGCGATGGGTGCGACGAGGTGCGATGGGGTGCAATGAACAGCCATAGCACCCAAGTCATTAATACTCGTGAGAAGATACGAGGACACAGATCTCCCCTGTAGTTTCCTAACAATATTTTATAAAATGGACGTCTCCACGAAGATCAAATACTTTAAACTCAGAAATCACGGCCACAGCACCCAAGTCATTAACATTCATGAGAAAATATGAGGACACAGATCCCCCCTGTAGTTTCCTAACAATATTTTATAAAATGGACGTCTCCACGAAGATCAAATACTTTAAACTGCTGAACTCATGGCCATAGCACCCAAGTCATTAATATTAATGAGGAGATATGAGGACACAGATTTCCTCTGTAGTTTCCTAACAATATTTTATAAAATGGACGTCTCCACGAAGATAAAATACTTTAAACTCAGAAATCACGGCCATAGCACCCAAGTCATTAATATTCATGAGGGGGGGTGTATCTGGGGCTTTTTATCCCTGCCCACGCCCCCTCCATCCACCACCCTCAGAATATACCTGCCCCAATATCAAAGGGGATTAGGTTCTTTTGTTTGTGTACTATGTTAGGTCTCATCTTCAAACAGACTGGGGATTACATCTTTTATGAATAACTTTGTTTATAAACTTTTTTTGTTTACCAGTGTGTGTTTAAACATGACATTTGTCCACTCCTCCCCCCAAAAGAAAAGAAAACAAAAAAACAAAAACAAAAAAAAAACACATTTTTTTCCTCAATTTTATTGCCACAAAATATAGCACTACATCAAAACATTATAACATCTAGCTAGCACTTAACTCAACTATAGAAACCTAGAACATATTTAGTATGTATGTAATAATTAATAGTATTCACCTAGACCTCTGTAGCACCAATAGTTCTGTAGCACCCCAAGTGATCCGGGACTTGGATGAGCGCATAATGACTCTATAAATGACTTGGGTGCTATGACCTCAGAGTTCAACAGTCAATTCATTAAAAGAAAATTAACCCAACTAACAGCTTAACTGTATCTGTATAAGTTTACTGTAGTGTAACTATAGAAACCTAGAACATATTTAATATGTATATAATAATTAATAGTATTCACCTCGACCTCTGTAGCACCAGTGGTTCTGTAGCGCCCCAAGTGATCCGGGACTTGGATGAGTGCATAATGACTCTATAAATGACTTGGGTGCTATGACCTTAGAGTTCCACAGTCAATTCATTAAAAGAAAATTAATTCAACTAACAGCTTAACTGTATCTGTATAAGTTTACTGTAGTGTAACTATAGAAACCTAGAACATATTTAAAATGCATGTAATAATTAATAGTATTCACCTAGACCTCTGTAGCACCAATGGTTCTGTAGCACCCCAAGTGATCCGGGACTTGGATGAGTGCATAATGACTCTATAAATGACTTGGGTGCTATGACCTTAGAGTTCAACAGTCAGTTCATTAAAAGAAAATTAACTCAACTAACAGCTTAGCTGTATCTGTATAAGTTTACTGTAGTGTAATTATAGAAACCTAGAACATATTTAATATGTATGTAATAATTAATAGTATTCACCTAGACCTCTGTAGCACCAATAGTTCTGTAGCACCCCAAGTGATCCGGGACTTGGATGAGTGCATAATGACTCTATAAATGACTTGGGTGCTATGACCTCAGAGTTCAACAGTCAGTTCATTAAAAGAAAATTAACTCAACTAACAGCTTAGCTGTATCTGTATAAGTTTACTGTAGTGTAACTATAGAAACCTGGAACATATTTAATATGTATATAATAATTAATAGTATTCACCTCGACCTCTGTAGCACCAGTGGTTCTGTAGCGCCCCAAGTGATCCGGGACTTGGATGAGTGCATAATGACTCTATAAATGACTTGGGTGCTATGACCTTAGAGTTCCACAGTCAATTCATTAAAAGAAAATTAATTCAACTAACAGCTTAACTGTATCTGTATAAGTTTACTGTAGTGTAACTATAGAAACCTAGAACATATTTAAAATGCATGTAATAATTAATAGTATTCACCTAGACCTCTGTAGCACCAATGGTTCTGTAGCACCCCAAGTGATCCGGGACTTGGATGAGTGCATAATGACTCTATAAATGACTTGGGTGCTATGACCTTAGAGTTCAACAGTCAGTTCATTAAAAGAAAATTAACTCAACTAACAGCTTAGCTGTATCTGTATAAGTTTACTGTAGTGTAACTATAGAAACCTAGAACATATTTAATATGTATGTAATAATTAATAGTATTCACCTAGACCTCTGTAGCACCAATAGTTCTGTAGCACCCCAAGTGATCCGGGACTTGGATGAGCGCATAATGACTCTATAAATGACTTGGGTGCTATGACCTCAGAGTTCAACAGTCAATTCATTAAAAGAAAATTAACCCAACTAACAGCTTAACTGTATCTGTATAAGTTTACTGTAGTGTAACTATAGAAACCTAGAACATATTTAATATGTATATAATAATTAATAGTATTCACCTCGACCTCTGTAGCACCAGTGGTTCTGTAGCGCCCCAAGTGATCCGGGACTTGGATGAGTGCATAATGACTCTATAAATGACTTGGGTGCTATGACCTTAGAGTTCCACAGTCAATTCATTAAAAGAAAATTAATTCAACTAACAGCTTAACTGTATCTGTATAAGTTTACTGTAGTGTAACTATAGAAACCTAGAACATATTTAAAATGCATGTAATAATTAATAGTATTCACCTAGACCTCTGTAGCACCAATGGTTCTGTAGCACCCCAAGTGATCCGGGACTTGGATGAGTGCATAATGACTCTATAAATGACTTGGGTGCTATGACCTTAGAGTTCAACAGTCAGTTCATTAAAAGAAAATTAACTCAACTAACAGCTTAGCTGTATCTGTATAAGTTTACTGTAGTGTAATTATAGAAACCTAGAACATATTTAATATGTATGTAATAATTAATAGTATTCACCTAGACCTCTGTAGCACCAATAGTTCTGTAGCACCCCAAGTGATCCGGGACTTGGATGAGTGCATAATGACTCTATAAATGACTTGGGTGCTATGACCTCAGAGTTCAACAGTCAGTTCATTAAAAGAAAATTAACTCAACTAACAGCTTAGCTGTATCTGTATAAGTTTACTGTAGTGTAACTATAGAAACCTGGAACATATTTAATATGTATATAATAATTAATAGTATTCACCTCGACCTCTGTAGCACCAGTGGTTCTGTAGCGCCCCAAGTGATCCGGGACTTGGATGAGTGCATAATGACTCTATAAATGACTTGGGTGCTATGACCTTAGAGTTCCACAGTCAATTCATTAAAAGAAAATTAATTCAACTAACAGCTTAACTGTATCTGTATAAGTTTACTGTAGTGTAACTATAGAAACCTAGAACATATTTAAAATGCATGTAATAATTAATAGTATTCACCTAGACCTCTGTAGCACCAATGGTTCTGTAGCACCCCAAGTGATCCGGGACTTGGATGAGTGCATAATGACTCTATAAATGACTTGGGTGCTATGACCTTAGAGTTCAACAGTCAGTTCATTAAAAGAAAATTAACTCAACTAACAGCTTAGCTGTATCTGTATAAGTTTACTGTAGTGTAACTATAGAAACCTAGAACATATTTAATATGTATGTAATAATTAATAGTATTCACCTAGACCTCTGTAGCACCAATAGTTCTGTAGCACCCCAAGTGATCCGGGACTTGGATGAGTGCATAATGACTCTATAAATGACTTGGGTGCTATGACCTCAGAGTTCAACAGTCAGTTCATTAAAAGAAAATTAACTCAACTAACAGCTTAGCTGTATCTGTATAAGTTTACTGTAGTGTAACTATAGAAACCTGGAACATATTTAATATGTATATAATAATTAATAGTATTCACCTAGACCTCTGTAGCACCAATAGTTCTGTAGCACCCCAAGTGATCCGGGACTTGGATGAGTGCATAATGACTCTATAAATGACTTGGGTGCTATGACCTTAGAGTTCCACAGTCAATTCATTAAAAGAAAATTAACTCAACTAACAGCTTAGCTGTATCTGTATAAGTTTACTGTAGTGTAACTATAGAAACCTGGGACATATTTAATATGTATATAATAATTAATAGTATTCACCTAGACCTCTGTAGCACCAATAGTTCTGTAGCACCCCAAGTGATCCGGGACTTGGATGAGTGCATAATGACTCTATAAATGACTTGGGTGCTATGACCTTAGAGTTCAACAGTCAGTTCATTAAAAGAAAATTAACTCAACTAACAGCTTAGCTGTATCTGTATAAGTTTACTATAGTGTAACTATAGAAACCTGGGACATATTTAATATGTATGTGTGTAATAATTAATAGTATTCACCTAGACCGCTGTAGCACCAATAGTTCTGTAGCACCCCAAGTGATCCGGGACTTGGATAAGTGCATAATGACTCTATAAATGACGGGTGCTATGACTTTAGAGTTCAACAGTCAGTTCATTAAAAGAAAATTAACTCAACTAACAGCTTAGCTGTATCTGTATAAGTTTACTGTAGTGTAACTATAGAAACCTGGGACATATTTAATATGCATGTAATAATTAATAGTATTCACCTAGACCTCTGTAGCACCAATAGTTCTGTAGCACCCCAAGTGATCCGGGACTTGGATGAGTGCATAATGACTCTATAAATGACTTGGGTGCTATGACCTCAGAGTTCAACAGTCAGTTCATTAAAAGAAAATTAACTCAACTAACAGCTTAGCTGTATCTGTATAAGTTTACTGTAGTGTAACTATAGAAACCTGGGACATATTTAATATGCATGTAATAATTAATAGTATTCACCTAGACCTCTGTAGCACCAATAGTTTTGTAGCACCCCAAGTGATCCGGGACTTGGATGAGTGCATAATGACTCTATAAATGACTTGGGTGCTATGACCTCAGAGTTCAACAGTCAGTTCATTAAAAGAAAATTAACTCAACTAACAGCTTAGCTGTATCTGTATAAGTTTACTGTAGTGTAACTATAGAAACCTGGGACATATTTAATATGCATGTAATAATTAATAGTATTCACCTAGACCTCTGTAGCACCAATAGTTCTGTAGCACCCCAAGTGATCCGGGACTTGGATGAGTGCATAATGACTCTATAAATGACTTGGGTGCTATGACCTTAGAGTTCAACAGTCAGTTCATTAAAAGAAAATTAACTCAACTAACAGCTTAGCTGTATCTGTATAAGTTTACTGTAGTGTAACTATAGAAACCTAGAACATATTTAATATGTATGTAATAATTAATAGTATTCACCTAGACCTCTGTAGCACCAATAGTTTTGTAGCACCCCAAGTGATCCGGGACTTGGATGAGTGCATAATGACTCTATAAATGACTTGGGTGCTATGACCTCAGAGTTCAACAGTCAGTTCATTAAAAGAAAATTAATTCAACTAACAGCTTAGCTGTATCTGTATAAGTTTACTGTAGTGTAACTATAGAAACCTGGGACATATTTAATATGCATGTAATAATTAATAGTATTCACCTAGACCTCTGTAGCACCAATAGTTCTGTAGCACCCCAAGTGATCCGGGACTTGGATGAGTGCATAATGACTCTATAAATGACTTGGGTGCTATGACCTCAGAGTTCAACAGTCAGTTCATTAAAAGAAAATTAACTCAACTAACAGCTTAGCTGTATCTGTATAAGTTTACTGTAGTGTAACTATAGAAACCTGGAACATATTTAATATGTATATAATAATTAATAGTATTCACCTAGACCTCTGTAGCACCAATAGTTCTGTAGCACCCCAAGTGATCCGGGACTTGGATGAGTGCATAATGACTCTATAAATGACTTGGGTGCTGTGACCTTAGAGTTCCACAGTCAATTCATTAAAAGAAAATTAATTCAACTAACAGCTTAGCTGTATCTGTATAAGTTTACTGTAGTGTAAATATAGAAACCTGGGACATATTTAATATGCATGTAATAATTAATAGTATTCACCTAGACCTCTGTAGCACCAATAGTTCTGTAGCACCCCAAGTGATCCGGGACTTGGATGAGTGCATAATGACTCTATAAATGACTTGGGTGCTATGACCTTAGAGTTCAACAGTCAGTTCATTAAAAGAAAATTAACTCAACTAACAGCTTAGCTGTATCTGTATAAGTTTACTGTAGTGTAACTATAGAAACCTGGGACATATTTAATATGTATGTAATAATTAATGGTATTCACCTAGACCTCTGTTGCACCAATAGTTCTGTAGCACCCCAAGTGATCCGGGACTTGGATGAGTGCATAATGACTCTATAAATGACGGGTGCTATGACTTTAGAGTTCAACAGTCAGTTCATTAAAAGAAAATTAACTCAACTAACAGCTTAGCTGTATCTGTATAAGTTTACTGTAGTGTAACTATAGAAACCTGGGACATATTTAATATGCATGTAATAATTAATAGTATTCACCTAGACCTCTGTAGCACCAATAGTTCTGTAGCACCCCAAGTGATCCGGGACTTGGATGAGTGCATAATGACTCTATAAATGACTTGGGTGCTATGACCTCAGAGTTCAACAGTCAGTTCATTAAAAGAAAATTAACTCAACTAACAGCTTAGCTGTATCTGTATAAGTTTACTGTAGTGTAACTATAGAAACCTAGAATATATTTAATATGTATATAATAATTAATGGTATTCACCTAGACCTCTGTAGCACCAATAGTTCTGTAGCACCCCAAGTGATCCGGGACTTGGATAAGTGCATAATGACTCTATAAATGACGGGTGCTATGACTTTAGAGTTCAATAGTCAGTTCATTAAAAGAAAATTAACTCAACTAACAGCTTAACTGTATCTGTATGAGTTTACTGTAGTGTAACTATAGAAACCTGGGACATATTTAATATGTATGTAATAATTAATGGTATTCACCTAGACCTCTGTAGCACCAATAGTTTTGTAGCACCCCAAGTGATCCGGGACTTGGATAAGTGCATAATGACTCTATAAATGACGGGTGTTATGACTTTAGAGTTCAATAGTCAGTTCATTAAAAGAAAATTAACTCAACTAACAGCTTAACTGTATCTGTATGAGTTTACTGTAGTGTAACTATAGAAACCTAGAACATATTTAAAATGCATGTAATAATTAATAGCATTCACCTAGACCTCTGTAGCACCAATAGTTCTGTAGCACCCCAAGTAATCCGGGACTTGGATAAGTGCATAATGAGTTATATCTCCTCATGAATGTTAATGACTTGGGTGCTATGGCCGTGAGGTCAGTAGTTTGAAGTACTAGTATTTTATCTTCGTGGAGACGTCCATTTTATAAAATATTGTTAGGAAACTACAGAGGAAATCTGTGTCCTCATATCTCCTCATTAATATTAATGACTTGGGTGCTATGACCATGTGTTCTGTAGTTCAAAGTATTTGATTTTCGTCTATGCTTCTATTTTATAAAATATTGCTAGGAAACTACAGGGGAAATCTGTGACCTCATATCTTCTCATAGATATTAATGACTTGGGTGCTATGGCCGTGAGTTCAGCAGTCTATAGTAGTTGATCTTCATGGAGACGTCCATTTTATAATATATTGTCAGGAAACTACAGAGGAAATCTGTGTCCTCATATCTCCTCATTAATATTAATGACTTGGGAGCTATGGCCGTGAGTCCTGTAGTTCAAAGTATTTGATCTTCGTCTATGCTTGTCTAGACGTCTAGTGGTGCGATAAAGAGGTGCGATGAGAGGTGCGATCCGGGAAAAAATCCGGTTCCGAATCCGGTTCCGAGTTTTATAAACTACCAAATATTTTTAAAAAATTAACCTTCGTAAGGGTTGGGGCGAAAAAGGCAAGGCCCTCTTTTGGTACCACAAGAAAAGTGAAGACATATCATATCAAGGGAAATAATTTTACCTAGTACTTTAATGTAAATGCAATGAATCACTCACCGATACTTTCTTTTTAAGGGAGTTATTTACATGTTAAAGAATTTTGAAAGATGTTAACACCAGTGTTAGAAAGCTCATTGGCAGACAGAGAGAATCTCCTATAATTAGACATGGATTAATGGCAGTAGTTAATGTATAGACTATAAAAATGCAATTTTATGATATTTTATATTGAAATATAACAAAACTACAAGAAATGGCAGCTATTAGAGAGTGGAACTGGAATATAACTGAAGTATCATTTGTATTAAACGATTATCTTCCTATCCGATACCAAACAAAAAATATTGATTCAATAGTAAAATGCATATATCCTTGATATTTTATTTATATTATGTTCAAAATTAAATTCTATGTGTCTTTCATGGAGGTTACATATACCTTAAACATGCGTTTTTAATAGCCTTGCTTTCTATCCTGTTCCATATTTTGTTATGTATCCCTACGATTTATTTGTTATATTTTAATCTCTACAGGGGAAGAGTACAGGGGTGTCATTAATGTTAGACGTCATTAATGTTAGACAAGTGGTCATTAGATTGTATAATTTTATGTAATTTTCTTAAGTTATTAAGAAATGCAAAAAGTGAACCCTGGTTTATATGTATCAGTGTATATGTATGGCATAGAATGGGTTTACCTACCTGTTTTGTATCACTGTCTAACATTAATGATGTCTAACATTAATGACACCCATGTAATACAAACCCAATAATACATGTACTTTAAGAGCATAAGATATAACATTGCGTCTGATTTCATATGATAATTATACTGCATTGAAACTGGAAAGCTTCAGAGGAGAAAAGTTAAAGATCACAGTGTAGGAAAATATTTTTGGCATCCCTGTACAGAGTATGTGTACAGAGAACACCTGCTAAAGCCCATCTTCAAACTCCCACTAGAAAGCACGTTAAAAGCCAGTTAAAATCTGACCCTTGTAAAAACAACAGATCTTTCCCCAAATCTGTGCAATGTCACACAAGGATATTTGCGAATCAGTTCTCTGTGTGTACAATAGAAAATAGGGTAAAATGAAGAGAAATTATTGTTTTGTAAACTGTCTTGGAATGGATCAATTGCAGTCCCAAAACTATTATTTTTCCTGCAGTTAGTGCATAAAGCTTTTTATCAAATGAATAAGCTGTAATCATACAAAAATAATGGCCTTACTAATTTATCATTTTCTACAACTGGAATATAATGTGTTTCAAAATAGTGAATAATTTTGGGGTGTAATAATGCAGCTTCTGATAGAGTGTCTGAATTAATTTTCGAAGAAATATCAAGTAGAAAGCCAAATTCATTAAAAATACATTGAAATGGGACCTCTGAATATTCTAGATTTTTTGTATCCAAAATAAGATCCAGATATTTCTTTTAGTAACTTCTTCCTTTGGCCAGGTCCTATCCACAAATAATTTTTAATAAAGATCTGTTCATTAATTCTTGAGTAATCTAAACACCAAAAAACAGACAGATAAATAGACAAACAATTTGCACCCAAAACAAAAAACTGCTGGTGGAGATAAAATATAGCTTAAAAGTCACTTCTTGGTGAAAATCACTCATGGCAAATTTTTGTGATGGACTGTCAAGGAATTGAAAGAAAAAAAGAGAAAATAAAAACAGAAATAATAATTAATAAAAATGATGAATATACCATCCTCTTCTATATTATTTTTGTGTCAATTTCAAGACATAAAATGAGAAGAAATATTTTTACTTAAAGACAGCAAGTATCACAAGCTAGGTTTGTGACCTCACAATGAGAATTGCATTGTGACATCATTAAGTATAATGACATCAGAAAGCAAAATATTGATTATTTTTACGTATGTGATGAAGAGAAGCAGTTTCACTGTATATTCCCAATTAAAAATAAGAAAAACTCTCTCCTGACTTTAATTTTTAAACAAATTACACCAAATTTGGAAGAATCCATCTGTACCCCATGAAATACCTGCCCACCAAATTTGAGAGAGATTGATGTCATAGTTTTTGAGCTATAAGGGTAACA
Organism: Sabellastarte sp. h YS-2021; assembly: GCA_964017235.1. Classification (NCBI taxonomy): domain Eukaryota; kingdom Metazoa; phylum Annelida; class Polychaeta; order Sabellida; family Sabellidae; genus Sabellastarte; species Sabellastarte sp. h YS-2021. The sequence goes on from OZ024937.1 coordinate 76,573,560, forward strand.
CGGTGCACAGACAGACAGACAGAAAAACAGACAGACAGAAACAAACTGATTACAATAACCCTCTCCTATCATCAAGCGTTAATGACACTTTTGATTATCCAAAGTCCTTATTATGAGAACTAAGGGCCACGGTGGCAGGGTGGTAACTTTCTCGCCTCAGAGTTCACTTCCTGGCCCGATCTCAAGTGGGAAAGCTGGTAGTTGCTTGACGTTGGTCGGCAGTTTACAGTACAGAACCTTGACCGACTGTATGTACTGGTTACTTCTGCTGTTCCAACTACCCTTTGTGATATGACCTGTACAGTGTTTAAAGTGATGTAAAACCCCAAATAAATATTATGAGAAGTGGCCATCTTTTGCTTCTCTTAGGTCATTATGCTCAGAATTATTATTTTCATCTGCAGAAATTTTGGTTCAAACCTGTGTGGTTGTAGTCCAAAATCATTTGGATTTTAATTAACATCTGACTCTTTTTGTTCAACAGAATCCTCACTTATCTTTACAGAATCCTTGCATTCTCCATTATTGACATTTTTAGATGGAGTCTCATTGAGCGCATTCATATTAAATAATATATGCTAATTATCTAATTAAATTATAAAAACTTTTTAAACAAAATCATCCTTATTCAGTTACAGTTAAACTTTAAACAAAATATCACTGCAAAAATCCTGAAATCATGCTGAAAATCAACTGTAGTAAAGTCAAGTTGAATACAGTGGGTAAAATTTCATTGAAATATGTGTAGATTTTGCAAAGCATTTTTGATTGGATCAGCTCAGGCAATATCCAATGTGTAAAATAAGGCTGAAATACATGGATGCAAACAGTGAAATCAGGTTGAATCCAGTCGGTGTCATAATGTTGAAAATTTTTTTTAATTTTGAAAATTATTTTAGTTGGACTGAATATTGTGATCTACATTAACCCAACTCAGGTTTATTTATTATAGAACATGGGATTTATTTTTAAATATATTATTTCTCATTTAGTAGTAAAAGACTATTAGTTCGCATGTGGCTGGTTGAATCTACTTAAGATATGAAATGGTACTTTTCCATTTAATTAATCAGGTATCAGGTATCCATGCTTAATCTCTGAAGCTTGCAGATTTTAAGACACACCATCCAAACATAATGTATAAATCATAAGTCGTAAACCATAACAGGGCCATCACCAGAGGATCACCGGTGTTCGGTAGCAAGAAAAACTAAGGAGGAAAAAATTCTGAAACAGATAGGTTTTAAGTCGTGTTTTGAAACATGATAGTGTTGGAGCAGTTCAAATTTCCAGTGGCAAATCATTCCAGAGTTTTAGAGTATCATATGAGAAGCACTTGTTAAAATGAACTTTAGATTTATGAACTGAGGAACTATAGAAGGGGACTTTAATGAACATCTTTTCTGGATTACTATGTCTTGTCTTAACAGCAGATGTATATAAAGAAAAATATGGGGCAAAATATTTTGGCTTTCCAGTGGTAAGGAACTTGTATAAGAGTAACAGGGTTTTGAAAATGATTCGTTGTTTAACAGGAAGCCAGTGAAGAGACTTTAGAATTGGAGAGACATGAGAAAATCTAGATGCACCAGAGACAAAGTGTGCCAAATAATGTTGGATATTTTGAAGCCTTGTGATATTCTTGGAGGACAAACCGCTAAACCAAGAATAGCAATAATCCAGATGACTACTAACCAATGCATTTGCTACCATATTTGACACATCATATGATAGATAGCGTCGGATACAATGGAAATCTCGAAGGTTGGCAAAGCAAGATTTAATGACAGAATTTACATGATTGGTGAAACTGAATTGAGAATCAAACAGTACACCCAGATTTCAAACAAAATCCTTTGGGGAGAGGCAGTTACCCAAAATGTTCACAGGGAAGGAATCTTTGAGCCATTTATACTTATCCATAGAACCAAAAACTATAAACTCAGTTTTTTTCAGGATTTAATTTAAGCTAATTTTCAAACATCCAGATATGGATATCATCCAATCAGGCCTTTAGCTGGTGAAATGAGTTGGCAAAATTTCTGGGATATAGGTGAATAAACAACTGGAAATCGTCCTCAAAAAATGGTATTTGACATCCTTAAATTTTGCATTAACCTGACTAAGGGGGGAAGTGTATAGGAAGAACAGTAAAGGACCAAGAACAGAGTCCTGAGGCACCCCAAAATTTAATTTAAAACATTTTGAAATCACTGAGCCAATTTTGATAGATTGAAAACAATCTAGGAGATATGGTGTAAACCACCTAAAGACAGTACCAGTGAAGTCAAACCTTGTTGACAGACAGGTGAGGAGTGTTGTTACGGTCACGGGCAAGCGCGGTAGCAATTACCGGTTGTCTTTAAGTTGTAACAGAAAAAGCAAAAAGTTAAACTTAACAAATTTATTTAATAGTCAACAATAATGATTACAGTCAACTGGTGTGCTCTTAACCAAACACACTAATACAACAATAAGATCTAGCTGACCTGACCACTGAGATTATGAGTTAAGTTTATCCGCCGTATCCAGCAATCTGTTCCGTAATCCGTCCTGTAATATATTCTGTGGTCTATCCAATGTCCTGTGGTCTGTCCTGTGATCTGTCCAATGTTCACTCACACACAGATATCTATATCTTGTGACCTGTCTCACACTCAACAACACAAAAGGTTCTTGTCCTGCTATTCTTTATATGTCAAGTCACACAGAATGTCTGTCTGGAGATATTTAGAGAGTTAACACATCTGTACTGTCTGCTCCAAGATGTGGACAATGTCCAAAATGCAGTAAATCCACTCTCTGTTATATAACTGTACAATATCCAAAAATATCCAAAGTGCAATAAATCTGTCCAGACAATGTATCTAGTTCACTCCAGTAAAAGTTCACAGCAACACAAGTTATATTATATTCCAAAACACAATAGCTCTCCTTATAGCCAGCGAATACAAAGTTTTTTTGTGGTCAGATGTACATTCCTTATATACATTCACAGATTCCTCTGGAATTGTACAGAACCAACTCAAAAGAAGATTGAGCCATCTAGGCCAAATGAGGAAGTTCTAGAAACTACTGGTAATTGGGTTTCCCCAAATCTAACATAACCACTGAGGGGGGGATTTCCCCCAGTCTGTGAACAGATCAATAAACACTAAAACACAAAAATCAATAACTCCCTTACTTTAAATGTCAACACACAAAAAGAACCAACAACACAATTATCTTTTATGACAATGTATAAACATAAAGCTTAAATTAAACAATGCACTAATATAGTGCCTAATATATGTAATATACAATGTACTAATATAGTGTCCAATATATGTAACACCTCCCCCCTTAAAGAAAAATTTTGGAAACCAAGGGATTACAAAATTTTACAAGAGATTTTCATGATGTATACAAATACAAATAATAACACTTTACAAAACATTTTTATCTAAATACAAAAGTAAAATTAGTACCATGTATAACCTTTATAACCTTACTAATTACAGGTATATAAATCACACATTAAATACAGCTTCTGGACAGGGCGTATCCATGCGGACGCCATATGTTACTTTTTCAAAGTCCTGTTTATACACTGAATTCCTATCTTTAACAGTGTTTCTATTAATAGCCATCATAAGCTATGTTATACCTCTTTCGAAGTATGACTTTACCATAGTTATTTCCCACATTTGGTTTGAATGTCTGTTATCACAGTTTTTAATGGTCTTTTGGAGAGTTTCTACTCTCCTTGCTACTGGGTATGACCCTAGATCTCTGGCCTGTAGTTTATTCATTTGGCCAGGTGATGACACTGAAGCCTTGCCTCCAGGATTGAAGATACGATTTTGTAATTTCTTATCATAAAGCATCTTCATTTTTGACTGAGAATTTTTCAAATTTTGTTGCGCCAGCTCACACAAGCCTTCTTCAACTTATCTCTGAACTTTGAGACATAATCCAACAGATTTAGGCTCTCGGTGTTCTCAGATAACCAGTTTTCCTTCAACAGCTTGAGAGGACCATGGACTGAATGGCCAAAGACCAACTCAAAGGGACTAAAGCCTAAAGACTCTTGAACAGACTCTCTAACTGCAAACAATAATAAGCTGATGCCTTCATCCCAATCTTTTACATTGTCTAAACAATATGTCCTAATCATATTCTTCAAAGTGGAATGGAACCTTTCAAGTGCACCTTGGGATTCTGGGTGATAAGCACTAGATTTGATCTGTTTGGCACCTAACTGAAATACAACCTGTTGAAATAGTCCTGACATAAAATTTGACCCTTGATCTGACTGGATCTCTTTTGGTAAGTCAACTAAAGTAAAGAAATTAACCAGAGCTTTTGAGATTTTGGGAGCTGTTATGTTGGTCAATGGTATGGCTTCGGGAAATCTGGTTGAGGCGCACATAATGTTCAAAAGATATTGGTTTCTGGATTTAGTTTTTGGTAAGGGACCTACACAGTCAATTATCACTTTGCTAAATGGTTCCTCAAATGCTGGAATGGGTTTGAGAGGAGCTACAGGAATTTTTTGGTTTGGCTTTCCTACCATTTGACAAATGTGACAAGTCTTGCAAAATTCTGCCACACAGTGCCGAATTTGAGGCCAATAGAAATGTTTGGTTATCTTGTTGTAAGTTTTGTTGATGCCTAAATGGCCACCCATTGGAGACTCATGGGCCAATTTCAGTATCTCACTTTGGTACATTTTTGGTACAACAATCTGGTGTACTACTGACCATTCTTCAGATGCAGGGACATTTGGTGGCCTCCACTTTCGCATAAGTACACCATTTCTGACATAATAGCCTACAGGGACCTTATCTAGCTCTACTGGTGGCAAGACCAACTTGAATAAAGGAGCTAATTCAGGGTCATTTTCCTGCTCTGAAATCAATTTTGATTTTGAAAGCGATACATCTTTGCAGTCAATTGGGTCTTGTTTTTCAGAATCTACCTTATCCTTGGGATTAGTATCACTAAAATTCTGCACATCATGGTCATAGTTGTTCAAGAATGTATCTGACAAATCAACTAAGACATCTGTAGATTGTTTACAATCTTTTGGTTCTTCTTGGGCCTTTTTGGCCATAGCTCGAGTCACAGCACAGGAGGGAAAAATACCAGGAATAACCTCTTCTAATTTCTCAGTGCTAACCAAAGTGATCGGCTTAGAAGTAACCTTAGGATCAGCAACTACCTTTCCACCTGCAAGATCATTTCCCAACAACAAAGATACCCCTTAAATGGGTAAAGTGGGCCTGGTACCCACAACAACAGAACCAGTAACTAAGTCTGATACTAACTTGACCTTATGCAAGGGAACGTTCACACAGCCTCCTTCAATACCTTGAGCAATGACACTCTCACCAGTAGATGTGCTTACACTCAATGGCAATACACCTTCTAAAAGTAAGGACTGAGTAGCTCCAGTGTCTCTTAATATCTTAATGGGGACCTGACTGGAACTACTTTCCAAGGATACAAAACCCTCAGACACAAAAGGTTTGAACTCTTCCCTAATAATCTCAGACTTGTCTAAACCAATACT